>APFE030128231.1:11509-45024 GCA_000404065.3 Pinus taeda | reverse complement strand
TTTATGTAATGTAAAGGAGGTTGCCCCCTCGAAGAGGCTGAATTCTAAGGCGTTGATCTATCTTTTCTATCTTTTCTTGAGCTGGTTTCATAACAGTAAGCCACCAAAAGGGTCGTTGTATCCAACCGAGAAATCATGCATGTTATGTTTTTGGTTTGAAAATTATTTCACAACTATTGTTCTTTTATTGTATAATTTGAAATTAGATAAAACTTGTACAAATAAATTTTAAAAGTCATATGATGGGCAGAGTAAAAATAAAAACATCATAAAAAAATTCCTTGACAGGTAGGGTCACCCGTCAAATTTAACCCCTTGTTCCCACGCTTTTTGGAACTTTGGAGCTGCACATGAACGTTCCGTTTTCTGTGGGAACGGTAAAAGAAACTTTGGACGGTTTCCGAAATGGGTTAGACTTAAATTTGCAACGCTCCAGCGTTCCCATGTGGAAATTGGAATTGGTCGCGGTCTTTTAGCTATGACAGCTAGTTTCGAACCAAACATTCTTATATGGTTTTGGTGGAAACTGTCAGTGTGATATCAAAATTGGCTACTTGAATTCACTAATTTAGTAATTTTCACTTTGAATTCACCCACAAAATTGCAGAATTTAGTAATTGAATTCACCGATGAAATTGTATTGTGGATTACGCACAAGATGGTAAGTCAAATTACTGTAAACCCCACAGAAAAGGACCTCGGTAGAGAAAGACGCACTTGTTGTTACACACTGTATGATCAGAGAGGGAAATACACACTTGTTATTAATAGACGATGCACTATTTGTCTTTCCACCAGTTTCTGTGGATAGGAATGGGTGGGAATGTTTTTGGCGCCCAAAAAAACCCTTCAGTCTTTCCATAAATGCTGGTTGCTACACATCTTTTCACTGAGAGCTTTACTGGTTGTTGTTTGGCATTGAGAATGGAGACCTAAGTGTGTTGAGAGTTGGAGCGAATAATGGTTGCCTTTTCAACAATAAAGTACTTGTTTCGTTTTCATAAGTTCAAGTAAAAAAACAAAATCAAGCATATTATATTATATTATATTATATTATATATTCGAGTTGTTTGGAAATGTAGCCTTTAAAAATTTAGGCGGAGAGCTCACAGCTTAAACATTTACATGTATGATCAAACATTTTACTCAAATATGTTCATGGATACAGCACAAAGATTAATTCAAAAGAAAATAATAAGACATGGCTTCAAACCTGAAATTGGTATCTACATTACAGTAGTAAAAAAGTGCCTTTAAGTATGTTAAAAGAAATATCTGGAAATTCTTTTTCTTACCTCTATAACTTATATTAATGTAATTTTAGTAAACCTATAAATATTATATCTTTTTGGTAAGGTATGGGACCTATGTCAATGCTTTTTTTGGTAACATATCTGAACATATATATCTTTTTGCTATGGCACCATTCTTTTTTATTATATCTTTCTTCTTCTTCTTTCTTTCTTCTTTTCTTTGGTGTTTTCCGTAAAATATGTTGACATAAAAAATATAAATAAGAAGGTATATCTTTTTAGTAGCCTGAAGAAATACAAATAAGAGAAATTAAATATTTCAGTGTGTTGTTTTGAAATTGTAATATTTTTTTTTAATATTTTAAGATATTTAATCATATTCTACACTTTTATTTGCATTTTATAAATTTTAGATTAAGATGAATTTCTCTCTTGACAAGTTAATGATCAACATAGAAAAAATACACAAATAAAATGTTTTAACTATAACAATTTTTTATTTTTATTTTTAATTGTTATATATAATATGTTCATCAACATAAACACATAGAATATAATGCTTATAGTTTATATTGTTGAAATTAAAATTTTGTTATTAATACCTTTTCGTCTTTTTGGTAACATGTATTGACATAAAAAATATAAATAAGAAGGTATATCTTTTTAGTGCATGAAGAAATATAAATAAGAGGGATTAAATATTTCAATATATTAACTGTTTTGAAATTGTAATATTTTTTTGTTTAGTATTTTGAGATATTTAATCATTCTTTATACTTTTATTTCTATTTATAAATTTGATATTAATATGAGTTTCTCTCTTGACAAGTTAATGATCAACATAGAAAAAATACACAAACTAAATGTTTTAACGATACAGGATTTTTTTTTTTTTTTTTTTACACTTTTTCTTTAGTGGAATTGGATATTAATCATATATTTGATATTGGTACTAGTGCAAAATCAACTTACATAGTGTTAAATTTTTTAACTCATCTTTTGATAGAAACTTTAGCTTTTAGATAAATTTATTCTCAAGAAATTTTAAAGGTTTGGAAGGGAGAAGTGGAATAATATCCCCAATTTGTTCTTTTACATATAAAAATGCTCTGTATAGGTTTTGGTTAAGCATTCTAGTTGCTTTTATTGAAATGCATGTAAGATTATCATGACATGACCTCAACTTTGATGTTATAAGATAATTTGATTTATTTATTTTTAACTTAGGTAGCTATTTTATTTAGATTGTAGATTTTTAATAATAAAGAAAATTCAATTATTTAACTCAATTTTATTTTTAATTTGATTTATTTATTTTTAACTTGGATATTTATTTTTATTTAGATGATACATTTTTAATAATAAAGAAAATTCAAGTATTTGACTTCATTTTTAATTTCAATTTCACTTCTATACATCAAATTGCAAAATAGTTTACAATGTAATTAACTTATTAAGTTAAATACTAAAATAAAAGAAGTAATTAAATTTGCAAATTGCAATTCCGTGAGGCTTTTTAACTTGGACAGCTATTTTTATTTAGACGGTAGATTTTTAATAATAAAGAAAATTCAAGTATTGAAATCATTTTTATTTTCAATTTGATTTATTTATTTTTAACTTGGATAACTATGTTTAATTAGATGACACATTTTTAATAATAAAGAAAATTTAAGTATTTAACTTCATTTTTATTTTCAATTTAGCTTCTATACATCAAATTTCAAAATAGTAAAGTAATTAAGTTAAATATTAAATTACAAGAAGCCATTAAATTTGAAAAATGTAGTTCCCTAAGGTCTTTGGTGATCTGCAAAAGAAAATGGGAGAAAATTTTGACAATATAGAACCTTTGCACACTCACTCATGGGAACTCATATTGAAGATTTGCTAAAAAAAATGGTCAATCTGTTTTTCTATTGTCTTGGACTTCTTCTCATCTCATTGGTATGTTGTTGTAGATATATTAATAAAGGTACATTATTACCTTACATAGATGTTCCTAGTAAGTATGAAAAGAAATAAAAAGTACTTGGGTGTAAGCCCTTAACCACTTAAAAATTAAGAGCAAAGATTAGTTTATGCTAATTTATTTCATTACTTTTATTATGTCAATGTTCTTTTTATACTAAATGCAAAACATCAAAGTTTTTCTATTTTGTTTTATTGGCATTATCCACATAGATAGTAGTTATTATCCACATAGGTAGATATGTAAACCTTAGTGTGTTTTTTTTGTTAATCCTTATTGTTGGTTCAAATTTTGATTCATAAGCAGCACTTGATAGGTACATTTTTGTTTTTGTATGCAAGTACAAGTTATTTTTTGATTTCTCATTGTAAATTTTGTTTATAATGTGTTTTTCTGTCTCTTTTGTTAATCAGGAAAATCATGGAGGGTGGTAGTTCAATACCAATAAGTGGATATGATAATTCTTCTCTTCCTCCAATTCCAAGTGGTCAAGTCCAACAAAGTACAAACCCCAAGAAACCCTTGTTAAAGTTTCTGAAGAAAATTACTAAAAACAAGAAAAAGAATAGAGGTGGTTGTGAAGAATGGATGTGCACATTGTGTAACCATGTGTTTAAAGGAAGCTACACTAGGGTGTGGCATCATCTTCTATCCCTATCTAGTGATGGTGTAAAGTGTTGTACATGTACAGTTTTGAAAAGGATGGAGTTGATAAAGCTTCATATGCCTTCCCTAGGATCCAATGTAATGAACTTGGACAATGATTGTAATTTTAAAGTACCTAGATCTTCTTCCCATGATATGGAAGATTTAGTTAATCAAAATGCATCAAACCAACTTAAGTCTATGGGGGGTTCTACTTCTAAGTGGAGTAAGACGCCCACTAGTTTTGCTTAGAAACAAATTTCTAAAATCTACAATATAGTACATAGGGATGAGGCTGATAATGCTATTGCCGATTTTTTTATGGCAAATGGAATTTCATTTAATGCTACTCATTCTCCACATTACAAAGAAATGGTGCGAAAAATCATCAGTGCTGGGCTAGGATATGCACCTCCAAATAATAAAAAAAAATGAAGACATCATTGTTAGATAAAGGGGTGACAAGAATGTAGGGACTTATGGCCCCCCTTAAACAATCTTGGATTTATTCAGGATGTTCAATAGTTATGGGTGGTTGGACAGACATTCAACAAAGGCCATTGTTGAATATTATTGTTACATCTCCCACTGGGCCCTACTTTTTAAGAGCAGTTGATTATAGTGGGAAACTAAAGGATGCTACCTTCATGTTTGAAGTATTGAAAGAAGCAATTGATGAGCTTGGTCCTTCAAATGTAGTACTTGTAATCACAGATGCAACGCCTGTTTACAAAGCAGCGGGTTTGATGGTTTAAAATCGATATAGGCATATCTTTTGGACTCCTTATTGTGTACATGCCTTGAATAACGTCCTCAAAGACATTGGCAAAATATATTGTATTGCAAAACTAATTTTAGATGCAAGAGATGCACAAATGTACATTTGAAACCACCATGCCTCTTTAGCAACCTATAAGATGTACTCAAGGAAGAGGTTTTTGAAACCTATAGAAACAATATATGCTACATACTTCATTCTTCTTCAACGTATGGTTGAGGTGCATGCATCCTTACAAGCCACCGTTGTTTCCCAAGAGTGGAATGTGTGGTCTGAATCTAAATCAATGGAGGAAAGAACATAAGAGAGCATCTTCTCAATGATGATTGGTGGTCTGATTGTAAATATGTTGTTTCTTTCACAACTCCAATTGTGGGATTGATTAGGTGTGCAGATTCTAATTCCCCCACCCTTGGAGAAGTTTATGAATGTATTGATAACATGGTAGGAAATATAAGGCACATCATTCAGGACAGAATCCCCTCTTTGGAGTTTTTCAATGAAATTCATAAGATACTAGGGAAGAGATGGATCAAACTCAATACCTCTCTTCACATGGCTTCCTATGCCCTTAATCCAAAGTGCTATATGATGAGACCAAACAAAGTTTTACCCATTGATGACGAAGAAGTGAAATAAGTCTTTCTTGATGCCATATGAAAAATCTATACACCTAATGAAGCAACTATAATGCGGGAACAATTTATTGATTTTTCTACCTTAAGCCCTTCCATATTCTCTCAAGATACAAGGGTGGACATCAAAATTTATGCTCAAAGGAATCCCGTTGGATGGTGGAGAATTTATGGGGAGCCCAAGATCTTCAAAATCTTGCCTCACACTTGTTATCTCAGGTTTCTAGTTCATCAGTAGTTGAAAGCAATTGGTCTACTTATAGTTTCATTCACTCTGTTAAGAGGAATAAGCTTACCTCTAATACAGTAGAGAAATTGGTTTATATGCATAGTAGTCTTCGACTTTGCTCAAGGAAGCTACCTAAATATTTAGATGGCCCTGCAACAAGATGAGATGTTGATGCTGAGGAGGCTTCTCAGATTGATGATGATGAGGATAATCCTTCACCAGATGCAGATTTAGTTGGCATACCTTTGGGTAGCATTGTAGGCGATCTTGATATTGATGACGGTGATGATGAAGTTGGAGTGCCTATCGAGGCTCAAGGTTATATGGATAATCCTTATGTTGAAGATTGCACCTTATGATCATGTTCAACATTAGTCTTTAATGTTATGTTTTGGCCATTGAGCATTTTTGGACCATGTATTACTTTGCCACTTTGGGCATTTTTCATTTTTGTTTTACTATGTACTATATTGGGGATGCCAGCAATATGAATATTAATATGATGAGTTCTTTGATTTTCACTATGTTTCTTAAATTCAAAAGTGTCTCTTGAATCATTTGCATTTTCAAATTTTCATTTTTGAATTTGATAATCATATAATGAATTAAAATTTTAAATTGATTTTAATATTTTAAATATTTTGATTATTTTAATATATATGTATGTATGTATGTATGTATGTATGTATGTATATATGTATATATGTATGTATGTATGTATATGTATAATTTTTTTATTATATAATATCATCGCTCCCAGTTAGTCATTTCTTAGAAATTTTGGGGAAACCTCTAGCCGTTCCAGACACCCATACCCGAGTTCCAGAAACTCGTGCAACATAGACAATAAGCTATCTGGAATGATTCCACCAACTTTTGGAATTCTTAAAGGTTTGCGGGTGCTTGTTCTATATAATAATTTCCTTGAAGGACTTCTTCCTAGAGACCTGACTAATTTGAAAAACCTGACTAATATCAATCTCTCAAACAACAAATTGAATGGAAGCATTATTCCTCTTTGTGGATGAAGTTTTCTCACAACATTGGACTCGACAAATAATAGATTTTTAGGGGAAATCCCATCCCAATTGGGTGATTCCAGAGGTTTACGCCATCTCCAACTAGGTAGGAATGGCTTGAATGAAAGCATCCTAAACAAGTTGGCCAGATGTTGGAGCTCAATTTGTTGGACTTATCTTGGAATAAGCTCACTGGTGTGTCACCTATAGAGTTTTCCAAGTGCACACAATTGGACCATCTGGATCACAATAATAGTCATCTCTTTGAACCCATTCCTCCTTGGATTGGTGATTTTCTTTGTCTTGGAGAGCTGACACTCTTCTTCAATGAATTTAATGGAACAATTCCATTCCAGCTTGGGAAATGTACTAGTTCCATCAAACTTGCTCTTGAAAATAATAATCTTTTCGGTAGTCTACCAGGCCAGTTGGGGAACCTTATTGCTTTGAATGTTATCTATTTTCCAAATAACAACCTTTCTGGATGAATCCTTTCTTCTACAAAAAGTTGTGAAAAGCTTTATGACTTGAGGTTTGCAGACAATTCTTTGATAGGGTCAATCCCAATGGATTTTGGAGATATTAGTAATTTACAAGTCATGCTAGACTTGAGTGGTAATCTTTTTTCTGGAAGTATTCCTCCCTCACTGGAGGATTTAATGATGCTTGAGGTTCTGAATCTTTCCAATAACCAACTTAGCGGTCAAGTTCCTGATGAGATTCTAGATCTTAGAAGTTTGAATGAGTTGATCTTATCCAATCATTTTCTCCAAGGAAAACTGCGATTGAGTGCTTCCAAATGGCTTCGGATCTCTTTTGTGGGAAATCTCGGACTATTGCATTTATCATATTATTGCATGCTCATGCTCATGTTAATGTTGTACTTAGGGTAAGGAGACTAATTATTCAAGTATGAATTGATAAAATTTATGTTTATTTATGGATGCAAATAACATGATAATCTTTGCCTTTCAAAGTTTCACACTTAAGTAGCCAATTCTTTTTTCTCAAACAAAACCATTTCCCTTGAATCACTCACTTTCATATTCTTGAATATTTTCCTAGTTTGTTAGTTGGAAGGACTGAGATATACTAAAGGGTACAGATCACATATTACTTTTTTAAAAAGAGTCATTGTGGCTTTGGGAATTTCAGGTAAGTCTTTTGAAAAATTTCATTGATAAATTCCCACTAATCTAGAATTAAATTACAATTAATTTTTATAATTATTTTTAAACTAATTCTTAAACCATCATAAATATCAATGTCCAACTATCATAACCTATTTTTAAACTAATTCTGAAACCATCATAAAAATGAAAGTCCAACTATCATAACCTCTACTATTTTTGCCATTAACAGTTTTAACCTAGCCATGGAAGTATTTAATAGATTGTAATTTTCTTGTCATAATGAATACATTTCAATTATGATGCTAATGATCTTTTCCGCCAAGTTCCCCAAACATTGAAGCATTGGACTTGTTCCATAGGCACTTTGATTGAAGATCTTTTCAAGCGATCAAATCTAAATTCCTTTTAAAGAACATGTAGGTTGTAATCTGGGAATAAAGGATTTTCTTTTAGGTTTGCTTTGTTTTATGGTAATATTAATTTATATTATATGTTGTAATAGTTTTGAAATCTTTTGGTGGTATTATTTTAAATAAAATAATATGGTTGTGTATTTTATTGTGAGAAGAAAATGGGAAAATGAATAGATAAAGAGCAAGAACTTTTGTAAATTGGGCTAGAAAATTTAAGTTTCATAAATCAAGTTTAGATTAGGAATTTTTTTTTTGATTATTCAATGTTTTTAGAAATATAAATGTAGAATTACAATTATAAATATATTTTAACTCTAGATTTATAATGCATTGAGAGGGATCAAATATTTCAATTTGTAGGCCTTTATTAAAGTATAAAACTTAAAGAGATAATTGCACCTAAGAGATTTGATTCCAGATACATCAAATTTAAGATGGATTTACACACACACACACACACACACACATATATATATATGAACTTGACTCAGTCATAGAGTCAAAGTTGTTGGGTCTACAGTATGTGGTTTTTAGATACATGATTTTTGTGACATATGGTATATTGCCCATAGTATTGCATGTAATGAAGCCTATAAATTCGTTTCAAATCCTCAGTTGTAAGATGTCTTTTGGTCAAGAGTGATAGATCTATTATGATATGATTTTCTGATTTAGGATTTCCAAGATCGTGTGTTATAATTTATATGTTGTGGATATATATATATTTTGTTAAAATTGATTTATTATATTTATATTTGTCGTATCAATTCATAACATGTGGTATTAGAGCCATGGTTGTGAGACTTTGCATGAGTGTATTACAAATATGGTCAAATTGTCTAATTTGAGTGCTTCAGAAAGATGGAGTTCTCTATGACATGATTGTCACAATAAAAGTTTTGAAAGCATGAGAGAGTGAGTCTCTCATAAGATGTTTCGAGTATGCAAAGAGAAATTGTGAGAGTCAAAATTGGAGATTGACGTTGAGATGCACTCTTATATAACCAATGGTTTTGGTAGAAGCATCAGAGATTGAGTCTCTTGTAAGATGTTTCGAGTATACATAGAGAAATTGTGAAAGTCAAAATTGGAGATTGAGGTTGAGATGCACTTTTATATAACCAATGATTTTGGTAGCATGAGGAGAGAATCTAGTGTGAGAAGGTGAGAAGGGAAGAAGAACTTTTTGAAAATAATTGTGAAATTTTTTCATAGAGTCAAAATTGTTAGGTCTATGGTAAGTGGTTTTTAGGGAAATAGTATTAATGACCAATGGTATGTTTTCCATAATATTGCCTCTAATGAAACTTAGAAATAGGCTTCATATCCTCTGTTGTAAGATGTCTTTTGGCCAAGAGTAATAGATCGATTACAAAATGTAAATGAGACATACTACTGTAAGACTTGAAGCATACCTCTAGTAAATTGACACTAAGTTTTGGGGATTGGATCTGAAAGAGTTTTCCCAAGTCAAGTCTCAATGGTGTTTGTTAGGTAAACTTAACTCATTCTTAGAGTCAAAGTGGTTATGTTTAAAGTACATGGTTTTTGAGCTGGTTATGTTGACTCATGGTATGCTTCCCATAATATTACATGTAATTGCTAAAAACACATGGGCAACCAGAACAATATGAAAGATAAACATGAGAATACCATTTTTATTAACAAGAGATATACATTTATAGTACAATATGTGACAGTTGGGTTTCACATCCCAAGATCTCTTGGACTCCTTTTGTCCATTCGGCTTCCACACTAACCCATTGAGGATTAGGTGTCCAACATTACCCCCCCTTAATCCAAAGGGTTATGTATGAGTCCAAGAAGAGAGTTGTAATACAAAATGTGCAAAAATGCATGGCAGCACTACGTTGAATGTGCTCTATGAAATTTTGGTATAAAGGGTGGTGGTTTAAGGATGACCACCAACACTGGAACGCTTAGTGCAGTTCCCGGAACTCTTCCAAAACTGGCAAGAAGTTGAAGTCTTTTGCTAGGGGAAGTGCTCCTATTGTTTTGAAGAGGGAAACCTTCAACCAATAAAGGGAGGTCTCACCCCGCATAAAAGGGAGAACTTCAACCTTAAAAGGGAAGTCTCGACCTGTGATGGTTTAAGGATGACCAACGACCCTGGAATGCTTAATGCAATTCTTGGAACTCTTCCAAAACTGGCAAGAAGCTGGAGTCTTCTGCGAGGGGAAGTGTTATCAATTTTTTTCCTGGAATTCTTCCGAAACTGGCAAGAAGCTGAAGTCTTCTACTAGAGGAAGTGTTCCAGATTGCCAACTGAAGGCATGTTCATGGGCATCTTTGTCTCTGGCTACAACTCTGAAACTAGTGTGGTAGGTTGTGGCTCAGGCTCGCTTGATGTGGCTTTGAAGCTTGTAGATGACCATCATTTCCCCCCTGTCAGATACAAGGTGAAATGATGGAAAAACTCATCTGGAAGATTGTTTAATACTTTGGAACAAGTTCTGACATGCGTTTGGAATATCTTCTTCGATGTTGATGCCCATTGCCAATAAGCGATCCATCCAAGATGAATCTTTGTTCTTGCAGGACGTTTATTTCTAAAGCATCTGTGTGAAGAATGAGTGGTTTTATGATAGTGCTTACATGGATGAATATCAAAACAACAATCTTTCAAATGGGCAACTCGACACAGTGTTGGCATTTCACAATCTATTGTTGTTGTTGTTGCAATGGAAGATGAGTAGAATTTGGAACAGCTGGAGGTGAACTGTCATGAGGAGCAGGTGAACTGTCATGAATAAATCCAGCACTCTGAAACTGAATGGGCTTTGAGTAGTATGGAATATGAAAGGACAAGTCCTTGTCATATCCAAGACTAGTTCTGTGCTTGTTGTGGACAAGCTATTCCCAAGGTCTGATGATGGGCTTAGGAAGAGTAGACTGATTTTATGCATCTGCATGTACAAATGTTGCTTTATTGGATACTAAATCTGCTTTGTTGACTTGCTTCTAATGGGTTGCAGTCTCAATGTTCTGAATAGAAACATGTCCAGAATGATGATTCCTCTGTTTTAATTCTTCTTGCTGAAGTTGAGATTCAAGTTGTAAAAAGTCTATCTTTTCATGTCCATCTTGTAAACAACTATGAATATCGGTGAGAAAATCCTTACTGATTTTGACTGTATTATCCATAGTAGAGAGTATTAGATTGTCCACTAACTCTAATATTGGACCAATTGGAGCCATTTTTAACCTCAAAAAATAGTAAAACAATGAGGAAAAGATGGACACCAATTGCTCTTTTATATAAACTTATGGCAACAACTTCAAATCAATCAGCTTGCAATAGATTCAACACACAAAGAATGGTGATATCCGGAAAACAGACTCCTCATTCAAAAAAGATTTTTCTTCAATTCACCTGAGAATTTAACTTCCAACAAAGCTACAAGCAATTTAGGCCTCAAAAAAATATTTTCCTGTACTAGCCTTGAATCCAAGGGAACTTGTCCTGGCAACAACTTCAATCTAATTCAATAAAAATCTATTATATGAACAACCTTTAAAAAGGTACACCAATTCGATCTACAAAGGATAGTCTTGGCTTGAAACAGTTTCCACTGAACTCCTAAATAATGCCAAATTGCTGCAACTTTAAAGAATATAAACAGTCCCCAATTCTTATGAACATTGAACTCTTTCATTCCCAAAAATCCCCCAGCATAATCACTTTCAAAGAAGAAATGATGGCTATCAAAAGGCAATAGGCTTGTGGATTATCTTCCTTTTGAATGCAAGTATCGAAATTAATAAAATAATTATTTGAAGTACCTACACCAACACTTCTCCAGATATATCCAAGTGAGGAGACAAACGGACTGCTGAAGATTCACACACCTTCTTGCTCAACTGGTTGGAAAGATTCCCTCAATATAAAAATTTACGATGAGCAGATGCGAAGTTTATTTGGGATTGGTTCTACTTCTGCTTTTGATGTTGCAATCCACAGTCACATGGAAGAAGAATAACGAAATTGAATGGAGAAATGAGCAGGCCAAGGACATAATCACTAAACTCCCTGGTCAACCCTAAGATGCGAACTTTGCCCAATATTCTGGATATATAACTGTAGACAATAATGTCGGCAGAGACCTTTTATAGGGCATGGATGTTTTAAATCATATTTAAAAATACAAACAAAAAATTTCAGGCAGCTCGATGTTTTAAATTTCTTTATAAAGGTGAATAATAGTTGGAAAATGGAATGATTTTCATATTTTCTGCACGTTGGGCATCTTTCACATATTCCAGACCATGCGACCTTGAATGCCCAGATGAATTTTTTCTCAAAAACAAATTGGGTTTTGGAGAATTTAACCGATGCAAATGCCGCGAAATATCACGGTTTCCTTTGCTTGGCAGAAATAGAACAAGAAACTAAAGTCTTAAAGTTGGAGAAAAAATATGCAACTTTGATTTGTAACTCAAATGGGCAACCTGGGGATCTTGATGGGCTCGACACTAAACATCATTTGGATTCTAAATTCTCAGATACATCAGATTATGATGAAGAGTGAGAGTCAAGAGTAAATAATGAGGAAAAATGGAGTCCTGAGCAATTGCTTCACTCTTCAGAGGCAAAACACCGCCAAAATCAAAGAATCAAATGAACAAGGAAAGGTACCTTCCAGGAACTTCGCTTTCAAAAAATGGAACTATGCTTTCAAAAAATGAAACTACGCTTGGGCTCAATTTTCATCGTTACAAATTCATAGCCACCCCGATGTGCTGAATTGTTCTCCCATATGTCAACCTGTGCTTCTCAAATGCTTCCAAGAGTCAGGTTCTTTTTATTTTTATACCAAAAAGCGTCTATACAACCCGCACATTGAGAAGTGACAATTACATACAGTGATGGGATGAGAGTCGAGTTTAGAGACTAAAAATATTTTCTTCTAGTACTGATTTGGAATGAAATCCTGACAGAGGGATAACCAGGTAGCGTATACCATCGAAGAAAGAGGAACAATGGCTCCAAAGGCGAAGGCAAAGCCTAAATCCACCAGTCAAGTAGCTGCTCCAGATTCTCGACCCGCGGCTGGGGCAAAGGCTGATGCCGGGACATCCATTTCTTTTGATGATCCATTTACAAGCCTAGACAAACATATCAAGGCAAGTGATTACAAGCATATCATCAAATTCGCAAATGAGATTCTGGGTGTTGCTCCGGCAAAGGTGGATGCACTGCACTGCAAGGTGGTGGCACTCATTCAGTCTAACCAGGTCGATGAGGCATTGTCCCTTATCCAATCTTCCCACCAACTTCCCATCGATTTCAGTTTTCACAAGTCATATTGCTTATATCGGCGAAATCGGTTGGACGAAGCTTTGGAAGCCTTAAAAGGTCAGGAAAGGAATTCCATTGTCTTGCAATTAGAGGCACAAATTCTTTACCAGCAAGGAGCTAATTTCTCTCACGGATTAGAATTGCTCCAACATCAATAATGCGCACAATATTTATAAACAACTTCTTGGTTATTATGGGCACACTAGCAAGAAGTGACAACGCTCGCAGTGTTAGGCAGAGGAGAGTGTTTATGGACAAAGAGCGCAGATAATGGCAGAGAATGAGAGTGTAGGTACAGAGAGCACCGGTATGGCAGACAGAGGTCAGAGATGTTAGTTAGCAGCAGATTTCAGGCAGAAAATTCTCAGGACAGAGCACATGTAATGTCAGGAGCAACTAATTATATGGAGGAGCAGCGCAGGCATTGTCAGGGGTATGGAGGCGCTTCAATATGGAGAGCAGACACCAGCAGCAATATAATCAGGTTGCAACTAAAATTGAGTTGAAGAAATATTCATGAGAAAATATTCATGAATTTCATGGTAGAAATAAACTGCACAGAAAGGGCATAAAACAAATGGTTCAAATGAATTATGTAAGGCAGGAATACGCCTGCTCTAATACCATGTTAAAGACACATGGGCAACTAGAACAATATGAAAGATAAACTTGAGAATACCATTTTTATTAACAAGAGATATACATTTATAGTACAATATGTGACCGTTGGGTTTCACATCCCAAGGTCTCTTGGACTCCTTTTGTACATTCGTCTTCCACACTAACCCATTGAGGATTAGGTGTCCAACAGTAATGAAGTCTATAAATTATATAAATTAAAATCATTCAATTCATAATGAATAAATAAGTAAAATATATTTTAAAATGAAATCCAATTAAATAATTAAGTTAAGTTTTTTATTTATTTGAGGAAATAACACTATATTCTCAATTTATGTGTTATTTTCATACTCACACTACAAAGTTAATCAATTAATGGGTTGAAATTCCACTTCTCATCTTTTCATTTTTTTTAATTAAATAGTGATATATTTTTCCTTGAAAGGCTAATAATATTGTGATGCTGAATTCAAACATGTCTTTGAAATTATCACAATTTAACAATTTTATGGGCCTGTCTTTGCGTATTTTGAGGCAATGACTAGTTTTATATTTATGTCAGAGTAAATTGGATTTTTGTGAGATAAGTGAAAGGAATGATTTTTTTTAGGTCTAAATTTAATTTCAGTGATACAATAAAATTTAATGTAATTATTTCTAATGTAATTATTTAAAAATAATTAACTTTATTTATTTATATTAAAATATAACTTCATTCTTAATTCTTAATTTCTAATACTATATAGGATTTAACAATATTCTTTAAATGGTTATGAGTCAATGTTTTATGGCTACCAATATATACTATGCTATATGCCCATTACTCAATATTTTATGGCTATCAATATATAAATATACCATGTTATATGCACATTAATGCCCAAGCAATATATGTCACATGGATAACATATATTTCCCCACCCATTAATGGCCTTATATTCATTGTTGTGCTTTATACTATAAGACAATATTGACACATTAACTCGGTATCATGAATCTCAAAATCTGTTATGACTATAATTAAAATAGTATATATTATAATGAGACTAACCTCTGGTCTCAACAGGGAACATGACTGCAACACTAATAAAAATGTGCTTCCCATTTCCTTCACTTTCTTCACTTTCTAATGGAGAGTCATTAACAATCTTAAATCTTTTTCTTTTATTTTTCTGGAGTCATTAACAATCTTAAATCCTTTTTTTTTTTCTGGCTTATCATTTCATTTGGTAAAAGTGTTAAGGATAAAAGATAGAAGTTATAGAGTTTTTGTCCTGGCATAGTGAAGTTCTCACTTCATTTTGAATATTTAAATTTTGAAAAAAAAAAATGAAAAAGAAAAAAAGGAATACAAACTATATTTCCTTTAATTCCAATGTAAATCACAGGTTCAACTAAGTGAAAAATAAAATACTCACACAGTAGAACAATCAATACTTGAAATTAGGATGTTTGTTTGTTGTCTTGAGAAAATCAAGTTTTTGTTTTTTTTAAATAATATAATGAGAAAATATATTATTATTTAATTGTTAGTTTGATTGTTATTTTACAAGATGACTATCACAGTCCTTTAAGAAAAACTCTTCAGATTATTTCGCTGATTATTAGTAATGGGAGTAACAGTAATTTAAGAAAAACTCTTGCGATTATTTCGCTGATTATCAGTAATGGGACAAGTTTTTACTCTTGAAACTACTAACTTAAAAAACCATAACACCTAAAATTATTTTGTTGATGATTAGTAAAAAGGCAAGTTTTAACTTCTCCAGAAATTTATAGAACCATTAACCTTTCTTATTGCCTAATTTTTTTTTTTTAAACATACTCCAACTCAAATCAATAAATTTTATGTTAACCTACATTTTATTAGAAACTCCTTAACCATTCAAATTTACACGATGACAGAAAATCCCTCGTAACTTTCCGGACACTCAAATTAACAAGACAGGCATAAATTATTTATTTCAAATTCCTTAAACGATGACAGAAATTCCCTCGTAACTTTTCCTGACACTCAAATTAACAAGAAATATGCCTAAATTATTTATTTCAATATAGAGATTAAATGTATATATACGGATATGAGGAGTAAGTTAGTCCATTCTGTCAATTCGTAAGATCAGTGGAGCCGTCTTAATTCGGTTATCTCTTCCCTAAATCGAAAGGGCACTAAAGCCGTTCGGTTTCTGTAGTTTATATGTGAAGTACAAACGTGTGTGATTGGATAAAAGTGCACTTTCCATGGACATTGGAATGCTGCACTTTGTGGGATGTGCAGTTGAATGGTTCTGTAAATGTAAACTCTTCCATGTCTGCGGGACACCCTACATCTGCGCGACATTATTTCTTAAGTAATGTAATATGGTAAGTTCAATGGACCTTCATTGATCTTAAATCAGCTTTATTCATGAAGATGCTCAATCCCATTTATAGGAGCAGCTTCCAGAGTATTGGAAACAGTATAAGTCGACAACATCACACTAACATTAATTCTCAAAAACAAAACTACCGTGATCAGTTATCCACAGGCCAAAGACAACGATATTTATGGACTATGTCGGTTTTATTTTGTGGAATTTTTTTTGGGTGTAGGAATTTTAGTAATCTAAAGAGCTGATTTGTACTGAATTTACTTAGGTTCCCATCATTATCGTACGCTCACATCTGACACTTGTTCTTTTACCGGATTTCCAAGAAAATAGACAATACTGTGACTAAAATATTAAAATCCATCGACACCTCCTCACTTTTTTAATCACAGGTTAACAATGTTCTTGCTTTATCTATAAAGTTGTGGGAGCACCTTGGAGTTATTGTTTACAAACCCAAACCCTCACTAATCACGAACTGCTCCAGTAAGTGTGACTGCACTTGAATAAAAAAGAAACACGGAACGCATCCCCTTGCACTCTGAAGGGTGCACCTAAATAGGAGTTGTCTATAATGCGACTTTTTGAGATTCCGGTGACGGATTCAATCTTTCAGAAGAAATTGAGGTTAAATCTTGATTTTTAGCAGTTAAAATGGTTTTTTAACTGCATATTTGAATTCAGCACCCTGAAAAACCTCTGGGGCCCTTTGATTGTGCAGAAACTAGCTATCAAACTTGAGATTCCAATAAATTGCTGCCGGATTTTGACCAGAAAAACCGGCCGAAAAAGGTTTCAATAGACAACTGCAAAGAGATATCACTGAACGCATTCCTATGCAACCTGTAATTGCCATTATAAATCAGTGACGCGTAGCTTAACTAAGGGAGGAATAAAAGAGATATCACTGAACACATTCCTCTGCAACGTGCACGTTGCTATTCGTTGCTATTATAAATCAGTGACGCCTAGTTTAACTAGGGGAGGAGTTAGGGGGGAAAATTATGGAAATTCTTATGTAAATTTAAATTATATTTAAACTTTAAAATTTTAGGTGTTTTACATTTTTTTATGTTACTGAATCTATTTCGACCATTAAAAAACGAGATTCAAACACTGATTTTTTGAAATTTCTTTACCTGATTCTGGTCACTTTTGACCATAGCAATTCCTCCCCTCGTTAAACCACTCCAATCCTCCCCTCGTTAAACGACTCCAATAAGTGATACTAGCTTGAAAATTACCCGTCAAGATTTAAAATTACCCATCAATGCATAACAGCATACTAGGGCAGTCTCTAGGCTCTTAAGAGTCATTTTAGTAGAGTGTTATCATTCTTAACATACTTTGAAGGTTTCAATCCAAATCCAATGCAGAATTATTGGAGTCTATGCAAATACCATCCGGAAAGCTCAACAGAGGATATTCAGGGTGACCGTCTTGAATACACACCTCCTCAGGCAGACGATGTTCAATATTTTTATATAAATATTTCATCCCCCGTGTCCCCAATAACAGACACCTCTCCAATCCGAAATTTATCTGCAAGCTCGGACGAGTATCATAGCGAAGATGAATTTGAATTCAACTTCTCTATTCGTAACGCTAATTCCCCAAACCCAAATCACTGCCTTTCTCTTGCAGATAACTTGCTGTACCAAGGCCAGCGGCTTCCCCTTCAACTACTACCTACACCTTGTGAATATGATGTTGATATTAAGGATATCCATGCCTCTCTGCACTCTTCTAGTAACGTCCCTTTAGGAATCAAGTCCCACTTCCCCAACTTGCTGAAAACTGCTACCAAGTTGAAGATATCTTTGTTTGGTTTGAGAAAGCCAGCTAAAGTTGATATGGATTTCCAGTCAGCTTGTGCTGAGTGTGGTACTGATGTTGGTATGGACTCTCCTGTGCCCAAGCAGAATAGATTACTTACTCTGAATTTGAAGGTACTGGAAGTACCATTGGTGTCTATTTTCACTAGAGATAATTCTAAGGTTGCCAAGAGAGATGGAAGTAATTGGTTTCTGAAGAAATCAGAAGATTCTTATCATGGAGAAGGACATTGTAAAAATATGGATAGGGATAAAAAGAGAGCTAAGGAGATTGTTCAAAAGTATGTGAATAAGATCAAGCCTCTGTACGTTAAGATTTCACAGAGGTGTAATGAAAAAATTAGGTCTGGAGATCCGGAGAAACCTGGAGGAAGAAATGGAGTAAAAAATGGTAGATATCTGGGTTCAGAGAGAACTGAGAATCAGATGTCATTCTCATGTGGTTCGCCCTTATATTTCCCTGGTAACTTGAAGCTGCTTTACAAGCATTTGGGTAAGGGGAAGCAACAAGCTTCTGAAATGCAGCAGAAGCTTCCTAAGTACCACAGTAGTGAGAGCGCATTGATGGAGGTGCAGAGTGCTATTCAAGAAGCCATAACCCACTGCAAGCAGTCCATTGACATCAATGGAAAGTAGTATGGTAACAGCCCTACTCTTGGCACACACCCCTTCCTCTCACTGATTTGCAATGCTGCTTGCTGAGGCTAATAGGGATTTCTCTTGTTGTTATGTCTGCTTATCTTGGGCTTCATTCTTGCTATTGTTTTGCAATGCTGCTTCCTGAGACTCATAGTGATTCGTCTTCTTGTTATGTACGCTTATCTCAATGTGCATTCCCCTTATTTTTTCATGGTTGACAGTGATCCCTGTAGATCCTGATAGGCATCACTGTCGACCACTGTTACTGTTTTTTACAGCGGCCCCTTCAAAGCCTTCTAGTGTTCCTTTCTCACTTTCCTTTCCTAAGCAAATTAATTTTGATTTAGAGCTGACGAAGTTCAAGTCCTAGGGCTTAAATGCATGCCTGCAAGCTTAGTAGAGACCCAAGTTCTCACCTTCATTCCCTATCCTCATGGGCATTATTCATATTATTTCCATGGCAGTGCCTACTTACGTTCATATGCATTCTTCGTATTGTTTTTGCATCAGTCCCTCCCGATCCTGATAACCCTTCATCTTTTTCTTTTTTTCTTGTTAATGCCATAGTGACTGCTGATACTTACAGGCATTCATCTTAAAATTGTAAGCATATATTTTACCTAATGTAAGCATTCATCTAATTATTTATTGGGTTCAGCAAGTTACTGAGATGACCTTCAGTCAGATACTTAATGATGCCCAGGGAGTGTGAGATTCCCATAATACTTTTTGTTAACTTTTTGTTGAGACATTGTTTATATTGATCCTGGTAACTGTGATGCATTTTTGCTATGTAGAGATGTTGTAGCTTCTGAGTCAAACCATCTCTTTCTCCAAGTTATAACTCCAAGTTATAAGTTATGGCAGGGATATATGGGGACATATAAACTTGATAGACACTTTAATTATAGCTTTTTTTACCGTGCATTCTTCCTATTCTTCCTAGGCAGCCTGTGCAGACCTCCCAAATCATAGTGATAATGTGGGACTCAAAATGAGAGATTATAGATGCCAAATAAACGTGAATTTCGCTTGAGCCTAAAAGATATTAAAACTGTGGAGATTAAGTTTTAGTTAAATATTGTTTTAGGCTTTGTTCAAAGGCTCCGGCCTGATTCAACTTAGGCAGTCTCTCCTCTATCCGGTTATCAAAATTGTTTTTAAGACCAGAATTTATTTCTGTGCTATGTCTCAAATATGAACTCCCCATATAATACTCTATTAGCATGTGTCTAAAAACTTTACATTGTCTCTGATTGCGCAGGTACACCAAACTGTCCAAATTCCGGATGCTCCATTGAGACCTAAGAGGGCTGTTATGGAAGATCACTGCAAGATTATTGCTGGAAGTACATCACTGTATACCTGAAAAGGTGTTGCTGAAGGTCTTGAACGTCTTGCAGAACGCTGCTGTAGATATTCAAAGGAAACCAAATGATAATAAGCACAGTACAGTGTGAATGGGAAATGTTTTGACAAGACCATTCTTAAGTGTTATATGTCCAAAGTCAGTAATCTTTGAGCTTGATGTAATCAACATACCAACATGTCTTAAATAGATATTTAAATGAAAAATGGTTACCTACAATATCTAATATCTAATGAAAGATTTTTTAAATTGGAAAGGCTTATTGTGTTCATGTTGGTAGGGGTTAAATAATGTGAGTTTTAGAGGTATTTTCCAATATGTAGTCAAATTAAGGGTATTCCACAAACACATGTGATATGTCAGAAATTGATTGGGTCAATCTCCTGTGAGATATAATTCTTTCTAGTAGACCAGTATTTCAGAAGCTTTGGCTATAGACCAGTATTTCAGAAACTTTGGCTATAGACCATTATTTCAGAATTTCCAAACTCATTGCCAAATGCAATCAATTAATCTGCCAACTCAATACTAATTTATGTTTTTTATAAAATTCAATCAGATTTGCCTTGCTTTACCAAAATTCATATCTAAAATTCATTTCAAATCCAAATTCAGTGATTCAACTTTGAATATGTTTGTCTCTCCATTGGGAGTGTTCTTATAATTCTAGGTTTTAGTTTCTGATCTGAAAAATTCCTAATGTGTCAAAAAACCATAAAAAAAATTCTTTATAGAGTATCAAAAAATTTGTTTGAGGCTTTACCAAAATGACCACCAAGCCTCTTGAAATGAAGGGTGAAAATGTGAAGATGGTATACACTTTTCAGCCTATGAAATTTGAAAATTTTACTCTTTAATCCAATTGAAGCCCTTAAATTTCATACAAGCTTTGTGAATTCTGATTTGGAGTAAAAAGGAAATTTGTGGAGAATTATGTTGTTGTCCTAATAAAGTGTTTTTACAAAAAAATTGTGTCATAGAATCTCTCAATTTTTCATTAAATTATATAATCATCCTTGCAATTTTTCACACATTTTAACAGTTATATGTGTCTCCATGTGTACTCTCTCTCTCTCTCTCTCTCTCTCTCTCTCTCTCTCTATATATATATATATATATATATATATATATATATATATATATTATATATATATATATATATATATATGACCTAAATAGTGAGAACTAACACATGCATATTGAAACAATTTTTATGTAAAATTATATTTTTTATTATTTTTCGAAGTTGATGAATTAATTTTTGATAAAATATTTTTCTCTACTACTTAAATAAATTCAAAAACCAATAATACTTTTTTAAAGAGATAATGGAATTTTTTGAAATTATTTAGTTTTGTATATTTTATGTTATTGATTTTTCATTAATACCCTTTGAAATTGTCCAAAAAAAATTTCAAGCATAACATTTAAAAGAAATTAGATGAAAATATCTTATGAATTCGAAAATGTCAAACTTATATGTTATTGGATAAAAGTTTCATTCACAAACCCAATGTGATCAACTCTTCCACTGAAAGACAAATATTGTTTAAAGTTGATGATGCTAGAAGATGATGTTGCACTTAAATCTGTTGAATGGAAGCTAAAACTCTATTTTTTAGGCCCTCAACAGCTTGACCATGCACTTAAAAAGCTCTATCTACTGCTTTAGGTAAAATTTGAAATAACCCAATTGAAAGTTTAACAAACCCTGAATCGAGCTTGTGATAGCCTTAAAGAAAACCTCTCAATTAAACACTTCTATTCATTAGGGGTGAATACCTAGATCGAGCTTTTCTAATAATTAACCCCCACCAATAACCAAATATTAATTGATAATTTAACAATTTAAAAAATCTCGATTGAGCTTTGTTTTCAAATAATCAGCCAAAACCAACACTACACAAGATCAAGTGCCTAAGTAACCCCATGTTACATATGAGGTCAATCGAGGGTTTGTTTTATAGCTGGGTCAAACAATATTTAGGCCCTCAAATAGGCCAATCGATGGCTAAAAAATACTTGATTGAGCTCTTCTTTTCTTCGAATTACACCTAGGGTGCTTGCCAAAAAGTGTAAACCACCTCTAAACTGAAGATGTAGTTTACCTTTCTACCATGTTGGCTACTAAATGGATGCCCTAGTTTTACTTTATTCATCTTTGCATGCACCTGGTTGGTCTACCAAACTGCTTTCTAGAAAATGCATGTCATCATCATTAAAATGATTGCTAAGATATAGTCAAAGAATCAAAACAAATTTTCAAAGATGTTTTTGATTTTGCATTCATTTATATACAAATGCATTTTACCGCATGCACTAATTAAACTCCTAACTTCTACCATACTTGAATAAAATTTTCCCTTATTTCTACAGTTCATGAATTGCACACCCTCGCAAATGTCAACATGCTCAAGTTATGAAATATAAATTGGAATACTTCTGAGTCTTCCACGACCCCATTCGATCCATTGTATTTGCACCTTGGGTCTTTTTTCTTCATATCAAACATTGATTTTAGTATTAATATGTTCCACTTAAACTGGAATGCTCACAATAGAAAAGTTAATTTTAAGGAATTTCCTTAAGCAATATATTATGTTTTCATTTAATGGAAAAAAAAAGATGAAACAATGATATACAGTGAGAGATGTGCTAATATTACATATTATTCATATATACACGAGCTGAAAGAAAGGGAATGACCTAAAATACTCTCTTACCAACTACAATGAGATGTTGGGCATTGCTTTTGCATTCATTAAAACAACTTCAGAGCATGTCTTGTCCAGATCTTGAAAAAAATATTCATGTGTGGGGAATAGAATATTCATACTAAGTTTATCTCCAAGATTGTTAGCCATGGAGTCATAGTGAGAGATGCTACTGATAGGTTGTTGAATGTTAGTTTTGTTGTGCTAATTTCAACTTTAGATTTATAAACAAATGCTTGTTAATTGCTTCATGTGCATAGGTTCTTATGGTGTTTGTGAACGAAAACAGGTAAATTTATCAAGTTTTATGTTAATTTGATGAGCAAAATAACATGAAAAATAAGTGCTCAACAACAACAACCAAATGTAGAGCAAACTATCAAAATGAACACTTAACACAATGTTTTGATGAAGGAGTTCACCCCTCCTCGGCTACATCTCCTTAGTCCAACTTCCATGGATTGGGCATTTGTATTACCTCAATAATGGAAAAAACAATGTTTGGAATGCTCTACCGCTTGTGAAACCTGATTCAATGTGCTCGGAACCTCAAAATTAGCTAGGAACATCTTTTCTTGATCCCAATTTAGATGAATTTTGCCCAAGTTATGGTAAAAAAAGTTTCTCCTAGTAAAACTCTAAAACTTAAGGAACTCCAGTTAGTCCCTCTAATTTTGGAGTTACCATTGATTTTGGAGGGACCAGTAAACATGTCACTCAACTAAAATCCAGTTTAATTAAATATTAACTGCACATTAATTATCGTTAATTTGGATTAGCGCATCACGCGTTTTACAAAACTGTTAACGTCGCAGTGAAGAAATATCGAACACATGTTCGCATTGAATTTCATGGTTATGGTTTTATGTTGCGGTTTATGGTTAGCTGTTAACCATAGCTATTACCGCCCGATGGAGTGTTCACATGGGAGGGGGTTGGCCTATGGGTTGGCTCCCTCCTAACCCCCAATTGCAGACACATTAAACTTTAAATAACACCGGTGACCATAATGGTTAAGATCTCATGAGGTGGTATAACGATATGTCATGGAGTTTATTGGGGTGAGGTTGCGGGTTTGACTCCATCAACATGCCCAAAATTTTTGGTAAAGCGCACAATACTTAGTCCTTTGCGGAGGGACACGTGGCAGCCTCTGGGCTTTCCACTTGTTGCCTCCTCATTGGTCCATTCCAAAACCAATAGAATCACGCCATGTCACCACACCTGCAGACCAATAGAAATGCGACACTTAGCAAGTCTTCATCAAATGTTGACCACTGTTGACCCTACCCAGTCATTTGCAAGAGTGGTACGGACTGCTAATTCTGCAATGACTGCACATTTGTTTTCAAAAAATCCTCTGTTTGGCAAAGCGAACAGAATGTGATATCTTCCTCATACGAGCTCGGTTTTGAGTGAAACGAGTTGCTTTGGGATCATTTCTCCGAGACGGACACAGTCATTCAAGTTTCCAGTGATTCTAAAAAGTTTTAGCTTTCAGCTAAATACAGATCACCTCATCATTCCTCCCCGGTGGAAGCCTTTTGGACCTCAAAAGATATTATCAATTGTTCAGAAGGTGAGGGTAGAGCTCCCTCACCTTCTCTATATACTACCATTTGGGCTTAGAAGGCTTTTGTCCCTTGAGTCCCACTCTAAGGTATTCGATATTCCCTCTCTTTGAAGTTCTAGTTCTTTTGTCAAGTATGATATCTTGCTGAAGTTCATCAAGATATTCTGGCGAGAATTCACCTATTGATGGCAGCTAAACATGCTTTCCTTAATCATCAATCAAAGTAGGCTCAAACAATCTAAAATTCCCAACATTAACAACAAAGTATATTTGCATGTAAGGAGGTAAATCTAGCTTAAATGCATTGGTACCAATCTTTTCCAGAACTTTAAAAGGACCATAACAGAATGGCTTCAACTTTTTACCTTCTGCTTAAAGTCTCTCTTTGCTAATATATAACCGAAATTTATCACCAACTTGAAATTTATGATCGACATGGTGTTTGTCATGCCTTGCCTTGTAGCTTCTCTGACTTTTTCAAACTATTCTTGCACTCTGTGATGTATCAACTGAATTTTCCATATGAACTTCCTTGCCTTATCGATGTCACTGTGACCATAGATGGCGTCATATTTATCAAAGATGAAGTCTAATGGCCATTTTGGCAAGTACCCAAAACATGCCTCAAATGGCGATGTTGGCAAGTACCCAGAACATACCTCAAATGGCGATGTATTTGTGGAAGAATTATTTGCCCTGTTGTATGGATGTTGTATGTAATGCAACTATTTATCTCACAAGTTGGGACATTTGCTGAAATATCCTTTAAGAAGGTGAATAACTATCATGTTGACCACCTTGGTTTACCCATCATGTCCTCTTGGGATGTTTGTTGCAATATCTTCTTCAACTTAGTGTCCATCATGTCCCACAAATTTGACCAAAAATTCCCAAAAAATCAAGAATCTCATTCACTTATAATGGAAGTAGGAAGACCGAAATGAACCCAGATATTTTGAAAGAAAAGATGAGTTGTTTGTTCAGCTATAATTTACTTTTTACATGGTGTTAGTATACACATTTTTCTGAACCTATCTACAACTACATACAAGTAATCATGACCTCTCCTTGACAATGAAAGACCTCCTATAAAATCCATTGATATACTCTCCCATGGACGTGAAGATACCGGAAGTGGAATGTGAAATCCTAGTTTCCTATTGCTAGGATTACTTGTTGCACACAAAGAACATCATCTAATGAAGCAAGATACATTATCAAACATGTGTGGCCAATAACAATACCTTTGGAGATTCACTATTGTCTTGCCTACACTAAAGTGTCTAACAATCAATGAAGTGTGTGCCTCCCTTATGATATTGTTTCTTTCTCCGTGTGGAATACATAGCTTGCCCTAGTGATACAACAAATTGTTATGTACATGGTAATTTAACTCTTCAATTTGGTTTCCTTGACTCAATATTTCATACACATCTTCAAAATCATTATCATATGCATACTGCTCAATGTAATGTTCATGTAAAAAAAAATTATGGTTGAGTATAACACATGAGTTTACAATAGGCCTAGAAAGCATATTAGTTACCTTATTGTAGATTCCCTTTTTGTATTTGATAACCAAATGAAATTGTTGTAGAAAACCCATCCATCTGATGTGTCGTGATTGCTGCAAATTTGATTGTGATTGTAAGTACTGCAATGGTTGATGGTCGGTATGGATAATGGTATCCTTTCCCATCAAGTATTGTTTCCATTTTTTGACACTTTGTACTAATGTGTAAAGTTCTTTGTCGTAAGTGGGATAGTTAGTCACAGCTCCATTAAAAATTTCCGAATGAAATGAAATGGGTTTAATATGTTGCATAAGAACTACTCCCATGGCATAATCGCTAGCATCCATTTGAATCTCAAATGGTTGTCTAAGATCCAGAAGAGCCAATACTAGTGATGAACTAATATTTTGCTTTAAAGCATCAAATGCTTTCTCTTGTACATCTCCCCAGTGGAAAACTATCTTGACACTAATCAATGCATGTAATGGTGCTACAAGGGAGGAAAAATTAGCAATAAATTTCCTACAATATTGTGTTTTCCCTATAAAGGTTCTTACCTCTGTAACCGTATTGAGCTTGGGCTAATTCAGAATGACCTCAACCTTCAAGTTTCGAGCGATTCCGAGAACTTCGATTTTTGAGCTGAATACTGAGCACCTAATCAACTACCCACTTTCATAATCTCAAGAATGGACTCTACTCCTATGATTATTATTGGTGATATTGATTAAGGCAAGAAATATATCACATGATGTTTAGGCAAAAATTGTCTATGGATAATCTCTTATGCAATGTGAAGTCTACATGGAGGATGTATTATGAATAAATCATTGCCTTTACCTAATGGATGCAAAGTGAGGAAATTGATGAAGCATTAGCATTATGCATTAGAAATATAATATTAGACGCATTAATGACATGCACAAACAAATTATTTAAATTCTTGACATGTCTCATTTGAAGATAGTCCAATGCAATATGCATTATGTTTCATTACATTGGAGAACAAATCGAGGTATTCTATGCGAGAAGAGAAATATGTTTTACCACCAATTTCCAACAATATGGAAGCATTTCATATATATTATGTCAAAAAAGTGAAAAGATATAATGCAATAATTAGGAATGAAGGTATAAAAGTCTTCAAAATAGATTACTACAATTTTCTATATGTTTGAATGTAGTTATATCCAAAAGTGAGTGTATCAAAGGGAAAAACAAAAGAGAAAACTATTAGTCTCTCTTAATAAGTTTTCTAAACTTGAGTCTCTAATCCTACCATAAAACAAAATGAAGAAAAGCCTTGAGTATCCTCATCTGTCTAACATATCATGAAATCTCATCAGATTGCTAGAATTCAATTTATGTGTGAGAAATGTATGTGATATAAGAGTTTTGGAAATACACTATTGTCTATGTCTATTCTCTTAAATAGTCCATGGACAATTTACCAATTCTTGTGCCTATGAAAATTTTCAAAAAACAGAAGATTAATGAGTGAAACATAGATTTCCTTAAGTTAACATGGGATCTAAATGTTAACTAATCCTTCGGGATCTTTAGTGTATAATATGTAATTAGTTTTACATTCCATTTTTACGGTTAATAAGTTATCGAAACACAATTGTCTTGTACCTAGATTGCACATGTATAAAGAAGTAATTCTATCATTAATACGATGCTCTTTCATTGTGTTATTTCGTTGTGGAGTTTATTTGGGCTTCTATAGTGGTATATAAGCCTTGTTTTAGTTGTTTCTAAACTCCATGTATTTGAAGTCTATGGCGTAAAGGAGACACGGAGCATGATTGGAGAAATTCAGCAGTATAAAGATTTTTTTTTAACATATCCTTGGAATTTAGAATACATGTTGGAGTTTTGAGTGCTTGTTGTTCTCCATAAAAATTGCCAATACTGAGTCGATTACCAATAATTATTAGACTGTTTCGTAAAAGTCTAAGTTCCATGCATCCAAGGACCACTTGTTGTTTTAATTTTGCTTGGCTTTATTGCATTTACTGCATCAAACAAAAGTTTAATCATAGTGAATTTTTTGGGTAATAGTATTTGCATTTACTACAGTGAACAAGAGTTTAATCACATAAAATTTCTGAAGGACCAGAGTTTAATCGCAGTAAAATTTTTGAAGGATAATATTTACATTTTCTGCAAAACGAAGTTTTTACTGAAAGCTTTATGAAGGAAAATGATGGATATATATTTTTTAGTGGTTTGCATTCAATTTTTAATTGAAGAGTGGTCAATTTTTTTGTGGTTTGAAATACGTATTTTTTTTAAGAGGCCATTGGTAAAATAAAATTTTTGGAGGCTAATAAGATTTGAACCTAGCTCTTTCCTAGGCTATTTTTGAAAAATCTCATTAAACCACAAGGCCAGCTTTGTTTGAAACAAGAGGAGAATGGAATTTATATATTTTTAGAAGTATTGCATATATTTTGAATTTGAAAGAATTTGAAGAATATTTTTTTGCATAACGATTATGACTTCAATAGTTTCCATTGTCGCAGTTGCTCTTAATGGAAAGGAAAATTATCAAGAGTGGTTTAAAAAACTTAAAAGTGCCCTTGTTTTTAAAGGTTTGTGGGAAGTTTGTCAAGGCAAGAGGGATAGTGATGGAAAAGAAATTGCATCGGAGCCACCTGATAATGAGAAGCAATGTGCTATTTGAGAGACAAAAGACAACAAGGCATATGCATTAATAACTGCAGCGATGATAGTAGAGGTAACCTGGTATATCGTTTCCTATGATACTAGATTTGAAGCTTTAAAGAAGTTGAAAGAACTATATGATTCAGACTGAGAACTCGAAAATATTTAGTTGTTGTTAAATTTGTTTAATTTGGAGATGAAGGATAATGATCCTTTGAAGATTGTCTATCAAGTAAAATCCTTTTTTTATGATATAGAAGCAATTGGAATTAAAGTAAATTTATAGCTTACGAATTTTATAAAATTCCTTCACCCTGTTTATTTACACTATTTGGAATCTCTCCAAGCTAGTGGAAAGTTAAAAGACATTAATTTGATAAACTAGTAAGAAAAGTATCTAAGAGGGAAAAGGCCTTTGGGAAGAAAGAGACTCCACCTAACTCTAATGTAGAAACTTTGTGCCGTGCACAAAAGGATCAGAAGTTTCATGATGAAACTTCTAGGGGTGATAAAAGTAATAGAGGTCATGGTAGGATAAATTATAGAGCCAGGGGGGGTAAAACAAAATCAGGGAGACAAACAACAAAATGATAGACAATAAAGGAATTTTAATGATAGACCAGCTATCAAATGGGATTGATGTGGCAAAAATTAGTCATACTGCTACTAACTGTAAAATCCCTTGGGAGAAAGTGAGTGGAAAGAGATAACAATTGAATAAAAAGAAAGATCAACCATCACTAGATAAGGGAAAATCATGAGATTCTGCACATTACATTGTTGCTCCTTGTAATTTTAATATTAATGACGTTTTCAACACTGCATTTTCTTCATGGTGAGATAGTTGGATTTTGGATTTAGGAGGCACTTGTCATATGAAATTTACGTGATATTTTTTTGAAAATTTCAGTGATGATATTGATGGTGTTATTTACTTTGCTGACAAGTCTCAATTTAAACATATGGAATTGGCTCTATCCATTTGAAGATACCAAATCTTGCAGATTATGTTCGACCGGATGTACTTTATATAGCACAGTTTCAGCAAAATTTGATGTCTCTTATCCATATTAGACAGCAGGGGCATTCTATTAATATATTTGATGGCATCATTGAGATAAGAAGAGCATATGATCATGTAGTTATTATGAACGATGTGGAAGAAGGTACACTTTTAAATTCAAATGGTTGTACTTCATCTACTAATTCTCTTGAAATTTCTACCTTCTTGGTGCAACAAAGTGATATCCTATCTCCCAGATTGTTGTCGCATGTTTGATTTTGGTCACATCAATTATGACAACATCAAAATTATGAAAATACATGGTATTAAATGCTCTACACGCTAAACGGGGGGGGGGGGTTCCCATTCTGGATGAGTCTATGGCTTTTCCATCTTTGACACATGAGGATGCTTCTGCTGAAGAAAACTTGAAGGATAGTGTTGTTTCTACAGGGTCAGAAAGTGTTCCTCAAAACCTCTACCTCAGGATGAACAACCATCACCACTAGTTCAACAACCTTTACAAAGATCTACCTGTGCTCAAAAAGTTCCAAGCAAGTATGATGATTTTGAAACATGAATGTCTTCAAAAGGTGATTCAGGTAATGTTTCTCATGTCTATGAATTGAATCATTGTGCAATTAGCGAACCTAATTGTTTCGAATAAGTTGCTAATTGTGATGAATAGAAGGATGCAATATAAAAGGAATATGATGCACTTATTAAGAATGGAACTTGGAGGTTAGTGGATCCTCCTGCAGGTGTCAAACCCATTGGTTGGAAGTGGGTGTATAAGATCAAATACAATGTAGATGGTTCATTTGATAAATATAAGGAGAGACTCGTAGCAAAAGGCTACACTGATAAGGAAGGTGTTGACTACACAACGATTTTCTCCTACAACAAAATGGGGCATAATTAGAACCTTTTTTTTCTCTTGCAACTCAGAAAAGATGGAAGATACACCATATGGATGATAAAACAACTTTTTTGAATGTCGATTTAAAGGAGGATGTTTATATGTTTTAGTTATAAGGTTTTGTTGTCAAAGGAAAAGAAAAAAATGTATGTAAATTAGTGAAGGCTTTGTATGGACTGAAACAAGCATCTCATGCATGGTATGAAAAATTAACTGAACACCTTCTCAAGTTGAATTATAATTTACTCATCTGGATGATGCAACTCTTTTTCTTAAGAAAAGTGGAAAGTCAGTTGTATATTTGGTTGTGTATGTAGATGATTTGATGATCACACGAAACAATGATGACTATATAACATCCATTAAAAGATAATGACTGAAAGTTTTTGACATGACAAATTTGGGTTTATTACATTATTATTTTGGGATTGAAGTTGATCAGAAATGAAAATATATTTTCATTTCTCAAAAAACAAATATTGGATAACTATTGGACAGATTTTGGATGCAAGATTGTAATCTTGTCGCTACTCCTATGGAGTAGAATTTGAAGCTTACTTCCATTGAAGGAAGTATGTTTGATGATCCAACAAAGTGCAGATAACTTGTTGAAAGTTTGAATTTTCTAATTACTACTCGACATGTCATATATTTTGTTGTTGGGATACTTTCCAGGTTCATGCATAAGCCATGTGAAGGTCATTGGAATGCAGAAAAGCGAGTACTCAAGTATTTGAAAGACACTCGAAGATGTGACACCAAATATTCCAAAGTTTCAGATTTCCATCTCATCGGCTATTTAGATTCTAATTTTGATGGAGATAAGGAGAATGGAGTCTCTTTCTTCCCAAAGGTCATTACTCTCTCAGCTATTTTTCTTACTAGTTTATCAAATGTAATGTCTTTTAACTACCCACTAGCTTGGAGAGATTCCAAATAGTGTGAATCAGATAAGGATAATTCCACTATTGATAGGAAACTGACTAATTTGGAGAAATTTGCATCTAAGAAGTTCTATTTTGAATCTGATAATGATGTTCGACACACTAAAGGGGGGGTTCCCATTCTATATCAATCTGCTATTTTTCCATCTTTGGCTCATGGGGATGTTTCTGCTAAAGAAAACTTGAAAGACAGTGTTGTTTTCGTAGGGTCAGAAAATGTTCTTGAAGAACTTGTACTTCAAGATGACCAACAATCACAACCACTTCAACAACCTTTACAAATATCTACACGTGCTTGAAGAGTTCCAAGCAAGTATGATGATTTTGAAACAGGAATGTCTTCTAAAGGTGATTGAGGTAATGTTTCTCATGACTATGAATTTAATCATGATACAATTAGCAAACCTAATTGTTTTGAAGAATTTGCTAATTGTGATGAATGGAAGGATGCAATGCAAAAGGAATATGATGCACTTATTAAGAATGGAACTTGGAGTTTAGTGGATCCTCCTACAGGTGTCAAACCCATTAGTTGCAAATGGGTGTATAAGATCAAATAAAAAGTAGATGGTTCACTTGATAAATACAAGGCAAGACTTGTAGCAAAAGGCTACACTAATAAGGAAGGTGTTGACTACACATAAACAATTGCTCCTACAACAAAATGGGGCGCAATTAGAACTCTATTTTCTCTTTTGGCTAAGAATAGTTGGAAGATACACCATATGGATGTTCAAAACACTTTTTTGAATGGTGATTTGAAGGAGGATGTTTATATGTTTCGCTTAGAAGGTTCAAAGGCAAAGAGAAAAAAGTATGTAAGTTAGTGAAGGCTTTGTATGGACTGAAACAAGCATCTCGTGCATGGTATGAAAAATTAACTAAACATCTTCTAAAGTTGAATTATAAGTTTTTTGATATGGATGATGCAACTCTTTTTGTTAAGAAAATTGGAAAGCCAACTACATATTTGGTTGTGTATGTAGATGATTTGATGATCACAGGAAAAATGATGACTATATAACTTCTGTTAAAAGAGAATAATTGAAATTTTTTGACATGACAATTTTGGGTTTATTACATTATTATTTAGGGATTGAAGTTTATCAGAAACCGAAATATATTTTCATTTCTCAGAAAAAGTATATTGGAAAACTATTGGACATATTTGGGATGCAAGATTGTAATCCTGTTGCTACTCCTATGGAGCTGAATCTGAAACTTACTTCCACTGAAGGAAGTATGTTTAAAGATCCAACAAAGTACATCCAACTTGTGGGAAGTTTGAATTTTCTAACTACTACTCAGCCTGACATAGGTTTTGTTGTAGAGATACTTTCCACGTTCATGCATAAGCCATGTGAAGGTCATTGAAATGCAGCAAAGCGAATTCTGAAGTATTTGAAAGACACTCAAACATATGTCATAAAATATTCCAAAGTTGCACATTTCCATCTCATCGCTTATTTGGATTCTGATTTTGATGGAGATAAGGAGAATAAAGTCTCTACTTCTTATTATTTGATGAGTCTTGGATCAGCATCCATCAATTGGAGATCATGTAAGCAATCTATTATTTCTAATTCTACCACCGAAGCCGAACATGTTGGAGCAACTCAGCAACAAAAGAAATCATTTGGCTTTGCAAGATACTTGAATATTTGTAGGAGAAACAAAAGGCTTCAACAACCCTACTCGTCGGCAAATCTTCTGCAATTCAGTTTGCCAAGGATAACATAGTTACCGAACAAATGAGAAAATAAACTAGTACCTATTTTTTTGAGGTAGCAAAAAATCACCCGATTTTGAAAGGTGGTGATGCAGAATACACCTTTTTTTAGCATATTTTTGGCATTTTAAGTTTTTTTATATATCAAGTATGAACATTTTTTAAAAAACATTAGTGATTTTCATTTTGATTTTGAAAAGTGTTGATGGAGCATCAACA
>APFE030128221.1:255415-271037 GCA_000404065.3 Pinus taeda | reverse complement strand
GCTCAACATTCCCCCATTCCTTGGCCTGCACCCAGTGTTCAATGTGGACCGCCTTCGGCCATACTTTCCACCATTGCTAGACACATCCGACATTGCAAAACAGCTCAAACCCACAGAATTAAATCCAGATTGCACGGAACAAGCTGCAACTGATCGGATCATGGACGCGCAGATCAAGAACACTCGCCAACAGAATATCCAACTGTATCGAGTTGTCAAAGCAGGCCAACTCCTTCAGCAGGGCAAGTGGCTCACCAGGGAACAAGTTTAGCAGAAGTTTCCTCATCTCATGGAGGAGCTCAACGCAATGCGGACCATTGCTTCCTAAGGGGGGAGGAATGATCCAGGTGGATATTGGTGGCCAACTGGCAAGTCCACCTGGACCCCCACCATTGTCTTTCTCAGCATTTTCAGTTTCCTTAATTGTAGCAAAACTTACTATTTTTAACAGTTTTTTCAGGTCCTGAACTTCCAGAGCCGTTTTGAGGCCCTAAACGACGTTTTTTGGGGAATCCGGGGGCAACATGGGTCCATGCGATGGACCGATGTTGCCCGTTCCAACAATGATAGTGCTCGGCTAGATCTTTCTAATGAGCTATTGTACGCGTCAAACGGAGATCATATGCCAAATTTACGACCCCGGGAAGTTGATGTACCAACTTACCCCCAAATGGGGCCCACAGTTTGGCGTTTTATCTCCTAGGGTTAGGTTTTGGAATGTTAAGGGTTTTCCATTGTTTTCTCAACAATAAATAGGCCTTCGAGCCTCATTGTAACACAGTTCAGAGGCATGTAGGCATCACATCTCTTCTCAGGGATAAGCTACCATCGCCCTAGCTAGTTTGTTTCCATTTCTGATTGTAAGCATATTTTTGTATTTTCCATTAATGAAATGAAGTATTATTTCCGCTGCATATTTGTGTAGATGGTTATCTCTGTAATTTGTTGCGTTCCTGTTTAAATCTGAATCAGTAGTATGGTTGCATTTGTCTTTCTCACCATTATAGTAAATCTAGAGGACGTCATCACCTAGGCCATAAAGAGAATCATAAGGTGGTTGAATAGAGTTCTAGAGAACTTATTGTTGGAATTACTATGCATGGGAGAGTTCCATATTATGTTAGGGATGTTGGAGTGTGAATTATATAGGAAGGGAATTTGCATCATGAATTTCCTTTGGCATAAGTCATGAAAAAAATACTTAAAAATAGGGGGAAATCTGAAAATGAGTTTAGAGGAGATGTGGAGGAAATCGAGCAAGTCAGGAAAAAAAATGTTATTCATTTGCTTGGGTATTGTGTTGATGGTGTAGGTGGAATGCTAATGTATGATTTTATTGGAAAGAAAAACCTAAAACAATGGATTCTTTGATAGGTAGGGATTATAGCTCAGTGGTAGAGCATTTGAGTGCATTCATTCTAAGTGTTCCCAAGCGAAAACCTACATATTAAACTCAAGAAAATATTCAAACATTTTCCTTTCCCAATACCCTGTACAAAAATTACCTGCAAATGGATTCATAAAACAAAAAATATACAACGGTGAGAACATAAAATAAATATACACAGAGATTTCCCCTGGATCCACAAACCAAGAATACTAGATTGATTTTCATTATATTGCTATCAATGTTACAATACATATATATACACGTCAAATAATTCATAAACCCAAATCCACTAACTTTGGATTGGAACATAACCATAGTTCCCTTGACTAGATCTACAAATACCATGGGCAAAAACCACTGTACCCAAAAGCCATGCATAAAACCATGGGTAGGTCTACCCACCATGTTTGGGTCTGCCCCTATCCTTGTGTCCTCCCATCCATGGAAGTAATATAACACACACCCAAAATTCTCTCACTTATTATTTTCTTTCCACACAGGGGGTCACAGGAGATCTCAATCATTGGTCTAAGGCTATAATGCCCATTATTTATCTACACCAAGAAAGCTTCTCATTGCTCACAGACTTTATCAATGCATCTACAACATTCTTCAAATTGACCACCTTTACCAGCAACACATTCGCATCTTCAACCATATAACTCACAAACTGATACTAAACATTAATGTGCTTTGTCTTTGAATAATAAGTAGGGTTCTTTTCCAAGAAAATTTCACTTTGGTTGTCACAATATATCCTTATAGCTTGTTGTGCCAACCCCATACTTGAACACAATCTCTGCAACCAAAATGCTTCCTTTCTTACATGAGTGGCTTACATGTATTCAACCTCTGTGTTTGAAAGTGCCACTACAGATTATCTCTTGCTCATCCAGCTGAATGCTCCTCTAAATGGGTTAAATACATACCCACCTGTAGATCTTATCCGATATAGATATCCAACCTCATCTACATCAACAAAGCCACAAAAGTACAAAACCATATCAAATCCTCATCTTACTTGGTAGCACAGGTGATAATCACTAGTTCCACACAAATACCTGAAAACCTGCTTCACTGTTGTGCAATGATCCTTCCCTGATTTTTTGATAAACATACTCAATACTTCCACTGCATGTGCAATATTTGTTCTAGTACATACCATTGCATACATTAGACTACCAACTATACTCACATATGGAATATGTGACATGTCCTCTTCTTATTCCTATGTCTTGGGACATTTTTCAACATATAACTTTACACCTACAAGAATAAAAACCTTGACCAGTTTACTATCCTGCATATTAAACCTAAGCAATATTGTCTCTGCATACTCTCTCTGGTTTAACCAAAACTTCCCCTTTTCCTGATCTTGTTTAATTTCCAAGCCAAAGATATAGTTTGCAGCACCAAGATCCTTCATGTTGAATTTGGAGGACAATTGGGTCGTCAAATCTCGGCTAATTTCTTTGTCATTTCAATCAACAACATATCATCCACATATCAGACCAAATAAATAAAACGGTCACTAATTAATTTAAAATACATGCAGTGATTTGATTTGCTTCTTTTGAATACAAGTCCTTGTATATATGTATCAAGTTGTTGATACGACATCCTTGATGACTTTTTTAACTCATACAAAGACTTTTTTAACCTACATACCAGTTCTTTCTTACCCTTCACCGCAAAGCCTTCTGGTTGCTTCAGGTAGATCTCTTCTTCCAAATCCCTGTGAAGAAATGTTGTCTTCACATCCATCTGTTCTACCTCAAACTTAAAGCAACAACAACAGATAAAAGTAATCTAATAGAAGCTAACTTGGAAACTGGAGAAAAAATATCACCAAAGTCAATTCCTGACACCTGGGAATGGCCTTTTGCTACCAACCGAGATTTGCATTTTTTCACCTTGCCTTCTACATTCATCTTCTTCTTAAACAACCATTTTCTGCCAATGGGTTTCCTTCCAGCCAGAAACTCCACCAAATCCCAAGCATCATTTTTGTCCAAACATACCATTTCAACAACCATGGCATCCTTCCAAAGTTTTCCATCTCCTGAATCCACTGCCTCCTTAATAGTTCTAGGATCATCATTAGTAATTATAGATAAAATAAAATTTGAACAGAAAGAATATGGACTATACGTCTCTGGATTCCTTCTCTCTCGAATGGAGCTTCTCAAAACTAGAGTGTGTGGCTCTTCCTCTTCTGATTCATGTTTTTTTGTAAAGTATGATTCTTCCTCCTTCGGTTCAAACTCTATCTTCTCAGGTTCCTTTGGTAGGAATTCATGTTTAATAACATATTTCACCTCCTAGACACAACATCTCATATATACGGAACCTTCCTTGTTTATGGGTTCCAAAGCTTATAACCTTTTAAACCATCCTTATACCCAATAAAGATGCACCTTTCAGATTTACTATCCAACTTGGTTATTTTCTCCTTTAGAACATGTACGTATGCATCAAATCCAAATACCTGCAGATGTGAAAGAGATGGTTTCTTACCATTCCATACCTCATGTGGAGTCTTTTCCTCCAATGCTAATGAAGGTGATATCTTAAATAGGTAACATGCAATATCCACTAGATCTGCCTAGGATTCCTGCTCTAATCTTGCACCAGTGAGCATGCTTCTTACCTTTTCGATTAGCATCTTGTTCATTCTTTCTGCAAATCCATTTTTCCTAAGGTGTATATGGAGTGGTATTCTTCCATGCTATACCAAACTTCTTACAAAATTCTTCAAATCCCTTCTTTCAAAAATCTCCATCATTATTTGTCCTCAACACCTTGATCTTCTTCTCTATTTGATTTTCCATGAGCCTTAATTCTTTAAACCTATAAAAGACCTCAAATTTCTTCTTGAGGAAATATATCCATTTATTCCTTGAGAATTTACTTATAAATGAGACATAGTACACATACTTACTCAATGATGAAAGTGACATAGGTCCAAACACATCATTGTGCACAATCTCTAATATCGCTTTCACCGTCTTAGCATGAGAGGGTAAGCTCACTCGATTTTGCTTCCAATATACACAATGTTCATAAAAATCAAAATCCAAAGAGAAATTAGACATACCTTCTACCATACCATTACCATGCAGTATTGGAAGACCCTTCTCTGTAATGTGTCCCAGTGTTTGATGCCATAACTTAGTCTTCTATGCAGAGACCACTAGATTTTCTGCTCCACCATCAGGAACCAAAAAACTATTGTACCCATCAATAACAATGCTACCCATAAGCTTTTGCAGAGTTCCAATCCAAACTCCCTGCATCAATACCAGTACTCCTAAAACCATCTTTTAGGTATCTTTCTTGAACACTATTTTTACACCTGCACCATCCATCTTGCTTACAAAAATCAGATTTCTGGCCAATGCAGTAATGGCAGAACACCATGTATTTTTTTAATTGTTCCATATTGAAACTTAAGCTCAAATTTTTCACGTAATATGGTTCTAGCCTTCCTGTCACCCCCTAGGAAGACATCACCACCATCATATTTCTCGTACTTGTAGAACCACTCCCTATGGGGAGTGAATTCAAAGGATGCACCTAAGTCAATCAACCATGCCTCATGATCTACATGTGTACCTGAAGAAGAAGCCAAGTATGCATCCTCACCTTCATCTAAGGTGATTTTGCCTCTTCAGAAGGAGCATCATTAGATATCTTTCCTTTCTCAGGAGTTTTAGATCTATAGTCCTTTTTGTAGTGCCCTTCTTTTCCACATTTCCAACATACCTTACATATTTTCTTGGAGAATTAGATCTTCCTTTAGATTTAGATCTCTCACTTGATGACTTATTTTTGTTTCTATTTTGGGACTGTCCTCTCATAGACAAGGCATCTCTGTTCTGGTTCTCCATATTTTTTTGTCTCATCTCCTCTGACAATAATGATGAGAGTTTTCATCAAACTTCAAGGTAGTTGTATTTCTACCTATTGAAACAACTATACTATCCCACAAGTCTAGTAGAGAACACAATAGAATGATGCACTTATCTTCATCTAAAATTTTAATATCAACAAAAAACAACTGGCTTACCATAGTATTGAAGGTGTTTAGATGCTATGTCACTAAGTCTCCATCCTTCATCCTCAAGCTACACAACCTTTTTTGTAGGAACAATTTGTTCACTAGAGACTTAGATTGACACAAAGTCCCTAACTTTTCTCGCAAAGCCTTCGTTGTAGCATCCCATGATACATTCAAAAATACTGAATCTGAGAGACAAAATCATATTGTGTACTTCGTCTTCGGATCTAAATTCGCCCAGTCTTCTGTCGACATTCCTATTGGTGTCGTACCTGGATCGACAATGATCCACTAATATTTATTCATTAACAAATCCTCCATCTTGAGCTTCCATAACTCAAAACTTTGTCCATTTAATTTATTGATCTCTATATTTCCATTGTTCTCCATATTATTTCATCACAAGAATTGATCCCACAAATATCCCACTATTAGAGGGTCTACCGTAGGCCCGAGAAAAACCCCTTAGCAGTAAAGGAGTCCCCTTGAAGTCGAAACTACTTTCATACCAAATGTAGGTTTTACCCCTATAGATAAATTACTTGCAAATGAGTTCTTAAAAGAAAAATATACAATGGCGAGAATATAAAAGAAATATACATAGAGATTTTCCCCTACATCCCAAAACCAGGAATACTGGATTCAATTTTCATTATATAACTTTCAATGTTGCAATACATATATATACATGTCGAAGCATTCATAAACTCCAATCCACTGACCATGGAGTAGAACATAACCTTAGTTCCCTTGACCAGATCTACAAATAACATGGGAAAAGACCACCAGACCCAAAAACCATGTGCAAAACCATGGGTAGGTCCACCCACCATCTTTGGGTCTACTCTCCATCCTTGGGTCCACCTAGCTGTGGAAATAATATATCACTATAAACCGTGGATCACTATAAATTTCACTAGAAATAAAATATAAATAGATGGTCACGTAAATAGAGCAGGGGACTATACGTGTGAATATGCTAGCAAAAGAGTGTGAGAGAGGAAGAAAACATGTATGATAACTGATAGAAAATGTAAATATTGAGGAACATGTTATGATCCTTTCACCTTAAAAATGATATGCAACTAATAGCTATTGTCTTTTTCAAGGGAAAACCTTCTTTTGCAATGAATTCCATGTACAAAACACTATTTGATGATGGTAAGAATAGGTCTCCTTAGTGTAGATATACGAGAGAAATGGTACAATTACAATAAAATGGGACCATGAGGGGTTCTAGTCTACATAACAATATAATAATAGAAATGTAATCATTAAATATCTAGGATTATCACTCAATATCTAGGGATCAATAAGGAATTTTTGGGTTAAGATGGAAATTATATATTGATTAACATGCTCCTTCTTTTCAAAGAAGTGTTTTCCTCAACACTTGACTATTTATGGGAATTTTTGCATGAACAAATCATCTTCCCATGTTGTTCCTTCCACTGATAGGTTCTTCAATTTGATGAGGCACTCATTAATTTCTTAGTTTCTCAGTTGCTTAGACCTTGTTTCCAAAAAAATTTCTAGTTCTAGTATTATTTTCCCTTCTTCATTAATCTCTAGTAGAGTAGTTTGGATTGGGATCTTGTCTTTGATTACCTTCATTAATAAGGAAACATGCAAGATTAAATTTACATGTAAAGATGGAAGCAACTCTAATTCATAAGCCATAACATTTTAGCATAAATTATAAATAATTGGTAATTTATGCTATAAATTGTTGGCAAGGAAAAATTATATATATTGAGTTTTCATTAATCTATATATATCATGTAAAATATTTTATTTAAAATGCAAATATTTTTAGAAATATATATTATATATATATTTATAAAACATGATACCTCCACATAAAAAATAAAATAAACAATATTCAATAATTAAAAATATACGATAGAAAAATCATTAAATACATATAATATAATAAATGATACATATATCACATAATGACCGATCTCAATAGGTCTTTTTCAACATTTCTTTTCCCAAACACCTACTGACTTTCCCATATAATGGTTAGGTAGAAAATAGTTTCATAGTGTTACATCATATCATTGTAAAATCCTATCCATTATGTCATTATAAAATCAAAGCAAGTAGTTATATTATATTAGGTAGAAAATAGTTTCGTTGTGTTACATCATATCATTGTAAAATCCTATCCATTATATCATTATAAAATCAAAGCAAGTAGTTATATTATATATTAAAATATATAGTAAATATCTCCGCATATATTATAAATATTAGATTAAAACATAGCATCAATGTTTATTTGTGTAATTAACTACACATGACATTCAACCATATAAAAAATTCCAATCGGTTAATCTGGAAATTCATTAATAGAGAAATGTATCTTCCTTAACAAGAAACATATTTTTTTGTATGGCTTCGTGAAACACACTTTTTTGTATGTCTTCCTAAAATATGTGCATGCTATATATATAAATGGTTGAATAGGCTCCATCACCATTAAAAAATTCTAATAATTCAAATTCATAGGATTTCCCCGTGAATGCCTTTATGTGCAAACTATCGGATACAACCCATTCTAGTCCTATTTCCATTATAAACACTTCAGCGTAAAGACTTGAAAAAAAATTAAATAAAAATAAAATATTTCAGTCTTACGAAATTAGAGTTTTCTAGGGGCTACCGTCTCATGGATGCTAATAACTTAGCACATATCCATGTGTCACTATATCCATATATTTGTAAATTTTATATATTTTATTCAAGGGCTAAAGAAGCATGGAAGGTTTAGAAGTTAGGTATTAAGATACTAAGTGAATAGATGAATGTGAGAAAATGGAGTGAAGCTTTTGGATTTTTGGTATTATATTTTTGCTTTATTTGTTATTAGAGTGGTTATGCAAGTTACAAGTATTTTATTTTATGTTATTTTTTTCTCCTTAAAACAAAGTTTAGTAGGAAATTTAACTATTTGGGTGGAGAGGTGTTTTCCGATTTAGTAGGATAGATATATTATAATTTATGGTTTAATATTTTAAAATAAATTAAAATAACATTAAATTATTATTATTAATTTATGAGTAAGATATATTTATTTTAATTTGCTAAATTCGGGAGGAATCAATATCTTGGATGCAAATTTTTTTAAATTTGAAACAGATTTAATCTTTTTTTTGATTTGGTAGTTCCTAAGTTAAGATGAATCTAAGTTTGATTTTTAGATTTAGATCCCACTCTAATTCATCTCTTAATTCATTGTAAATTGTCCACTTTATCACTATAATTTGATTTTATTGTTATATTTATAATTATATGTAAGTCAATTAAAATTCATTTTTAATTTATTTATTAATTTTATTATTATTTGAGTCAATTGTTATTTGGTAACATTACTCTATATCATACTAAAAACAATGTTTTTATTAAATTTATTTAAATCATAACATTATAATTTTTTTTCACTTGCTGGTTCACGGATACCCTGGTTAGTGGGTAGCCGCTACGTCCAAGGGTTTAAATCTCTGAGTGGACGCCACCCGAAGGGCATCAACACCCCTCCACTCACCCAAAGGGCATCAACGCCACCCGAAGGGCATCAACACCCCTCCACTCACCCAAAGGGCATCAACACCCCTCGGTTTAAACCTCTGAGGGGTTTAAATCTCTGAGTGGACGCCACCCAAAGGGCATCAACACCCCTCGGCCTATTTACTGGCCTAACCCCAAGAGCTTTCGGGATTCGACCCTGTGACCTCCCATTGGCGAGGCACTTGATTTGACCGATTGAGCTAACTCTTGAGGCTATCCTAACATTATAATTATTTAAACATAAAATATATTTAATTAAATTTATTCAAATTATACTACTATAATTCTTAAATATCAAATCCACTTAAATTACACTCTACCCTTTTAATTAAAAAATTGAAAAGTGCTTAAATATATTATTTTTTTGTTACATTGATTTTCACAGAACTCTAAATTCTATAGCATGCAACAAACTATAAAGTATGTTAATTCGCATACATAAAACAAACACAAAACCAGCTCACTCTTCAATTGAATGAATATATTGAAAAACTCAAAAATATTTTTAACCCCCTTCACCTAATATGATTTTCCAAAATTTTAACTCTGGCTTTCAACTCCCCATTGGCTCACTTCGATTGTGGGTTTTACGTGAGAGTGTTAAACCTTGCTCGGATAGAAACCTCGTTCCCAACTTCTGTTGAAAGGCCGCAGACAATTTCCATGTAGATTGTTCTTGGTAATATTATTGAAGCTGGGGCTGAAGATTTTGAGTTGAAAATACAATGGATAATATATAAGTACAGGGTTACGAGTCAGAACTGTTGATCCCGTGAAATGGGCGGAGTATCCAGTCATAAACCATTCAAAAAAGCTATGGCGGCCAATAATATTAAAATGGCATGAAGATTTTGAGTTGAAAATACAATGGATAATATATAAGTACAGGGTTACGAGTCAGAACTGTTAATGCCGTGAAATGGGCGGAGTACCAAGTTATAAACCATTAAAAAAAGCTATGGCTGCCATTAATATTAAAATGGCATGAAGATTTTGAGTTGAAAATACAATGGATAATATATAAGTACAGGGTTACGAGTCAGAACTGTTTATCCCGTGAAATGGGCGGAGTACCAAGTTATAAACCATTCACAAAAGCTATGGCAGCCCATTAATTTTAGCTGCTAATCTTTGAAGGTTGTTCCCTTTAGTGTGCCCATGCTTCCTCCATTTAAACCATGTTTAAGTAAAAGTATATGAATTGCAGTTTGTAAGATGAAATATTATTTATATATCTAATATAATTATCTATTGAAATTTGGTGGCTAATTATATAAGCTATTATTGAAATTTTTCTTTCACAAAAATGGTGTGGGAGGTTATGTTTAGTGTGTATCAATATAATATATTATTAAGATGTGAATCTAGGTTTAAGTAATACCATATTAAATGTGAGTTTACATTTAATATTTTATGAAATATAAATTAATTTTAAATGATTTGTAAAAATGATTTCAGAAATAGAGAATAAAGGAGTATGAAAAGTTATTTTTCTATTTAATTTATAGGATTACAATATAAAAAATAAAGTCATTACATATAAAAATAAATCATTCTACTAAGTTAATTAAAAAAAGTTAAATTAATACATAATGAAAAAAAAAATTATAAATAATAAAAAATATATTATATTTTTTTAAATTTAAAATGTAATTAATAAATATTGTTAAATTCATTGTGTATAAATAGATATACTTATATTTCATATTAAAATGATAAATTATTAAACTTAAATAAAAATATATTTAGTTGTATTATTGAAAAGGAGAATACATGACAAGAAAAAGTATTAAGTACCTGGGATTTAAAAGCATCATGTTTCAAAATGAATTGTCAATAATTATCTATAAAGTAGTTGTGAATGTATTGTTTATGGTAAATTAAAAAAACATGTAACATTTCAAAGTTTATAAAACATATTCGCAAAGAAATTTCTAATATTATCAACATAACTATAGACAAATGACAAAAATAGTCCAATCATAAATAGAGCTTTACTTTCTCCTAGTTACTAATTTTGAAACCTTATGAGCACTAAGCTCTAAGAACATATTATGTTAGCAAAAATGTATTTCTTAGTCAAGCCAAACAACACTATTTTGCATAAACTTAATTTGTACCATAATCCACCACCACTCCCCCACTCTCTCCAAGTTTCTAAGTAAACTCATTGTCACTAATTGTCCTCACCTTGTGATTAGCTCTATGAATGAGGTAATCCCTAGCATTTGAGAGGGTTACCAATTAGAAATGGGTGAAGACCATGGATGCAATTGTAAGAGGAGAGATATAAAGATTGTGAACTATGAGGAGCCATCATTTCTTCTCCCTTATATCTTGTTCTTGATTTTAAAATTTTATAAATGAGTGCAACTATTTTTTCTTTTCATTATCATATTAAATTAAAGAGTATAAAATAATACACAATGATATATTGTATTTTCAATAGATTTAATGTTTTTACATCAAAACTAATGTAGAAAATTAGCAAGCTATATTATCCCATATCTATAATATTTATAATGGTGTTCAAAACCACCATATACTACTTTAATGATACCATAAATACAACTTAATGATTCATGCAATTATAAAAAAATTCTATGGTACCTATTTTGTTACTACAACAACTACCAAGACTACCCTTTACAGGTCATATGATTACAATAGATATATTGTACCTATTGATTACAATAGATATATTGATATTACATTATTACACTCATTATAAATTCCCCATGAAATTGAAACAATTACCTAATATATGCATGTGCCTTAACATTCAAATGCATTTTTGTACCATATAACATATATTTTCCAATTGAGACTTTTCCACTATGGAAAAAATGATCTTCTTGTTGGGACTATAAATTTCCTCAAACTCCACCAGATCCCCACAACAAATTAACCTTACATGTGGACATTCTTATTATATTCCTTCATTGTTTATTAAGTGGGATTAAGAAAATTTATATTAAGTGGGAATTAATATAATGTCCCTTCCTTAGTCCTAAGGGAATCTTAAGTGGGGATGCAATTGTATAATATTCAATTTGGTCTTATTACCATTAATAATAATAATAATAATAATGTATACATGAGATATGACAAAAAAGTCCCAAAATCTTCTCGTATTGCAATATATATTGGGGATAACTTAGTGGAATTTTTTTCCTAAGTAGAATGTCTAAAGACTTCAACATTTTGAACTTCGAAGAAAAAGTTCATCGTCAAGAGATAAACATATTTTTCCAAAAATAAATATGTTTTTCATTGCAAAAATCATGTACAAGCAAGGTTGGCTCTCATTCTTCTTCAATTTGCTTAAGGGGCCAAAATATAAAGAGAGTTGAAAACATTAAAATTAATTCTATCTTAGATGATAATTTTGGTGGTGTCCTTGATTTTTAACACACTCTATTTATGTGCTTTTCAATTTTCATTGTCACTATTGTGTGTACCTTGTTATTATTATCAATAGAAGTAATTATGTCTAATTTATGAAAACAAATATGGTGTTTTGTCATGTCCAAGTTCCTAACTAGAGTAGGGTTATTTATATGATTCTACATAATCATTGTTTTTTGTTTTCATTTATCCAAATATTGACTAACCTACTTGTCTCCTCAATATATTATCTTTTCATAAGCACAAGGGATTACATACACATTATGTAGATATATAAACAAGAATATATACCAACATATTATCAACACACACACACAAACACACCTAGAATCAAAACCGACTGAGTTCAAAACAATTTTAGAAAAGAAAATAGACCACAAACCCAAGTGGATATGAGTTGTGGTGACTATGCATAGGTTCTAATGAGCCAAATCTAAGTTTTATCCAAGCTCTAGGCCCAAAATTTTGCAGAAAAACCCAAAATAAAGGGGCTAATTTCTCTAGAAAATCCAAAATACAGCTTCAACACTCTAGTTATGACAAGTTTGAGCATTTAAATGCTCTAAGAATCTTTCCTTAGAGCATAGGAAAGAGTTTTAACACTTTTTCAACATTGTAGAAAAGTGTTGATTAGGGTTTTTAGTCAAAATCTCAAGTCTTAAGAAAAAAAATTAGACCTAACTCTTACATAATCCCTAAATGCAACCCAAAAATAGAAAAAATAAAAAGTGACAAATAATTAATTGATCAGAGAGTAAAAAAAATATAACAAATAACTAAATCTTAACAAATTCACTCTCCAATGGAGTTTCCGTTTTTGTTTTCTCGGATTTTTCCCCTATTTCTTGAGAGTCTATCTCATAAGCATGCCCATTAACCTATGATAGATACTAGAAGCTATCAAATTATTAACCCCTGTCAGGCCAAGCAATAACTCCATTAAGCAAAAATTGATTCGTGTTTTATTATTCCATCAGGTAGATCTATTATACATGAGGGAGAGACTATTTAGTTCATCTCCCGATGACTGTTCATATTTCTCATTTATTTATTTACATATATTTATCCAATCACAAGGATTAGGTGTCAACATTCCCCCCCTAAATCTGAAGGGATGTTGGTGAGTCCAAGCAACATTCTGAATCGTTCAAGCTTTTCTCTTCCAAGCACTTTGGTGAAGATGTCTGCAATTTGCTCATTTGTGGAACAATGATGGAGATGGATTGTTTTGGCATCAACATGATGTCGAATCAGATGATATTTAGTATTGATGTGCTTCGTTCGATCATGGAACTTTGGGTTCTTGGTCAACTTTATTACAAAGGTATTGTCAATCATGAGTGGAGTTGATTGTACTTGTTTTACCTGCAAATATTCAAGAATTTTCCTGAGCCACACAATTTCTTTTGCTGCTTCAGCTACTGCCACGTATTCTACTTCTGTTGTAGAATCTGCTGGAACTGATTGTTTGCGTGATCTCCAGGACACAGCTCCTGATCCAAGACTCATAGCATATCCTGAAGTAGATACCCCAGTTTCTTTGTCTCCATCGAACTCTGAATCAAAGTATCCAATCAAGCTGATGTCGTCCACCTGTGTGTACTTGATTCCAAAGTCTTGAGTTCCCTTCAAGTACCTTAAAACTCTTTTTGCAGCAGACCAATGTCCTCTACAAGGCTTTTGCATAAACTTGGAGAGGATTCCAACAACAAACAAAATGTCTGGTCTGGTAGTAGTTAGGTAGTTTAGACTTCCTACAAGCTGTCTATACTTTGTTGCATCCTCAAATTCTTTTCCTTCAATAGATGTGAGCTTTAAGTTTTATTCCATTGGAGTAGTAAGAGGATTGCACTCTTTCATGCCAACCTTGTTCAACAAATCTCCAATGCATTTCTTTTGATAAAGAAATATGGACTTGGGATGTTGGGTTACTTCAATGCCAAGATAGTAATGAACATAGCCCAAATCAGTTATTTCAAAACTTTTCCCAAATTCCTTCTTTATGGATGCAATGTAGCTTTCATTGTTTCCTGTCATCAAAAGATCATCTACATATACCACAAGATATACAATTGTTTTGCAAACTTTCTTGACAAATAAAGTTGCATCATCAAGATCAAAATGTTTGAAATTGAGTTTCAGAAGATGCTCAGTCAATTTTTCATACCAGGCTCGCGGTGCTTGTTTGAGACCATACAAGGAATTCACAAGTTTTCATACTTTATGTTCATGTCCTTTCACAAGAAATCCTTCACGCCGGGTCATAAAAACATTCTCTTTTAGATCTCCATTCAAGAAAGTACTTTTTACATCCATTTATGGACTTTCTAACCGTTCTGAGCTGTTAGTGCAAAGAGTGTCCGGATGGTAGCCCATTTTTCTGTGGGGGAAAAAGTCTCCTCATAATCGACCCCTTCCTTCTGTGCAAAACCTTTTGCCACAAGCCTAGCTTTGTGCTTGTCAAGTGAGCCATCAACTTTATACTTGTTCTTGTAGACCCACTTGTAGCCAATTGGTTTGGTTCCTAATGGACGATCAACGAGCTTCCAAGTGTCATTCTTTATGAGGGCATGATACTCCTTTTGCATCGCTTCTTTCCATTCATCAGGAGAAGAAGCTTCGTTGAAGGAAGTTGGTTCAAAATCTGTAGACAAGTTCAATTCACAATCATAAGAAACATCCATATCAACAGGTGAATTAGAGTCATTTACATCACCTCCATTTTGCTGGTTTGAATTTTTGGTTCCTGCCTTTCCAACTTCATCAGGATGAACACTTTCAAGTGTCTTTGTCACCCACTTTACGGCACCTTTCTGAGATGGTCCAGGCTGCTCTGTTGATTGAGTTGGGACTGAATCAAGATTGTGTCTCCCAATTCTATCAATTACATCACTTAAAGCATCATCCGTTGTTGGAGTTTCATGCAGGGGAGAGTGTTCTTCAGAAGAAGATTCCACATGTTGATCTAGTATAGGAATCCCCCCTTTAATATGTGGAATCTAATTATCAAATTCTTGAAATGATTTTGCTTTTGCGAATCTATCCAAGCGATCAAGTTGCCGCTCAAAAACATTGTCAATTTTGGATGATTCAAGGAAAATTACATCTCTAGATACAACAAATTTCTTATTTACTTCATCATAGAGGCGGTATGCTTTGGAGGTGTTTGAATACCCCAGAAAGATACACTT
>APFE030128221.1:233556-246402 GCA_000404065.3 Pinus taeda | reverse complement strand
TGTTATGCACAACCACTTTTCAAAATCGATTGATTTTTTTGCTACCTCAAAAAAATGGGTAGTCGTATCAGTTCTCGTTTCAAAGTTTACGTTGTTTTTTCCTTGGTGAAGTAATTTTGCCCTTCTTCCCAACTTGAATCCAACACATGTTTTATGCTAATTTCAATTGGTCACTCTTTGATGGATAAGTGTTGCTATTTTTGAATTCTTCCTCATTTTCCTAACCTTCTGAAGAAGAAACGTTTCTAAATTTATTCCTTGTGGTTTCAAAAGACGGTCCATTTTTTCAAGAGGGTTTGTTTCTTTTCCACTGTGATTGAGTCCGAAGGGTCCTCATTGGCTTGCATTTTTTCTTGGCTGCTATGTTGTCTCAATTGCATTTTATTTGACAATATCTTCTTACTATTTATATTTTGCTCCTTTATTATCTTGGGGCTCTTCTTTGTAAACAAAACATTGTTCACTCTAAGATCTTTGCCACTATTTGAGCCTCTGGTTTTTTTTTTTAGGTTTTGTTTTTCTGCAAACGCTTGGAAAAGTTTTTTATTACATGCCCAATTTAATAACGCACTCTACACTGAAATGGCACATTTTCATAATTGATCTTTTGAACCTAGACATCGTTTGGAGCCCTTAGATTAATATAAGCAATAAAACCCTTATTGAAGTCCATATCTACACATATTCGAGCATAAGTAGTCGTAAAAGATTTTTTTATTTATCGGTTGCGACAATAAAACTTTCTTAATGCATTCCCAATATAGGGTAGTGATGGTAGATTCCAAAGATGCACGGGAAGGTTCAAAATCCTTACCCAAGTTGGAGCTATGGAGATTAATGGCATAACCAAATCAAAGGTGGGAGATCAAAGATGCATGAAGAGACCAACACTACTCCAAAACCACAACCCAGATTCACAAAGACCTCGTTGTCCTCAGTATTGTCAAAAGAAACAACAGAAAAACCCCATGCCATAGGGTACATATTCATATCATCCATCAAGAGAGGTTTCCATGACTCAGAGATCCATTTGTGAAGATTAGTAAACCACAACCAAAACCCATTAAACGTGCAGAATTGACCTTGTTCCAAAAAATAGTTTTCACAACTAAAGTATTCCTCCTCTATTAAAACATTAAGGGAATTAGCTTCTTAAACTACCGAAAGAATAGATCTAGAGTTTAGAATGACACTATATGAAACCAAAGAAGAGCTTGCTTGACCAACAACCATTCTTTCAAAAGAAACCATCTTCTTCATTGGATCACTAAGATTCACCATTTTTCTGGATACAACGTAGATTTGCAAAGAGATCGACATGATCTGGGCATAGATTGGCCAACTAGGGCAAAACCGTATCCATCAAACGGGACTTCAAAGCTCTGTCCATTCTCTTTTTAACAAGGGGTGATAATTGATTTTATGTATATCTTAAAGGCCTATAAATTTTACAATTTCATTGCCATAAACTAATAAAAGATGCAACACTACTTTTATAATATTACCATATACATTTTAAATTTTATTTAAGATGTAACAGTGGTGAGAGTGGTATCTCAAATAATCAAGTCAATATTATCAGGCCTTATTCTTAATGAGGGGGAGGCTTACTTCTATGAAGAGGATAGGATAAGGTGTACACTTTCTTTCTTTCTTTCTTTCTTCTTCTTCTTTTATCTAGAGGAGTTGGCAACTGGGTTGGTCTCATACTCATGTGACATGGGGTTGATTCCAACCACTAACACTATAACCTCTAGGTGAGCCACACTTCCCCATCATGTTGGTGTTAGTCAAGGTTGTCATTGATGTCAATATGGCATTGTTTGTGATGTAAAATTCTTATGATTCGTGATGTTTCCCATTAATCACAGTGATGAAAGTTCTAATGAAGATGTCATAACCTCATGTATATTACGATATCCTTGATGAAGGACTTGATGACATATGATGACATAGTTGGAGATCATATGATGAGATGGAGGACCATATGGATTGAATATAACATAATCATTGAATATATATAGATAGAATAGAAGCAGTGGACCCAAGGAGCAATCCAAAGGACCAAGAGGAGGAAAGCCATTGGAATCCATCAAAAAGCCATCAGAAGCCATCAGAAAGCCATCATAAGCCATCGGGAACGAAAGGAAATCCATCAGAAGTCAAAAGCAGGAGCGACAAGCCAAGGAGGAGTAGGTCCAAGAGAATCAAATCAAAGAGAAGCCATCAAAAGTCAAGAATAGGAGTGACAAGCCAAGGAAAAACAGATCCAAAGGGAAGACCACATGTGCCCAAGAGAAAGAGCCAAAGGGTAGAAACAGTGATATCGAAGGAGCAAAGAGAAATGATATCGGCGAAATATCCAAAACCAAATCAAAGAAATCATATCGGCATTTTGTTATGTGTCTCCAACCAAAAACTTTGATCACCAATATACGATTTGCTCCATCCTCTGATATGTGGACCCGATGTGATCTAATGACGAATTTAATTGTTCAATCACATCTACTCTTTATTGGAGCTTTTGGAATGGGACCTCAAATAAGATCCTCCAATTGTGATATGTTGCGGACCCGATTGGTTTATCAAAATGATTTTATTGAAATATGGCATCCATTGCATCGGAGGTTAGAGCAAGTAAGAGAAACGTGTGATATCACAATATCGACATTATTGATATATTAGAACTTTTGCATGTGCACAACTTGAAAACCTCTGATATTCATGTGATTGTGATATGTGGGAGTAAAGTGATGATGTGGCATGTGGGACCTCCTGACATCTATTATAATATGGTTTCCGTTAATGAAACTATGTTATATTTGGTCAATTATTAAAAAAGACCCTTTCAATATATTTTTAAGCTGCCACCTCATGCACAAGTTAGCCTCTCCCCCAATGAATGTGTCTTTTTGTTTATTGGAAAAAATCATATAAATTCAAGTCAAATACCTCCTTTCCATGATTGATCTCTATCATTCTATATAGAGAGTACGATACAATTCACAACTCGTGAACCTGAAAGAACAAAGGAAAGGAAGCTTAAGGTAGAGAAGGAGAAACACATTTTGATTGGGTTAAAATTGATGAAAACAATTTCTTGGACCTGTGATGAATTAATTTCTAGAAGAAGTGTAGACCTCAACCTGAAGGACATTCCGGTGGAGGTTCGTTTAGTAGCTCGGTTCAATTCTATATCTCAGTATCAGATTTGTGAAAAGATTAATTCTTGGATCTGTATGACCTTGGAACAACGAAGTAAGGTTACATTTGTCATCATTTGAAGGGAGTTGAAGACGACACCAACATTGAAGTGTTTTTTGACTTTTCCTTGGAAGTAATCATATCGCAAACTTGTGAAGAAATCACCTCAACATTGTGAATAGAGGCTTGAAACAAAGATATACACCTCAAACTACTTGTGGAAGGCTCGAACTAAGTGGAACAGACATTTGTGGAAGGCTTAGAACTACAAGAAATTTGCAAAGGCCCAAATCTTTTGTAGCTCGATAGACTTGTAATCTCAGACCTGTAACTGCGTCATCAGAGATTGTCGATACATTTCATAGTTGTGGAGACAAGCTACATTCTTAGACCTATGGACAGTGATTCTTTGGTGTCTCAATTCATTACATAATGTGATTTGAAAAGACTTGAAGTGGAAAAATCATATTGTTGGAGAGAGACCTTGAAGACTATGTACATGATGTTGTGTTGAAGCCCTCATGGAGTAACCTTGGAGATTATGTTTGGGTATCATGAAGAGTTGTGGAGACACCTTCGTGTGAAGACAATGTTGGAATTGATGAAGTGATTTGGAGGAGGCTTTGTTGAAGATACACAGGGCTCATTGTAGAAAATATTGGAAGCCATAAAGAATCATGAAAATTATCTTGACAAATTAGAGTTGAGGGTTGGAGCCTCATAGAAATAAAGTTGGTTCCTTGGAAGATAGGGTTGGAGCCTCATAGAAACAGGGTTGGTGGAGAAGGCTTTGTTGAAGATACACGAGGCTTGTTGCAGAAAATATTGGAAGCCATAAAGAATCATCAAACTTATCTTGACAAATTAGAGCTGAGGGTTGGAACCATAGAGGTAGGAGCCTAATAGAAACAAGGTTGGTGCCTTGGAAGATAGGGTTGGAGCCTCATAGAAACAGGGTTAGTGCCTTGGAAGATAGGGTTGGAGCCTTAAAGGATAGGAGTCCTCAAGAGACCAGGTTGGAGCCTGTACCGGAGATAGGGTTGGAGCCCTAGAGGATAGGAGTCCTCAAGAGACTAGGTTGGAGCCTGTACCAAAGAAATAGTTGGAGCCCTAGAGGATAGGAGTCCTCAAGAGACCAAGTTGTAGCCTATACTAGAGAAAGGTTTGGAGCCCTAGAGGTTGGTACATCAAAGTTGACAAGGTTGGAGCCTTGGAAAGTTGAATTTGGTGCTTGGAAAATATAGGTTGGAGCCTAGGAGATTGAAGATTGATGTTTCATCTTGGGTTGAAACCCTACACATTGTTGTATTGTATTTATTGTAAAGAGGATTGGAGTCCTTGTCATTGATTAATAAGCGTCTTATTCTATCATTTTTCATTTTGTGTTCTAATTATAAGTGATCTTAACTGGTAAAAACAACAATTGAAAAGAAATATTGATTAACCCCCCTCTCAGTATTTCTAGCAGTTGACCACAGGAACACTTGAGGGATTTGAAACTGGAACCTCTTGTAACATAATACTTCACTTTCACAACCATTTTTAATTGAGTTTTCGTCAGGGACCTGATAGGGCGTGCACTTTTAATATAAATATTATAAGTTATAAAATTCATTTGGATTTGATCTATCCTTCTTCAATATTATCTAGAGATACTTCATCCCCAAACTTCACATCCATATAAGATAAAAAGAGTGATGAGAGTATTAAATAGGATTTTTTATTTTTTTTAATTATCCCAAAATCGAAGGTCTACTAATTACACTTGTCTGCAATCTTTTGCAATCCTATGGTTGAATTGCATTTAGCACAAGATCCATTACATCAACTTGAGTAGGTATAGTAGGAAAAGTGGTTCTTGAATTGTGATGGATAAGGATCATGTGAGGAAATGAAATTGGAGAAAAGTTTGAAGAGTTAAATACTTGGCAGGACACCAAAGCCCAAAGAGCAATAGGGTTGAGAGTTACAATAGTTTGAGAAAATGTTGGAGAGGACTAATTGGGGAACCAAATGGCTTATGAGTAGTTTGCACTAGTGTTCTAAGTTTAATCCATGAGCATTTTAGTGGTGACCAACTTGTCTAGAAGTTGTAACTTTGTTGAACTACTATTATTATTTTGACTGGGTTTTATCATCCTTGGGTTCCAAGTATAAAATGGTTTTGTTTTATTATGATTTAGTTAGCTTTTTCTCTTGTTATGTATATTTTCTATAACCCATAGATTTGAAATGTAAATTAGGTTTACGAATATTATAAATGTAGTAAATTAAATTAAAGAGACAAGATTAGATATGTGAGATATACCCCTGTCTTATAATAATCAGGGACATGTTGGCAACATTGATCCATTTTGAGGAACCTCTTTGGGTTTAGCTTTTTCTATTCACCCAATATTGCATGAGGACTTGCAAAGTCTCAAGTGCGAGGGAGACATTGGACCTTCATTTTGAAGCCTTTACTACTCTAAGCAGTGGGAGGTTTTCCCTTTATACTCGCTCTTATAGCCTATTATCATTCCCCTTTTGTCACAATCGCTTGCATTGTGGTCATCACATGCATTGTGGCCGACATTGTTTTCTAATTTAGAAAATATTTATTTTGTTTTGAAAGGGACATGTGTCAACTAGATACACATCTTACTCATATTGGACCATAGAATGTGCATCTCCTTGCAATAATATATTTTTTAGTTACTTTATATTTTTGAAGTTGACATAAAATTATGTTAGTTCACATTAACTAGGAAATATTTTATTTACGCCTCAAAGTGAGAATGAAATATTTATACTACCTCTTGTAGTTGTGATGTGAACAATAGAACACAATGAGAGTGACATTATTGATATTTATAATGCTTTTAATTAAAACTAGTCAAATGAACATATTAATTTTATTTTAAAATAAACACGTCAACTTGATGATGAGAATGGAAAAAATTACACATCCCTACATAATAAATTGTAAAATGCATTTTTAGATAAATCAATAATTTTTAAAACAATAAAAATAAAAATACAAAAATTCAGTTATTATGAAAAAATAATATCACTTTTTAAATTGATAGTTTTTATAAAATTTTAAAATAAAGATATTATTCAAATAAAATTTCCAAAATAATTATTAACAACAACTACAATACTAATAATAACTCGTCTATAAATAACGCTTATATTTATATTTTTATTTGTAAACCTAACTTTCAGATGAATTAATACTATTTAAAGTGAAAATATAAAGTGAAGCTTGATGCCAACAACGAGCGTTGGATGTTGCCATCTAGTTTTAAAAATACATATATCCCACTTTTCACTATACCACTGGTAACAAACGTGATAAGAAATATAATTTGTACAAAAAAAATTACATTGCGTTTGTCGTGCGGGATCGCTGTAGCAGGTACCTTGAATTGAATTCTGTACCTCGAGTTTTTCGGCCGTCAATAAAACCCATGTAGCAGGTACCTTGAATTGAATTCTGTATCTAGAGTTTTTGGCCGTCAATAAAATCTATGCTATCAGGTCATAAATGAACGGTGGGTGTATATGTCCACCGTTAAATTTTACTAAGGTCTAAATCAAACGGTAAGCATATACACCAGCCGTTAATGTCCTAATAACATGGAAAATATGGCTCGCCGAATTCTTTCATTAGACAGGGCGAGGACAATGACAAATGTCAGAACCATTACACCTAGATGATGGCTTCGGGTAACCAAAAGTTTTCTGACGATAATCAATTTCGATAATAAATGTTAACGTATATAAACGGAGACTGAGAAGTGAACCCAAACAGCCACGTAGGTAGGCTATGAGAACCTGCAATCGAGGTAAGGGTTGCCGCTACACGCTTTATGATCCTGAAAGTCCATCATTTTCCACCCATTCTGCACCGTCTTCTTGGATGGCCTTTATATAGAAATCCTCGTCCATAACCACATATTGCAACTTGAAGCCTTGTCAGTCGCCGATGTTGGCCAAAAAAATGCTAATTAATTATAGGATCCCTAATTTTAATGAAACCGCTAATCTGACTCTGTAAGGTCTTAACCGGGCCACTCTGGCTGTGCTTCAACTGAGAGGGGGCCGCCCTGCTGGAAAACTCGTCATCTGCTGAACCATTGCTTGCAAATCAGTGGAATCTGCCCTCATAATCGTGACCGGACCTCTGTTTCCCTTCGCGACCGCCGTTTGCCTATGAAATTATTAAGGGCCGGAGTGGATCTCTGATGACTACATGATTTTGACAACCCCTCCGTTCAAGTCCCAGGAGTCTCAAACTGGGCTGCCACCGAATCTGATTCTTCCACGCTTGCGGTTGCATTTTGTTCGATGGTAGTCTGATAAGGGCTGCCCGGGTCACAACTGGACGTGGACGATGACACACACAAGTGGGAACGCATTGCCTAAGTTGTTATTATAGTCAAAACTCATTCAAATTGGAACCCTTTGCAAAACTGATTAGAGTGGGAACACTTTGCCTTACGTCTCAAAGTCAAGAATATTTATTATTTATTAATTGTCCAAGATATCCGAAAATAGGTTTGGAAGTAAGCATCCACAGAACTTGCATCTATTCATTATATGTCTCTATTTAAGATATTCCAAACAACTTTCTTTTCCAATTTTATTTTTATTTAATAAGTGATACTTTAATTTGAAAAATTCAATTTGAAAAAGAAACAATTCAATAAATCATAATTATTTTTATGAATATGTACATGTATCTGTTCATTTTCTTTAACATATCAACATCATAGGTCTTTGGCAAAAGTGCAAATCTATCATTCACTAATTATTAGAGAGTTAATTAATTATTATAGGAAATATGGTTCTACATAAATAATGGTGGCTCAATTTACATTTATTAATTAACGATAATTGTTTTTTTATTACTATTTGATAATTAAATTAGTGACAGTAACAATCGTTCAATTTATATTTATTAATTAACAATAATTGTTTTTATTATTATTTGATAATTAAATTATTCATAATAATAATTTTTACATTTTAGTTTTTTTTGTATTTTTGGGTTAATTTTGTCAAAATTTTGGTATGGATTTGATAGAAGCAATCTAGATCTATTTTAATTTCGGATCTGTCAAACCTTGAGAGATCAAATATTTTGAAATGTAAAGCTCTTTTAGAGTGAAAAGAGATTTGATACCTCTAAGCTCTCATGTTAAATGGATCTAGACTACTTTAATTCCCCCCTTTAAAGAGGCTATATTCTATATGAATATTATGGTTTTCAATACAATGGGTCATTTTATTTTTATTTTCATTTTATTTTATAGTGTTATTTTAATTTTAATTTATTTTGCCCAATCCAAAACAGAATTGTCTTTAGTGCGACTTTTTGAAAGTTTTTCAAGTGGGTTTTTTGGTCAAATTTCTCTAAAATCTGGTAGCAATTTATTGAAATCACAATCTTGATGGGTAATCCCTGCACAATCAAAGTATCCTAGGGGTTTTCAGGGTGCTGAATCCAAATACGTAGTTAAAAAAACAGTGTAAATAACAGAAATCAAGATTTCGCGCTGGCACCAGAAAATCCAAAAAGTCGCACTAAAGAGAACTCCATCCAAAACGAGTAGTCTTTAAGTGCCACTTTTTGGAAAGTTTTCCAATTTATTTTATAATCTAATTTCGGGTAAGGATTCGTTGAAATCACAAGTTTCACTGGGTGTTGGAGGGTATTGAGGGTATTGAATCCATAAATGCACTAAAAAATATAATTTAAACAACACAAATCAAGATTTGACCACAAGGATTCATTGAAATCACAAGTTTGACGGGCTTTGGAGGGTATTGAATCCATAAATGCAGTAAAAAATCTAATTTAAACAACACAAATCAAGATTCGACCACAATTTTTTTGTGTAGATTCTCGTAAAAAAACTCCAAAAAGTCGCACTTAAAGACTACTCCAATTTAAAAGGATTACATTACATTACATTAATCATTTTATTCTATTTAATCTTTATTTATTTTTATGTAATTTGACTTAGTCAAAACGTTAAACAATACATTACAACATCTCTAGGATATCCGAGAGTACGAAGCAATTATAAATTTGAAACGTGAAATATGCATAATCATCGAATTGCTTCCTATGAATTTATTATGCATTTAAAAACACCTTTTAAATAACAATTATCAGCCAAAAATTATATTCCTAGATTATAGAGAAGAAAATCAGGATATAAAATAGTTAGATAACATCATTCAATTATTATAAAATTTATCATTTAAAAATAAATTAATTAATTAAAAAGCATATAAATTTAACTAATCACAATTATCTTTATAATTGAAAATTTTAAATTAAAATAGATATATATTAATTTATTTATTGTAAATTTTTATCATCGTTATTATGATTTAACGGAAGGCTAATCCGAATAAAGGCGAGCTCTACTGACCATAAGTATGACATACTTAGTAAAACCTCAAGTCTAAAAGGAAGGAGAATATTATAAATGAAGATCTCATTCCAGAAGATGAAGCTGAATTAAGAAAGGAGGTTCAAAAGGTAAAAGAAGCTAGGAAGAAGGAAAAAGTCATTATTCGAGATAGAAACCAAAAAGATAGTAGTAAATAGCAATTCAACATGCTCTGCATTCTTTCTTGGAATTGTTGGGGCTTTCCATGGAACAAAGGCCCCAAGCTAAGTTGGATCTCGAATGATGTTGATATTATATTGCTTGTTGAAACTTGGGAGCATGAAGAATCTAAGGTCCCTAACATAGATGGCTTTGCACTATGGTCTACCTGGAACAAGGGATCCTCCCATAGAGGCATTGGGGGTATAGCTTGTTACCTTAAGAAGAACATCTCCCCCCATGCTAGGATTTAAAAAATGACCCTTACAACCAATATAGTTGGATAGAGATTACTAACATTAATGATAAAAAGACCTACATAGCAATTTGTTATTCCCCCCCATCAATTCTAACTTCTATAAGGAAAATAATCTAGATAAAAATAGTCCTTACAATGGTTTATAGAATGATATTCTAGCCTAAGGAATGAAGGTACTGTCCTTTTAATGGGTGAATTTAATGCTCGAACTTGAAGCAACCAAGCTATTCTTCTAAGAAATCATTCCAACCCTAATCCTCTTTGGATAGACGAAAACCTTACTCTCGCTAGCCGGTACAAAAGGAGCTCTGAAGACCTTAGGCAGAATTTGTTTGGGTCGGAGCTAGTCAAGCTCTCTAGTGCTGAGGATCTCATAATTTGCAACGGTCTAAAGAAGTGGCCCAATTCTAGCCAGATGACCTGCATCCATGGGTTTGGTAGCAACGTGGTAGACTATGTTATTTCTAGTCCCCCTTTATACAATGAAATAATAAATTTTGACATCTTAAACAACCACGAGCCTGACTCCAATCATTGTAGCCAAAAGAACTTAATCTTTGATAAAAATAAAATCGATCTCTTTCTAAATGAATCAAAAACTAATTTACTTCATTTATCTAGTATAGACAACATAGAAGACCTCTATCATAATTTTACTACAACCCTCTCATTTTCTATTAACAAGTTCTCAATTGAGGTTTCAAGTAATAAAAGAAATAACAAAACCAACCCATGGTATGACAAAGACTGTAAAAGTGGGAAGAGAGAAATTAAGGAAGTGCTTAATGATTCTCTTAAAATTGGCAAGATAAAAATATACAAAGCCCTAAGTAAAAGGAAAAAAAAGTAGTATATTCGTAAAAGACAAGAGAATATCTTACACCTCTCTAAGGTAGTTGCTAAGAAATTCTGGAGGCAGATTCTAACTAGGAAAACTAAAGATAATAATAAAATTGCTTTACACAACTAGAATTCCTATAATAAAAAGCTTTATGAATCTCCAAATGGCATGGATAACTTTGAAACCCTTCTCACAATGAAAGAAGTTTTCTCATTAGAAGACATTGATTTTGGGGTTAAATTCCTCGAAAATGGGAAATATAGGGGATTGAAGGTTACTAGGAGTAAATCTTAAAAATTGGAGGTCTTGTCTTCATCCCCCACATCCACAAGCTTTTCAATCAAGCGGTCAAGCAAGGGTTCCCTAAACCATGGACTGAGAGCCTCATTATCCCTATTTTTAAAAGTGGGATACAAATAACCCCTCTAATTATCAGACAATTATGATCAACCCTCTCTTAGCCAAGTTATATGGTATTATTTTGGAAAAGAAGTTGAGAATATGGCTTGAAAGTGAAGGTAAGTAGGCTAAATGCCAAGCGGGTTTTAGAAGGCAACACTCAACAACAAACCACCTCGTTACACTTAGGATCATTATGGAGGAATGCTGTAATGATAAATCCAATCCCTTTTGCTGCTTTCTGGACTTTAGAAAGGCTTTCAATACATCTCCTAGAAACAACCTATGGAATAGATTAGAAGAGCTAAATGTTCCTTTCAAGTTGAGAGTTGCCACTATAAGGTTATACGAGAATGTAATTTCCAAGTTAAAGAGAAATGAGGGGTGGTCAAAAGATATCAAGTGTAATATCAGAGTTAAACAAGGTTTCCCCCTCTCCCCTACTATTACCGGGAATAGTGTCCACTCAGATGCTGCTATTCCCACTAAGACTGGTAGCTATCTTAGAAACAAACAAGTAAAGTCTACTTTCGTTTTCCTTTATGAAAATAGATAAGAGTGGAACAAAGGAGACCAACCTTAGCCTTGCGCTTGATTTCCTTGTTTGATTCCTCTCCTTCCTGATAGAGCTTTGTCACTTCTTCTTCGTCTGCCCAGCTTCAAAGAGCACATGTGGAATCACAAAAACATACTACTGTCAAAGAACAAAGATCTATATTCATAAATAACACAGGACCAAATATGTGTTAACCATGCAAATGCATATATAAGCAAACATACAAGAATATGGAGGAAAACTTGAATAACTTTATTAAGATCAATAGTAGTAAGAGGATTACAACCATATGTTCTAACCCAGCATCGTCCTCCAACAAGAAAGCCCTTCTTCACCTCAAGTAAAGCTTAGATCACCCAACACTATGAAATTACACTAGAAAACCAATAGCACTTCTCTACAAGATACAAGATTCCAGCCTCTGGATCTCTGTGATGAGGGATCCATATATAGATGATTGTAGGGAGGTGAGTCATATTTTGGGGTCTTGATTAGTGTCCTCTCTCTGATAGTTCTTGATTCCACTTGGAGAATGATGATCTCTTACTCATCCCTGGTCGAAAATAGAGAGGCAAGTGTCAGAGGGAAGCTTTTGGAAGATTCCATGAACTTCCACCTCGCAAATTTTCCCTGCCATTTTTCCATTCCCGACCATCACACCCTAAAGAGGGGCCATTCATTATGTATCGCACCCTTTAAACTGGGAAGGTGATATGCATCGCACCCTCTGCACTGGGTATTCAGTATGGTCTAGTTTTGACCATTTATGAGCAGTTTTTAGTGGATAACTTCTAGGAGATGATGTAATCAGCTGACCTTGTTCCTTTAGGTAGTGAAGCAACACTTTTAGGGACTTAGGATCCCTTAGTTTATGGACATTTATGATTGGGGTTGCAATGCCAAAAAATGTCTATAACAATCGGTGTTCTTTTGAATCTCTGAGTGAAATTGCTAGTATACTTATTCTTAGAAGGTGGTC
>APFE030128221.1:26125-200872 GCA_000404065.3 Pinus taeda | reverse complement strand
AAATATATAGTAAATAAATACAAAATTAAAAATTAAAAATTATATAGCAAAACTTCTCTGGTCACATATAATACAATAATCTGCAAACGATATTGAACAAGATTAACCACGATTCAAATGAAAATGGATAGCATTTTTATCGTGAGTCTCAACCACTGGAATTACCCATAATCAATATACAATTAAAATAAAATAGATTAAAAAAATTGCATTTAATAAAATATTCCAATAATAATACGTTTTGATTTTTGAAATTTTTTAATATAAAATTAGAATGATAACTAACTTATAAATGGTTGACTTGTTATATATGTTATTAGTTTCGGTTAAAAAAGGATTATAGCAATTTTTTTGTTCTTTCATTTTTATTAATTTCTTTTTAATATATATAATTGGTAAATAAATTAAAAGTTTTAATTTAATGTTTTCATGATATTATATTATGCTTTTTGAAAAGTGTTTATCACTTTTTCATTTTAATATGGCGCTCTTTAAAAAATTGCTATTTTATTTGGACAAAAAAAATTTACTGGATATTTTAATGTTTTAAGAATTGGGGGTTTTTGCAGTGCATTATATTAGATATTATTTTTTGGGAATGATATCTAATATAATGCACAATACTTGCTAAGGTTGTTGAATGGTTCATGAGGTACAATACTTTCTAAGGTTATGCAAATGGGGTAGCAAGCTAAGTGGGCTTGATTGTGGGGAAAAGTCCACAGTTAAGTGCACTTGAGCCAGAGGCAATCTGGGATGGGTGACCTCCCGGGAAGTCCTGGTTATCAGGTGCAAGCCCCGAAGGTGATGATTGACGCTATGTGATTTATTTCACTAGTTTCAATCCCACTTCCTCACCCTTGTGAGCATCACTTGATGCAATGAGTGCTAAGTGGACTATTCAAAAATCATGAGAAATTAGTCAGTTATGACTACCTCTCATGGAAATGGTCATAGATGAATGACTTACTTAACGCAGTTGAATTCCAAAAAATGATATCTAATTTTAATGTTTATTTTGTAAAATCTTGATCTACAAGTGTTATAATCCCCATTTAAAAGATAGAAATAGATTCATAACCCTCAAAAACCCTAGCACCTAAAATTTTATAGCTTGACAAGTGTAAGTAAGATTGCCAAAAATTTCAAATAGATTTTTCCAAAAATGTGGCAGAAAAAGCTTTCACGACCAAGAGTACTCTTTTCAATATTTGTGAAATGTTTTCTAGATCCTATTTTAATATCCGAGATTTTAGATATTTTCTTATTAATTAGTAATTAATATTATTATACTTGTTGAAGGAAGAGTATATTAATATTATTATACTTGTTGAAGGAAGAGTATATTGTAAGTAGTTTGGGTAAAAAATGCTTAAAATCATTTTTTTAGAATTAAAATTTGTTTAAAAACTAAAAATAAAATTCTAATCCCCAAGTGTCCTCATAAACTAATTGTTGATTTTTTTTCCCAAAATTTAAGGATTTTTCCATAATATTTTATTTTCCAAAAAAAATTAGTTGTGATTATGTTTTGGGCTTTTACTAACCATGAAAATTGACAGATTTAGAAAACAAAAGCAAGAACATTGATTTTTCAATCATTTTATTATTGAATGGGCTTGGTTAAATCATTTTCCTCAATAAATGTAACATCACCCCTAACCTCATCCCCCCTAACCTCACATGAAAGTGCAGTCAGTTAGAATTTTTTTACACAAATTACCCATGAGTAATTATCTAAATCACTATTCCAGATCCTTCTTAACCATTAGATAGAATGTTCATCAGTACATAGAGTAACTTTTATTAGAGGAATAGTAAGTTGCATAACCATTAACAACCATTGTTGTAGTATATCAACATAAATTGCATGATGTAACCTTGCATCCATTTCATGATTCCCTTAACTAGATTAATTGATCACATACTTGAAACTATGAAAATCACATCGGGCAAGGAATGAACATCATCAAACGCCCACAAAAATCAATCACAACATTGAACACTGATATACCCTGGAAACCTCGTAGGGTGAAAACCGGCAAACGTTTAATTTTATTATTAAACACTTGCGAGGATGTTCACCCCTCACTCAATTTCTTATAAGGAGTCCATCCCTTAACAATTATCATAAAATATTACAAGAAAATATCATTAAAAACAAATATCTAGCTAAAAACTATTATAATCATCATGGTATCATTTACCCACAAATATTCAATCTTGATATCTAAGTGGCCTGGTTGTTCCTTCAGTGGACCATCTTACAACTCACGCTCATCTCGATGGACCATTAATTCTTTATCTACCACCATGTTAAACATAATCTATCCTTTGCACAAGTCACCATATTTTTCTGTCAATGTTGTCTTCAGAGAACATTGATATCATGATTACATAGAAGAAATTCAGGTCATCGAAGAGTCGAACGCTTATAGCCACCCATGTATCTCAGAGGTTTTACCATGAAGGTTTCAAGAAGCGGCACTATGGGTACTCCCATGATCTTATCCCCAGGAGGATGTGGCATTGTGGGCTAATGGACTCATCAGATTGGAGTAGGGAAGCCTCTTGGTTGTATGCACCACCCTAGAAGTTTCAATGGCTAGGTCATCCTGGTGGTATGGCAGTATTGCATGCATCATAAAAGGGTATGTTTGATGTGATGTGGAAGGTAGGATTCGAGAAAGCAATTGTAACGAATGTTTTGAGGCATGTTGGAAACAGAGTCCACGAGGATCCACGCAATCTTGGATGGTTGTCCCTGGTAGATTCAACAGGGAGAAATAACAAAACACGTTGGGATGTTATTCCTAGGGTGACATGGCCATAAAGGGCACACACCTGCTTATCCCGTGAATTCATATGTGTGCCCGTTCATTGTTTGGATGGGTCCTGTAGATGAGCGAGTCGACAGCCTGGGAAGGTATGTCATGTGGGTGGTGTCATGGCCATAGAAGGGCCACACATCTATGTTATATTTTTGTATATGTATATATTTTACATCCATTGTATGTTGGACCTCGTAAAGGGGCCTAACAAGTATGAACGGGTCAACAAAAACCATGAGGCACATGACTCAGATAGCCACATGGGCACCATATGGTAGGTCAGGATGATGTGGCCTTCACTTATAGGGAAATATTTGAATGGTTATAATTTCTAATCTAGAAGCCTGACTAAGGAAAATTTGTATATTGTCAAATTCTTCTTGGTGAGATGGATGTAATGGTATCATTCATTTTGAGTTTCGAAGGAGTAAAAGAAAGTGAAAATTTTGGACCCACTTCCATGATGTGACTATGGGAGTTGGGTCAGCATAATAACTGCCTCCTCCTAACCTTGGTTAGTTTTGTGGATTAGTAGGGGGTATGTTAGAATATAGATTTAAAAAGCATTACTCTTTCAATAAGGTTCATCCACTGTGACCCTCGTTGTTAGAACTTGAATTTAATCTTACATAGAACATTTTCCATGATTGAGAAGGTGTGGTGAACAAGCATATGAACATACACATATACCTAAAATAATACTATGAATCTTCATAGGGAAATAATAAATTTTTTGAAATGACATGTAATGGTCCTTTACTTACATTTCTTCCATATATTAGCTTCTTTGTGGTTAATCCTTCCACTAGATATATTGGCAAAGGATATGAAACCTTTTAAAATCTTGTTGCCACGATAAAGAAAGCACCATCCAATAATATTGTGTCATCAGGAAATTAAATGGTTAATTCTTTTTACACCCTAACCACTTTTAGACTTGAATGATTTTAGAACACATTTTTTTATTCAAATTTCCTGCTCAAAGACTCAACCATTATTATCTAAAGTGGGGGGAAAGAGGGGCATCCTTGTCACAAGATTCTACTTCCTTTCAAAAAGGAAAGGGATCTCCCATTAACTATGGGAGTGATCCAAGGATTACATATACATTTAGATACCCATCAAATGAAGGTAGGAAAAAAGGAAAATTTTAAAAGAATGTCAAATAGAAAGGAGTGCCCCACCTTATCAAAATAATTTTCCATGTTTATTTTAATAATCATACATTTCTCTCAATTTGCATAATTAGAATCAATTGCTTGTTGAACCATAAAAATCTTGTCTACAATCTAACTTTTTGGCATGAAAGCCTTGATTTTAGGGAGGCATCATTTTAACTTGTTGGAAACAATCTTGGAAAACACTTTACAAGAAGCAGTACATAATGAGATAGGATGGAATCTAGACAAGGAAAAAGAGTTGGCCTCCGTTGGGATGAGATAAAGGAAGGACAAGTTGGTGTTTCGCAAGTCCTACACAACTTGTGAGAATATTGCTACATTCTTGAGAAATTGTACTTTATGATAATCTAGCACTCCCTGTAAAAGTGACTTATAAGCCCATATGGTCTCGGTGCCTTGTCAGGAGTTAGACACCATATTGCTCTTAGAATTTTCTCTTCAACAATTTCCTTCGGAAAATCTTGATTTTCATTGTGGGTGACTAATGAGGGAATATTTTATAATGCAAGTGTTGTATCCTCTAGATCGACTCCTTACTTTTTAGTGTATAGATCCTCAAAGTGAGATCGCTACCACCTTTATTTCTTCAAATGTTTTAAGAGTCAAACTATCTTCCTTTGAAATTTCTTTAACATGTTCCTCCACACCTCGGCTCTCTTCTTTCTATGGAAAAGAAAGGTGTTTCTATCCCCAAATTTTAACTATAAGCTACAAGACTTGAGCCATGAGAGTGTCCTCCTCTCTTGTTAGCGCTTTATGGTATTTTTCGAAAACCAAATTTTCCTCTTTAATCAACTCAATAGTAATCATTTTAGAATCTATTTTATCTTTAAATAGAAGCACATTGTGCGTTGCAATCCCCTTTTTCTCTCTCCAAAAGAGAGTATACATCTTTGGCCCATTTCTTGAGGGTGAACTTGATTTCTTTTATATTATGTTCCCAAATGGAGAAAAGAGCGCCTACCACCCACATTCTCCATTCTTTAGATATTATTAAAATTGTTGATATATCATGGAGCCACAAAGGATTAAACCAAAAAGGAATGGGGTTGTGTTGATGCCTTGAAAATCGCTGCATCAACATCGGGGAAAACCACCCGGTCCGGACCTTAAAGGCAGCTCCTTTTTTGTTTGGTGTGGTGGCTCCGACTGGATATAATGGGACCAGTTTCCCAATGATTTGTAAATAGGATGGATAAGTAGTTGATTTCCTATTATCTAATGAAAATGATAGATGATTTATTCTAAAATGCAAAATTATAAACAACTAATCTATCCCGGGAAATTTCCACTTTAGTGTAACTTTTGATGATCTTTATCTACAAATAGGCATATAGATGACTCTATTGATAAATAAAGACATTAATTCATATGATAATTACTTTGTTCAAGTAGTTGAACAAAGTAATTATTAAAACATTAATACACTATTCTTCATATATCATTGACATAAATATGATTGAAAGAATAGCATTCCTTAAACATTCAATAGTGATACGTATAAGGACTGTTGTTAAAACACATACATATATCAAATGATAGCAAGATTGAATAAACGCTGATTCATATAAAAGATGGAGCAAATACATAGATAATAGTACCATATGTAATTTGAATCCTTCCTGATATCAATCGCATTCAGATTCTGTCTTTAAACTTAGAACTACTCTCACAAAAAACAGTAGTGCATATCTCATCAAAGTATTCTTCATTAAAATTCAGAATATAGGCCCAATCTTCATAAAACATTATATATCAGAAGCACAATAGTGTGACTCCTGATCCAAGTTTTGATACAAAAATTGAGGACCCTTTCTAAAGACATGAAAGGGTCTATAAATACCATCTAAGCTAACTGATTATGAAATAAAAAATGCTATGATGTGGTATAACCAAATCATGAAAATCTCCTTGAAATAGTAATGCTTGCAGGCGGTAGAATGATTCACTGTTTCGGCCGATCATATAGCAAGCATTGGTTGCAATTCTAGAGGGTGACTCAGACGTGAATGCAGTTGGGTTGAATACGTAGTATCATGAATTTCGGGAATCATGTAACCGATTGCATCTGTTAAACATTTCAGTGCTGCCTTTTGACTGTATGGTTTAACTAGGAAGAACTAAAAGGTGTCCCAATTTAAACTTTGGATGGCTACGATTAATCTCTCCTTCTTTTCTAAATCTTGTTTGCATGATTGTTCCAGTGCTTTAGCTGATGGCAATTTACCTGGAGTGCACCCTGAAATCAAACTAGACAGATAGAGAGTATCATTAATTAACTCAATCAAATTACCAGTTGCTGATCTACATCTTGAAGTTTCCCTTTCTGTTTTCATCAATTGTGATTACCATTCTAGGAAAAGAATTTCCTTGTGTGATTCTAGAATTCCAATGCCAATAAATCATTGCAACATGCTTCCTTTAACAAAACTGCATATGAATTAGTTAGAAGTGTATAACCATCAATGAACGTCTATAACAATATCATATTAACTAATATTTATCCTCACATAAGCACACATTCTTACAAGAAAAATCACTACAACTTTCCAGTCATTCCTTTAAGGGAACTAATGCATCGGTTATAATCTTTTTACATGTGAATTACATAAACTTTATTAAAATAACTAGCCCTTTAGTTGTTACTTTTGATGCATGCAAATACGTAAATAAATCTAACACAACATGTTGTCGCTTCCCGCATGTGAATGTATATTCTTTTCGACGAAATCTAACACAAATATTGCATGCATATACATATTATTCCACAAGAAACTAAGGCAATAGTTATGATAGCATAACAGTAATCATATATAATTTTTCTAAAGAAATATAGCTCAATAGTTCTTCTATTCATACAAAGAACATATCTCTATAACACAATGACTATTCTTGTGCATACAAGAGCTTATCATATTATCCTTTCCTTAATGTATGCAACACATATTTCCTTCTCTAGAATTTTACCATCATTAGGTATTATTTTCATGTAAACAATTCCATACTTCTTTCTCAAAAGGAAGTTAATACAACCTCATTTATCTATTTTCCTATATGTAAGTTTCTCATGCTTCCCTTTCAAGAAATTACCATAGATAACCATGTTTATGCGTAAAAACCAGGCAACAATAACAAGGTTAACTTAACCTTTTATGTATCTAAATCAAGAAATTGACACAATTCATCTAACAAGACAATCTTTTCAAGAAAGTTAACATGATAACTTTCTCTATCTACATGCAAAAACATATTTTCTATGTCACAATGGATACCCTTTTGTGCATACACCATGTGTTTTTCCTAACATGATGACCTTTACTTCAATGCACATAATATTTTCAAGAAACAAGCATGCATTATTGTTCTTGTATGAACAATATTCATATGCATCTTTTAAGAAAAAAATCTATATTTGTTTCAAGAGATCTATAATAAAAGCCACTCTTTTCATACATGCAACTATGAACTCTTTTTCTAAAAAGAAACTATCTTAATGACTATTGCTTTTTGTGTATGTAAAACATACATTTTACTTAAATGATTATTTATGTGCCTAGAAGCACATGTTCTGATGGGGCCAGCCCACATGGTCCCGCGCTATCCCAACTTACGTGGACCGACACTATTAAACTGGCTCGGATATATGGTAATTGCAAATTGATTTTGGTTTTAATTAACAATCAAACCACGGTACCTGGTATTGTTTCTCCGTAGGACACCTGCCCTCCTCGAATTTGACAAACCCTAATTCACTTTTTTTACTGCCCGGTTCGCGCCTCTACCGTCATTCTTACCTTCGTTACTTGGTCTCTGCGAGCTCTGTATGGTTTTGGCTCCGCCTCTGGGTTGTCTTTGTCTGTGGTGAAACCTTTTTGAATTTCCGCCGGTCCTGTGGTGAAATAATGCTGCTTAGTTATGCCTGGTCATTACTGTGAGACTGTATATTCGACCCCAGGTTGTGTTGGTGAGTTACTGTGACTCCATCGTGCATTCGGTTCGTTTTTATGACTGTAAGAACATTTCTGGGTTTGCTCTTGTGAATACTGTCGGTTTTGGTCTTCTTAGAAAATTTGTGGTGAATGCCTGTAATGTATAATGTCTGGTCCGCTCAGTTGACAGATGTACAGGTCGATGGACTTTCAGCTTGGTTCTTCTCCGGCGCTCAACTCTGTAGACAAGGTATGTCTCCGTTTCATGCTATCATTCTTTTTCCTCCGTTTGTGCTGGAACTTACGTTTTGTAGCCCCTCTGTGGACAGGGTCTTTGTTTCGGGTTCTATAGGCCTTTGGTTCCGGCTAACTGTACGGTATGGTTACTTCACCTTAACAATACTCATGGTTTTATATTTATAGCATCATCGTTTCATTTTCTTGTGCAGGGGTTTTGGCTGGTTAGAAACCCTGAACCTTCACCTTATGTTTCGCTTGCAGGTGTGGCCGGTTCCCGTGTCTTCACAAGGGCTTCTATCGATTCCACCCGGGTAGCTCTGCTCTCGTTTTATTTTCTTGCAATGATTCTTGGTCTTAGTCGCGTTTGCAGTCACTTGTTGTGCGAACTGTTGGTTTATCTGTTGAGTCTGGGCGTATTGGGTTTTCTCAAACCCTTAGCCGTAATGTAGGAGGGCTTTTATGGGTCATTTATAACTTGGTTCGGTGAACCCTCGATGTACAGTCTATGTAATTTTTTTTATGTAGAAAATGCAATGTAATATACAGCGATATATAAACTTGTTTACAGCTAGTTCTGGTGGCTTACCCGGTTGCTGTTGCAGTCTAGTTTGTCCCTCTGTGTTTGCTGGTTCTTTTCGCCTTGTGCTCACTTTCGTCTCGGCCAGTTAATAGATTCTTGGATACTGTAAAACAATGTTATTATATTTAACTGAAATGAAATGATTATACAGCACTGTACATATGGATTTTTGTTACTGAGGACATATGTATATTTGAACAGTTTGTTTGCTCGTGCACTCAATTAGATGAAGGAAAAAAATGTATATCTATTATTCTCATGCAAATGCTCCGCTGCTGAACCCCTCTGGGTTATCTCACTTGTCTTTTTATACAATATTTTTGGGCAGTTTGATAACTGCTGGTAGTTATTCTATTACAGTTTATTTTGCAGTTACTGTAGGCATGATTTTCTTGACTATCAATTTGTTTACTTTGTCTGCCTTTCTACCATAGGAGTTCATTGTTTACATCACCTATTGACACTAATCTACTCTTAACGTGTCTAACTAAGACCTGTTACAATATTTTAAATAAAATGAACAGAAATTTAAAATAACAGAAGTTAATACTCTAGTTGACCATGAAAGAAATAAAAATAAAAATAAAAAACATAGGAACTTGACAGGCTTGCTGTCCGTTCAATGAATTGTTTATCACTCCCAATCTTCTTCAGAAACTGTGTTCGCCCTCTCTCGGTCTTCACCCTGTTGACCAGATGCTCCTGCATCAGGCTGCCGGGGTAAAATAGAGATCTCATGGCTCCGTTCCATGAGCTCCTCCACCGAGTAGCCAGCCTTCTGAATCTGTGTCTCGTCGAGCCAGGAGCTGTCCTCCATTGGACGGTCCTTCCACTTGACGAGGTAACGCAGATACTCCTTCCTGCGCGTCTTCTTGGCTACCTGTGTGCTGAGGATTCCTTTGATTTCATGGGTCCGGACCGAAGGCAACTGTTTCTTCCAAACACTGCTCTCGAACTGGGTATCCCGTTGTGGCTGTACCATTCTATCATCTTCCGCCTGGGCATGATATGGGAACAGGTCTGCCATGTTGAATATAGGTGATATACCTATATCAGGTGGCAACTGAATTTCATATGCATTCGCTGAAAATTTCCACAGAATTTTGCATGGCCCGATTTTCTTGAATTTCAGCTTGTTATACGTACCCTTAGGAAACCGCTCCCGGCGTAGGTGCGCAAGTACTTCGTCTCCAACATCAAACTGTACCTCTCGTCGCTTTGTGTCTGCATGCTGTTTGTATTTCTGCGTGCTGTCCTGTAATCTCAACTTAACCTTTTCATGAAGTTCACTCATGGCTTCAGCAAAATCCTCCCCATTTGCACTTCTCCGTTCTAGCTGTCCCAAATCTCGTAGTTCGTGTACCCCTCGAGGATGCATTCCATACAAACTCTGAAATGGGCTAAATCCGGTGCTCCGATTGGGCGAATCGTTATATGCAAATTCTGCCTGGGCAAGAGCTCGATCCCATAATTGTGAATTTTCCCCTGTCAAACTTCGTAATAAATTGCCCAAACTCCTGTTCACCACCTCTGTCTATCCATCAGTCTGCGGGTGATACGCAGAACTGAAATTTAATTGCGTGCCCAACTTTTTCCACAGGGTGCGCCAAAAATGTCCTGTGAATTTCACATCCCTGTCTGAAACAATAGTCCTTGGTAAGCCATGTAATCTAACAATTTCCGTGAAAAATAGGTGTGCCACATTCGTGGCGTCACTAGTTTTCCGGCAAGGAATAAAATGAGCCATTTTTGAGAACCTGTCTACCACCACCATCACTGAATCATATCCCCGCTGCGTTCTAGGTAATCCTAGGACAAAATTGATGCTGACTGAATCCCACTGTCTACTTGGAACTGGTAGGGTTGTGTATAATCCAGTATTCTGGCTGTGTCCTTTCGCCAGTTGGCAGACTTTGCATCTGGTTACATATCTTTGTACATCCCGGTTCATCTTTGGCCAGTAATAAAAATGTCCTAGCTGTTCCAACGTTTTATCGACGCCAAAATGTCCTGCTAAACCGCCACTTTGTTTCTCTTTTACTAAATTTTCCCTCATCGAACAATCCAGAATACATAGCTGTCCACCTCGAAATAATAATCCTTCCTGTAAATTAAAATCTAGCCATGGGCTTGTATTCCTTAAGACAGGATTTTGGTATGCTTCAAAAGCTTCCTTGAAATCCGCGTCCATCTGGTACAAATCCTTCAAATACTCAAATCCCATCACCTGTATGCCACTTTCCTGTAAGAGCAAGGCTCTTCTCCTTAAAGCATCCGCCACTTTGTTGGCTTGCCCACTTATGTGTTTTAGCACAAAAGTAAAGCTCTGTAAGTACTCGACCCACTTGGCATGCTTATGGTTCAATTTGTGCTGCTGCGTTACATATTGTAATGCTGAATTATCAGAGAACAAGACGAACTCGTTGCCTAGTAGGTAGTGTCTCCAATGTTTTAAAGCTTGGACTACTGCATAGAACTCTTTATCATATGACGAATACTTCTGCCAACTCTCATTTAGTTTTTCACTAAAAAACGCCACTGGTCTATCCTCTTGACTGAGCACAGTGCCAATAGCTGTCCCACTTGCATCGCAACGAACCTGAAAAGGTTTACTAAAATCGGGCAGTCTCAAGATCGACCTCTCCGTTATTTTCCGCTTCAGAAGTTGGAAACTGTCTTCCGTCGCCTTGGTCCAACAAAAAGGTTGGCTGGCCTTTTTTATGGTCTCTAGCATTGGTGCGCAGATCTCACTGAAATTCTTAATAAATTTTCGATAAAAACTTGCTAAACCGTGAAAGTTACGTACCTCAATCAAACTTTTAGGTGACGGCCAACTCATAATTGCTGAAATCTTTTCTGGGTCCATGTTTAACTCGTTCTCCGCAACTACAAATCCCAGATATATCAGCTCCTTCTGCAAGAAAGTGCACTTCTTCAAATTTATCAGCAGCTTGTTCTGCTGTAGCTTTTCGAATACCCTTCGAATATGCTGAAGGTGTTCTCCTTTCGTCCTGCTGAAAATTAAAATATCGTCCAGATAGACTATCACAAATTTTCCGATAAATTCCTTTAACATTTCATTCATCAGTCTCACAAAAGTACTCGGAGCGTTACTCAATCCAAATGGCATGACCAACCATTCGTACAGTCCTTCGTTGGTCTTGAAGGCTGTTTTCCATTCGTCTCCCTCTCTAATCCTGATCTGATGGTATCCACTCTTCAGATCTATTTTTGTAAAATAAGCTTCCCCACTAAGATAGTCCATCATGTCGTCCATTCTAGGCAAAGGAAACCTGTATCGAATTGTGATTTTGTTTATAGCCCGCGAATCGGTACACATTCGCCATTCTCCACCTTTCTTGGCTGCTATTACTGTTGGTACTGCACAGGGGCTCAGGCTTTCTCTGATTAGTCCCTTATCCAACAACTCCTGTACTTGTTTGCGTACTTCTTCATTGTCCTTCAGACTCATCCTGTACGCTGCCTTATTTGGCAAGCTTGATCCTGGTATAAAATCAATGTGATGGCTGATACTCCTTTTAGGAGGCAACTTATCAGGTAACTCATCAGCCACAATTTCTTGGAATTCTTCCAATAGCTCCTGTATTTCCTTAGGTAGTTCTGATTTTTCCAAGTTCAGTAACACTGGTTTCATCCTCCTCACAACTGCAAAATTAACTTCATTTTCCTCTACCTATTTCACAAACTGTTTTCCTCCAATTAACAGTGCCTTTGTTCTACTTGATTCTGCTGTTTCTTCTTCTTTGATGGGTACAAGTGTGTGTTTAACCCCATCCTTCGTAAATTTATAGCAATTGGTCTTCCCATCGTGCGTCACCTTCCGATCATACTGCCATGGTCTTCCAAGCAGTATATGGCACACGTCCATTGGCATAATATCACAGACCACCGTGTCATGATACTTGTCAATGTGAAACTCTACCTCGCATTGTTCATCAACTAACAGCTGGTGGCCTTTCTGTAGCCACGACACCTTGTAAGGTGTGGGGTGCTTCAGCCTTTTCAACCCCAGTTTTTCCACCATCTCAGTGGCAACCAAGTTATCCGTACTCCCGCTGTCTATTATCACTTTACAACATTTTCCATGCAATTTACAGACTGTCTGAAATAGTGCTTTTCGCTGTGTTGGTTCAGCCACCTCCTTGGTTGGTTTTAGCAGCACTTTATTTAAAATTAACACTTCTCCCATTTCCGCCATGTCTTCCACCTCCCGTGGTTGTGCTTCATCTTCTTCAGGCTATATCATAAATGTTCCCCTCTGACCTGTCTGTTCAGCTTTTGGACATTCAAAGGATCGATGCCCCCATTTATGGCACCTGTAGCACTGGACACTAGTCCCTCTTCCGTGACCATTCCCTCGTCCTCGCTGATATGACCGACCTCCTCTGGTGTTGTCTCCTTTATCTGCTGTCCCTGAAGTTTTAGAACTGCTACCTTCTTCGCTGTTCGCAGCAGTCCTTCCTCTACCGTAGGACTGTCCCCGTCCTCTACCATTCCCTCTCCCTCTCCTGTTATTCTATTTTCGATTGATTTTCTCTTCAGCCTTCACAGCACTCTGAAAGGCTTCTTCAATACTTCAGGGAGAAAGAATATTGATTTCATCCAGAATTTCCATCCTCAAGCCATTTACATACCTCGCTGTTTTTTCTGGAGTTTCATCCGTATAACGAGCACGTAGATTTACCTGGTAAAACTCTTTTGTATACTCTTTGACAGTCATACCCTTCTGTCTCAAATTCTATACTCGACGACATAGTTCAACCTGGTAATCTTTCGGCAGAAATCTTCCTTTCAATTTTGCCACCATTCTTGACCATTTTCGTATGGGCAATTTGTTCAACCTTTTTCTGTGTGCTTGGACATTGTCCCACCACAAGAGGGCATATCCCTTTAACTTAGTAGCAACGAACTTGACTCTTTTATCCTCCTTGACTTCCTCATTTTCGAAATATTTATCTAGTTCTATTATCCAGTCCAATAGGACATCTGCAGACAGACTGCCATCGTAATTAGAAATCTCTGTTTTGGGTTTGCTGCTGGCCAATAAAATTGAACGCAACAGTCTCAATTCTGGAGCTTCTTCATCTGACCCGTCTGTAGCAGTTACCGCTTCTTCCTCACTGTCATCTCCCAGTTTCGGGTCTCTTCGCCTACCCGCTTCCACTGCTTCCAAACGAGCTGTAAGAACTCTAACCTGCTCTCTCAATCCTTCATCTGCTCCTCGGCGTCCACCTCTCCCACGTCCTCATCTTGGTGCTTGCACCTCTGCCATCTTCCTCTATATATATAAAAAAAACTGCTCCGATACCACTTGATGGGGCCAACCCACGTGGTCCCGCGCTCTCCCAACTTACGTGGACCTACACTATTAAACTGGCTCGGATATATGGTAATTTCAAATTGATTTTGGTTTTAATTAACAATCAAACCACAGTACCTGGTATTTTTTCTCCGTAGGACACCTGCCCTCCTCGAATTTGACAAACCCTAATTCACTTTTTACTACCCGGTTCGCGCCACTGCCGTCATTCTTACCTTCGTTACTTGGTCTCTGCGAGCTCTGTATGGTTTTCGCTCCGCCTCTGGCTTGTCTTTGTCTGTGGTGAAACCTTGTTGAATTTCCGTGGGTCCTGTGGTGAAATAATGCTGCTTAGCTATGCCTGGTCATTACTGTGAGACTGTATATTCAACTCCAGGTTGTGTTGGTGAGTTACTGTGACTCCATCGTGCATTCGGTTCGTTTTTATGACTGTAAGAACATTTCTTGGTTTGCTCTTTTGAATACTGTCGGTTCTGGTCTTCTTAGCAAATTTGTGGTGAATGCCTGTAATGTATAATGTCTGGTCCGCTCAGTTGACAGATGCACAAGTCGATGGAATTTCAGCTTGATTCTTCTCCGGCGCTTGGCTCTGTAGACAAGGTATGTCTCCGTTTCATGCTATCATTCTTTTTCCTCCGTTTGTGCTGGAACTTACGTTTCGCAGCCCCTCTGTGGACAGGGTCTCTGTTTCGGGTTCTGTAGGCCTTTGGTTCCGGCTCACTGTAAGGTATGGTTACTTCACCTTAACAATACTCAGGATTTTATATTTACAGCATCATCGTTTCATTTTCTTGTGCAGGGGTTTTGGCTGGTTAGAAACCCTGACCCTCCACCTTATGTTTCGCTTGCAGGTGTGGCCGGTTCCCGTGTCTTCACAAGGGCTTCTATCGATTCCACCCGGGTAGCTCTTCTCTCGTTTTATTTTCTTGCAATGATTCTTGGTCTTAGTCGCGTTTGCAGTCGCTTGTTGTGTGAATTATTGGTTTATCTGTTGAGTCTAGGCGTATTGGGTTTACTCAAACCCTTAGCCGTAACATAGGAGGGTTTTATCGGTCGTTTATAACTTGGATCGGTGAACCCTCGATGTACAGTCTATGTAATTTTTTTATGTAGAAAATGCAATGTAATATACAACGATATATAAACTTGTTTACAGCTAGTTCTGGTGGCTTACCCGGTTGCTGTTGCGGTCTAGTTGTCCCTCTGTGTTTGCTGGTTCTTTCCGCCTTGTGCTCACTTTCGTCTCGGCCAGTTAATAGATTCTTTGATACTGTAAAACACTGTTATTATATTTAACTGAAATGAAATGATTATACAACACTGTACATGTGGATTTTTGTTACTGAGGACATATGTATATTTGAACAGTTTGTTTGCTCGTGCACTCAATTAGATGAAGGAAAAAAAATGTATATCTATTATTCTCATGCAAATGCTCCACTGCTGAACCCCTCTGGGTTATCTCACTTGTCTTTTTATACAATATTTTTGGGCAGTTTGATAACTGCTGGTAGTTATTCTATTACAGTTTATTTTGCAGTTACTGTAGGCATGATTTTCTTGACTATCAATTTGTTTACTTTGTCTGCCTTTCTACCATAGGAGTTCGTTGTTTACATCACCTATTGACACTAATCTACTCTTAACGTGTCTAACTAAGACCTGTTACAATATTTTAAATAAAATTAACAGAAATTTAGAATAACAGAAGTTAATACTGTAGTTGACCATGAAAGAAATAAAACAACAAAAAAAAAACATAGGAACTTGACAGGCTTGCTGTCCGTTCAATGAACTGTTTATCATTCCCAATCTTCTTCAGAAACTGTGTTCGCCCTCTCTCGGTCTTCACCCTGTTGACCAGATGCTCCTGCATCAAATACGGTGTTTTATTCTTGTTGAGAGACTAATAATCATGTTTGAACCTCTGAAACATTTTTCATGATATTATGTAGTTAAATTTATTTTATATATATATGGATATGTAATAGGAAACTTTTGTATTTATAATCAAAGCTAAAATATTTTTTTTTTGTCATTGATATCTTTTTAAGTAGAAAAGACATAAAACAACGAAGGAATTATAAATCATTTTTAGATCGAAAGTGAAAATTATCTACTATAATTAAAAAAATGATTTATTTTTATATAATTTGTATATTACTATTTATCTTTATAAAGTTGATATAAAATTACTTTATTGAAGGTAGATATTATAATATTTTGTGTGAATTTAATTTGAAATTATTAATTTTTAAATGTATGTGTTAAATCTAGCAAAGAAATTACATCAAGATAGGATAAAAATAAAATGTTATCAATTGTATATTGAGTGCCAATTTACTAATATATAAGATTAATGTTTCATATGAATACAAAATATTTAATTTTTGATTAGTATTGAAATTGAAATATTTTATTTATAGAAAGTATTCAAATTTTTTAATTATTTTCTTTTAAATATTACATGTAGACTCTACATTAAATATTACATGTCAGCTCTATATTGACAATGAGAATAATTATGCTTTTCCCAAATACAAAAACAATTCAACTATCTAAATATTATATATTATATCCCATAAATCCTATTTATATGATAACTTAATGTTTTTTTTGGTCATGTAAATATGTAGTTATTTATCTTTTTGTCATGTGGAAAAAAAAGCCTATTCAGTCATTTCCATTTTGGACTTTGACTTGGAATGGAGTAGCCTGAACTTATACTACAAAGTGTTCAGTGTCTTGCAGAAAGGGAAATTAAATGCTTGCCTTCCAAATACATTAGGCCTCATAGCGAGAAGCCCCCATAGCCCAAGTTGGTGGAAGAGAAGGTACCGGTTATAGACCTCTCCAGTCTCTAATGAACAAAGGAGGAAAAAAATAGATGATGAACATAGGAGGAAACAAATAGAAGAAATATCTGAAATATCTGATACATGCAGAGTGGGTAACTTTCCAAGTGATGAACCATGGAGTTTAGTTTCTCTAAAGCTTTTTACTCCCCCATGTAAAGTTGTTTAAATTTAAAGTGTAAGTTAAGTTAGTGATTTCGAATTCAGTATTATTTTAGTTAAAGCTAAATTTAGAGTATTTGTATATGTTGAAGTTATTTTGTGTGAGTCACTAGTAGAAAAGTTTAAATACTCTTTATTGGGTTCATTGTAATCATCAAATTTGCGTGATCAATAAAATAATCGCAACTCATGTTATTGTTTGTGTGTAAAATTTTGTATATTTCCAATAAATTGATATCAAAACTAAGAAAAAATACAAAATATGTGAATCCTCCCCACCAACAAATAAAAAGCAAATTTTTTATTTATTGGAATTTTTTTAAACAATGATGTTGTAAAATAATCACATAGTTAGGATACGACCCATTGACCTTAGAAATATAAAATGTGCTTTTTTTAGCAACTCATCGCAGCTCCACCCTATAGAAAGATGGGATGAGCTCATGAGCAAGTAAAAGCAGAAAGCCAAAAGTTTTTTCGGTGGGCTTTTTTTCTTTTTGGGGATCACATCGGTATATAATGAAGTGTTTTTTTCTTGAATTCCTTTTTAAATGTACGTGACAACTGCTTTAAAGGATCTTTTCAAATCATACTTTGAGTTTTATTGTACGAAATATAAAGGCTTTATTAAATTGTTTTATGAAGATTTATAAAAGGTGTTTTTATAAATAATAATAATAATAATAAAATCATCCCTTTTTAATAATAATAATAATAATAAAAATGATTTTAGTATAAAGGATTATAAGAGTTTAAAAAGGGTTCATATGGTTTTAATGAAAGTTTTTGTTTAAAGATAAATTATTAAATTTTTAGTTATTATTTCTATTATTTATAAGGAAGAATTATAATATGCGGGTCATTAAGATGGTGATTACATTGAAGGTTCATGATGTTTTGGGTACGTCTAGTTTGAGTTTCCATAATCTAAAAATGAAGCAAATAAACGAGCTCTCACTAATGCAAAAGGGGAGCAATGGAGAAAAGAAAAAAGAAGAAGAATGCACAGGCATTGCAACTTATCTAACAAGGAATGGACCAAGCACTCTTCTAGAAGAGTATGACTACGTCTTTAGTGAAGATAGTTTGGGAGAATTTCACAATGAGCTATAGAGGTATAGCCAAAGTCAATATTGTTAAGTTGCATAATACTAGGAGTGATTTTGAAAGCTTGCAAATGAAGGAAACAAAGGATATCGATTCATTCATGAATCAAGTTTTGACTATTGTAAGCTAGTTAAGGATTTATAGTGATGACATTGAACATTAAAAAATGGTTGAAAATTTACTCAAATATTTGTCTACTAAGTTTGATGTTGTAGTAGCAGCCATTGAATAAGATAAGGATTTGACAATTTTGAAAATTGATGAATTGATGGGATCAATTTTATCCCATGAGATGAGGATAGATAGGAATAAGGATTCCACAATAAAAATCACCTTCAAAAGTTAGGTTTCTATTTCAAGAGATGGAGGTCCAAGTAGAGGTAGATCCATAGGTAGAGGATGAGGCAGAAAACAAGGTGGCTAGAGATATGGAAAAGAAGAGTAGTAACAAGAAAGTGGAAGCAATAGCCGAAGCTTCAATAAAAATCCAAGAGTCAACAAACCCAAGTGAGATGTTATTATTGCAATAAATTTGGTCACTATGCTAGTGATTGAAGGCAAAGGATAGTTGATCAAGGAAAGCAAAGAGATAATATCACTACAAAGGATATTGACTCCATGTTCGTAGCTTTCCATACCATGCATGAACATTCTTATAAAGTTTGGTTATAGGACAGTGGTTGCAGTTACCACATTATAGAAAACCAGAATTTAGATGCAAATCTAGATCAATCTGTGAATACAGAGGTAAAATTGGGCATTGACAAGACTGTGGATGTAGATGGAAAAGAAGTAGTCAACATTATGACCAAGCAAGGGGAGCCAAAGACAGTATTAGAGGTTTATTATGTCCCTAGTCTTAAACATAATCTGATAAGTGTTGGGAAATTAATGCAGAAGGGATACAAAGTTATTTTTTAGGGACAAGAGTGTGTTATATATGAGAAGCCTTGAAGCAAGAAGTTGATAACCAAGGCATAGATGACGGGGAACAAACTCTTTCCTCTAATCATGAATTACATAAATGAGGTCGGTTCATTTATGGTTGCATGTTCTACTGATTACTGGTTATGACACTTTCAATTTGGACATTTTCATTTCTCTAGTTTAAGATTGTTGCAACAAAAAAAAAATGGTTAGAGGATTTCCTCTCATCAAAGAACCATTTAGTAATTGTCAGTGTTGCAACTTAGCAAACAAAGACGATGAAAGTTTTCCAAAAGGAGTTGCATACGGAGTAAAACAACCACTGGAGCTGATTTATACAAACCTGTGTGGACCTATGAGGACACAATTAATTGGTGGAAGTTGTTACTTCCTCACTTTCATTGATGACTTTAGGAGAAAGACATGAGTTTATTTCTCAAGCAAAAGTATGAAATTTTTTCAAAGTTCAAAGAATTCGAAGCCTTAAAAGAGAACCAAAGTGATTGGAAAATCAATGTATTGCGATCATATTATGGTAGAGAATATGATTTGAAGGCATTACATGCTTACTGCAAACAACATGTTATCAAAAAGAAATTTACAACTATATACACACTGCAACAGAATGATGTAGCAGCGAGAAAAAAAATGATTATGAACATGACAGGAAACATGTTGAAAGGAAGAAACTTGTCTAATGAGTATTAGGCAGAAGTAGTTGCATGTGTTGTTTATGTGATAAACAGATCTCCTACAAAGAGTGTGATGAACATTATATCAGAAGAAGCATGGTCAAGTATGTTTTACAATGTATCTCATCTAAGAGTGTTTGTAAGTGTAGCTTAGGCACATGTGCCTAAAGAGCTAAATTGAAAGTTGGATGATAAGAGTGAAAAATGCAAATTTACTAGTTATAGTGAGAAACCAAAAGATTATAAATAGTATAACCCTATCACCAAGAAGACTATAATCAACATATATGTTGTGTTAAAAGAACAAGATTCATGGAATGGGATTGTAGAAAAAAAAATTGATGCAAGAGTACGAGTGATGGAAGAAGAGGATTTAGCAGATGATGAAGAACAAGAATCATAGGTGAAAACACCAAATAGGGTCACACTAGCAAGGAATCTAAGATATTCTAAACAACATGGAGCTTCCAGTAGATTAACAGATTGAAATTTTCCCATCAATCAATAAGGTGATGAATCAAACAATGGTAAGAGAAAAATGAGAATTCAGGAAGATATTTATGTTGATTTGGATGTTAGTTCAAATTTTGCATTGTTGTCATTTCAACCTTCATTGTTTCAGCAAACTATCACACATGAAAATTGCATGGAAGCTACGAATGAAGCAATAGAAGCTATTGAAAAGAATGATACTTAGGATTTGGTTGATTTGCCAAAAGACAAAAGTCTTATTATTGTGATATAGGTGTAAAAGACAATGTTGAATGATAAAGGAGAAATTTACAGATTTAAAGTAGGGCTTGTAGTAAAATGGTTCTCGTAGTAACTGAGAATATGCTTTGGAAAATAAATTGCTCTAATAACCAGATTCGATACTGTAAGTTTTAGCAACAAAATCTCATAACAAGTGGAAAGTGTATTAGGTGGATGTGAAATCAATCTTCTTGAAGGGAATTCTTGAAGAATAAATCTATGTGTAAGAACGTCCAGGTTATGAAATTGAAGGTCATCAAACAAGCACCTGGAGCTTGGTATAACAGAATTGACAGTTACATTATCAAGAATGGATTTTGCAGAAGCAACTTTGAACCTAGCTTGTACACAAAGGTAAAGGAGCATGGATATATTTTGTTTGTTCGATTGTATGTGGATGCGATGATTTATAAACGTGATCTTGAATTCGATGAATTTAAAGAAACCATGAAGAAATAATTTGAAATGGAAGATCTTGGTCGTATGGAATATTTTCGTGGCATAGAAGTTGAGCAATTTAAGAAGGGAATTTTTTTCCAAAATAAATATGTTAAAGCTTTATTGAAAAAATTTAGAATGGAAAATTGTAAACCTCCTCCTACACCAGTTGCAATAGGTACAAAGTTAAGCAAGGATGATGAAGGATCATATGTCAATCCAACTCTATTCAAAAGATTGGTTGGCAATCTTATGCATCTAACAACTACAAGACAAAATATTATGCAAGGAGTTAGTTTGATTTCTAGATTTATGGAGTCTCCAACAAACTCACATTGGAGAGCAGGAAAAAGAATTATGAGACACATAACATGACATACAAATTATGGCATATTATATGAAAGCACAAAGAAGATATATTTGGTTGGATGTACTGACAATGATTTTTTAGGACATTTCGATGATAAGAAGAACACTTCTGGTTATCTGTTTCATCTTGGTTTAGGTGTGATATCAATGACATCTAAGAAACATCCTATTGTGACACTTTCATCAATAGAATTTTAATATGTAATAGCAACATCAGCAACATGTTGAGCCCTATGGTTAAGAAGAGTTTTGGATTGACTTCATCACAAACAACAAGTGTCAACAACAATCTATTGTGACAACACCTCGGTAATTGCATTATCCAAGCATAGTGTGGCTCATCAAAAGACCAAGCATATTGATACTTGATATCATTTCATTAGAGAACTTGTGACCAATGGAGAAGTTTATTTGAATCCTTGTAAATTGAGTGATCAATTTACTGATATATTCACTAAGCCATTAAGAAAGATGTATTTGAGTTTCATAGAGAAAACTTGGGTGTTGTAAGCTTAGCTGAGACATAGACTAACAAGCATGTTTGAGTTGCCACCATTCATGTCTTAGTTTAGAAGTCATAATTAAGGGTGAGTGTGTGAAGACAACTAATTACTCTCACATGAAAAGTTGTCTAAATTTAGAGTGTCAGGTAAGTGAGTCAAGAGTGAGTGAGTTCGAGGTTAGTCTTATTTTGGGTAAAGTCAAATTTAGAGTATGTGCGCATGTTGAAGTTATTTTGATTGAGTCACTAGTCGAAAAGTGTAAATACCTCTCATCGGGTTCATTGTAATAATCAAGTTTGTGTGATCGATGGAAGATCCATCGCTAGTGTTATTGTTTGTGTAAAATTTTGTGCCTTTCCAACATGGACGTGAGGTTCGAGACCGTTCTTTTCTTTGTTAGCCATTGGAGGGGAAGCATAAGCATGCCAATGATCTTTGTACTTACGTTGGATATGACAGTCGAATTGGTGTGCAAAAAGATGTGATGCTTAAGTGGGGGGATTACTATTTTAACTAGTTTTTGCCTCTTTCTATATAAGAGGAACATAGATGGGCAACGAAAGGAATATATGTGATTAAGGAAAAATAAACATGCCCCTCTCTATTCAATGTTGCAGTTTCATGCTGTTATTTGGTTTGGACTTCTAGTCTCATTCTCCTTTTTGGATTATGATTGGATATTTTATGTTTATCTAAAAAATATTAAGTACCATCTACTAGGACAATGATTGGATTAGTTCCTTTTTCATATTTTCTATTGAATATTATTTTATTGTCATGTAAAAGAAGAAATGCATTCTCATGCAAAAGAGGAAACCAAAAATCACTAAATCAATAATACATAATAATTAATAGTTACTCTTTATTACGAAATCTATATAAAATTTTATATATATTGTAAAATAAAAAGTAATGAATTCAAATAAATAATAATTTACCTTTTTCAAATTAGTTTTTTAGCTATCTTTATTTGAATGGTAAATTACTCACTTTATTCATTAATAATTTTCTAAAATATTTCAAAATCTACAATCAAATTAATATTATATAATCATTTGCTTGTAGGATTTTGATCTCGTGTCCAGCAGACGGTCTACTAAGTTGCCTGTGCCATTGTGCAAGTAACAGGTTCAAGTTTCATCTTAATCTGAGGGTCATTCTTACAGGCTAGGCGGTTCCTCTTAGCGGTTATAGTGGCAATCGGTGGGATTCAACCCCGTGTAATGCGAGTATGATACCACCGTTGTTGCATATTCCACTAGATATCAAATATATATATATATATATATATATATAATCATTCATTATTTATAAATCAAACTTTTATATATTTGTTAGAGTTAAATTTAACAACTCATTTATAATATAAAAATAATTGTAGCACATCCGATATGCTGTCAAAATTTCATTTTTGGGATATATGTTGACATTACAGGACTATAATGAAAAAGTAGTGTGATGAGACGCTAGAGCTATGTGAAACTCTGTTGTCTTTGTGTTCTGAAAAACTGGAGCTGCCTCCCAACCATTTAAACGAAGCTATTTTTGGGTGTGTGGAGGGCATTTTCTTTCGTGTTAAACTTAACTATTATCTTGTGTGCCCGCCAAACTTAGCTATTGTTATGAAACCAACTCACAAAAAGATAGGAAAGAAATATCAACGCCTTAGAATTCAGCCTCTTCGAGGGGGAAAACTCCTTTACATTACAAAAATGAACAATTCTTGGATGATACAAATGACAAGACCTCCTTTCTATAGATAAGAGTCTATGGGGTCATAATACAATTAGAGCCGACATAACAATAATAATGTAAGGGCACAATAATAACAATAGTGGGCTTCTTTGAGGCACAATAATAAGAATATGGGGATTACATGGGCACAAAAATATAATAAGGGGGTTACACTAGTAGTATAGGGACCTAACATGCCCCTCTCCTTCAAACAATGTTGTCCTCAACGCTTGAGTAGTTCTTGATGCTTCTATATAAAATTATTGTCCTCCCATGTTGAATCTTCAGCGAGTAAGTTCTTCAACTTGATGAGATACACTAAAATTGATCGATTTTGTAGCTGTCAGGTTCTTGTTTCTGTGACTACTCCAGGTTCTAATATGATTTTTCCTTCCTCTTCAAGTTCTGGAAATATTGCTTAAATTGGGATCTTCTGCAACTTTTGAATGAGTGGCCACACTTATTCGTCCTTCTTCCATTCATCCCTTTCTTCGCTTATCCATTCTAGTTGGATAATAGAAATAACATAAAACAATGCTTCCACATCCTCATCCTTTCTTGAGAGTGCATCTGTAACAAAAATTTTCTTCCCTTTTCTGTAGATGATGTCAAAGTCATAATCCAACACATTTGTTACCCATTTTTTTGTTCTAAAAAGTATTTAAGACTATCATGATCCATGTTTACCATGAAGTGTCTCTCCATTGGGTAAGGTTGCCATTTCTTAAGTGCATGTAGTACTGCCAACATTTCCTTCTCATAAATAGCTTGCTTGAGATGTAGCTGCAAAAATAGCCAATCACCTACATCAAATCGTTTTTCACTGTGACATTGATCTACCTGTTGTTTCATTTGATTTTTCATTGAAGTGGTGTTATCCTTTAAAAGTTGGAGAACTTGTTGTTGATGCTCAGTGTGATCTTTCACTACTTGAACCTTTTTCTTCTTGATATGTCCTTCTATCTTGAGAGTTTGAGGAGTGGTAATTTCTTCCAATGCTTTACAAGATATGGTCGGATTCATTTCTTGATGCTCGATGTGATCTTTCACTTCTTGAACATTTTTCTTCTTGATATGTCCTTCTATCTTGATAGTTTGAGTAGTGGTAATTCTGACCAATGCATTACAAGATATGGTTAGGTTCATTTCTTCTTTCTTGATGTGATCTTTAACTCTTAAACCTTTTTCTCCTTGATATGTCCTTCTATCTTGAGAGTTTGAAGAGTGGTAATTCTTGCCAATGCTTTACAAGATATGGTCAGATTCATTTCTTCTTTCTCTGGGGTTGGGTCCTAATGTATATCCTCTTCTTTTGATGTTTCTTGATCCTTTTCTTCCTCCTCTTCATACTTTATGTAAAATAATTTAGTCTCAGCACACTTATGACCTTTAGTGCATTTTTTATCACAATTGTAACAAAGCCTTTTTTCTCTTTTTTCTTCCAATTGTTGTGGTGTAAGCCTTGTATGTTGTGGAAGGCTAGGAGAAACAACACGTCCATCTTTATAGTTGTGAGGGGTAGACTTCTTTGTTGCCATAATGTTTCCTTCCACTTTGTAACACAAGCCTTTTGCTCTTTTTCCTTCCAATTGCTGTGGTGTTTCTCTTTGTATCCTCATAATATGATATAATTTCCTCTATGAAAATTGACCATGTAACAAGTGGTTTACGAGAACAAAGCCCTTTATACCATAAAAATTGTTGTTGTTCTAAATATGAATATGCAGTACATACCTTTTATAATAGTGGTAGACCATGTAGATCAAAATATTTCTCCATCTGTAGTATTTAATCTACCGGATCCTTGCCATCAAACTTCCTCATCTCAATTTTTCTTGATTTTAGGAGCTCGATCTTGAAACGACTGTAACTCTGTAATTTCAGGTCTCTATGTTTTGAAATTGATTCACATAGTAGCTCTCTGAGTTGTCTTTCTAACCCGACAAGTCTGATCAGAGTTTGATTATCCAAGAAAGAGTTATGCCAAATCTCGCACGGTGACCTGACTATAGACTAGTTCAGTGGAGCAAAATTGTACGACGTTCCCGTCTTACTGTTTCAACCTTAGTACCTGAAACTGATATACAAGAAACTACTGTAAGTCCTCTTTCTGCATCTTCTTACGAAAATTCAATCGGATTCTCAAGGAGAAAGTTATGATGATTTTCCCAAGGTAATCTATTTGGAATGTAATTAAGGGGTCTGCAAAAACCCTAACTTCCTCAGACTATATCTTTGCAACTATAGCGAGACAAGATCTGAAATTCGGAGTAAGGTTCAGACCGATTTCTTCTCAAATGGGTTCTTGATTTACCTTCTAAAACTTTGTACTGAAAGAGTTATAGCTAAAATCCCATGTTGACTTGTTTTAGTTGAAATTCTGGAGCTTGCAAAACCCCTAACTTTCTCAGATCATGTCTCCACAAATATAGCAAGAGAAGCTTTGAAATTCGAACGCGCGGTTCAACAAAAGTTCTTCTCAAATGCTTCTTTTTTAAGCTCCTGAAACATTGCAGAAAAAACGTTATACTGAAAATACGACAATGACATGTTTGGAGTAGTGAAACCCTAGAATCTAAAGCTCTGATACCAAATGTTATGAAACTAGCTCACAAAAAGATAGGAAAGAAATATCAACGCCTTAGAATTCAACCTCTTAGAGGGGGCAACCTCCTTTACATTACACAAATGAAAAATTCTTGGATGATACAAATGACAAGACCTCCTATCTATATATAGGAGTCTAAGGGGTCATAATACAATCAGAGCCGACATAACAATAATAATGTAAGGGCACAATAATAACAATAGGCACAATAATAACAATATGGGGTCTACATTGGCACAACAATATAATAAGGGGGTTACTCTAGTTGTATAGGGACCTAACAACTATTATTCTACTTCAGGATGATGTCATTGGCCTTCAAGTTCACAAAGGCGACTATTGGATGCTTGTGCACCCTGTTGCCAATGCTTTGACGATAATACTACACCATCAAATGGAGGTCAGTATTCCAAACAATTTTTTTTCATGTAGTTTTGTTTAAATTTGAATTATAGGTATTAATAATTAAAATTGCAAATTTTGAATAAATAAAATAATTAAAATTTTATTTATAGATAAAAATTATAATTTATAACTTCAAGATTATAATTTAAAAATAAAAATAAAAAGTTATATAATTAAATAAAAAAAATTACCATTTTATTAAAATTACACAATGAAATTTCATAATATATAAACATGTTTAAATTTCAAAAGAATTATTAACGTGTACCCTAAATCTGTTCATTAATTTCAACCAGCTTCTGTGAACCTTACTCGGTTCTAGAAAACAATGGTCAAATTTTCATAATACTTAAAGAATTTTCCATATGGAAGTTTTCATAATTCTTGAAGGATTTTCCATATGGAATAGATCTATTTTTATAATCAATATAGATTTTTTGAATTAATTTATTGGGTTATATATATTTTACAATAAAAAGGTTATCTGTGATGCTTTAATTTGATGAACACATTTTTCGTAAAAAAAAAAAAGTTACTTTGCTTGTTTTGGGTTAATCTTCATTAGGTTAGTTTGTTTGTTTTGGGTTGATCTAGGTAATAAGCTTAAATGTTAATTTAAAGTGAAAATAAAAATAAAGAATTGTTATATTTAAATAATCAATATACATTTCTTTTAGTTAATTGATTGTTTCATTACAAAAGAGAAAAGTATATTGTTACTGTATAGCAAGAGTTGAATGTTCTTTGTGATGTCATTTGGTTGAATATTTGTGTTATTGAAAAAATTAGTTGGTTGGTTTTGGGTGGGATAGTTCAAATATTAATTTTATGCGGAGAAGTGTAAGGTGGAAACCAGTTACCCAGAATTAAAAAAACTGTTGAAAACTTGTTTTAATAAAAAAATTAATGGGATTGTATTGTGTTTAATCATTATTGCGTGATCGCTTGCAAGATTTTAAAGTGAAAATCAATTTCGAGAACAAAAAACAATTCCTCTGCAAATTCGGATTTCATTGAGATTTAACCAATCCTAATAACAGTATTTTAGGATTGGACAAAATAGTCGTCCGTACAATATTGAAGCTAAGGCTAACAGTAACTTAGAAAAACCTAACTTAAAGAAAGAAAAATGTATTAAACATAAATAATAAGAACAGATTAAAAAGAATTCAATGCAAAACCAACCCGTGTGCACATCGGGATGGGTTATGCCTGTGCTTAGGAACCGAGGTAATAATGAACAGGTTTAGATATGTACAGGTTTAGATATCTATGGAGTCATTTTTAACTCAGTGTTAGGGACAGGTTTAGATACGTGTGAAGTCATGTTTAACTCACTGTTCGGTATATATGAGGTCTATCATCAGTTTTATTGTAGATTTTAGTAATTTGTGTCGCCATTAATTTTTTTTGGGGGGTGAAGTGAGAGTGATGTCTTCAATTAATCTCAAAAATAAGATTACATATGATACAACGTCTTTCCAAGTCTAAAGACCAGCAAAAGGCAGACCCATTGATGAAAACAAGCAGCACAGTTAATAATACCCCAAATATCACACATAAAACAAAAAAAAGAATACTCTTCTTTCTAATTCTGGCTTATCACACTTCACATTGCTTGTAATTCACCAACACCTGAAACTGTGAAATGCAAGAGTCGATCACAACCTTGCAAACCTCGGCATGTTTCGGCTTATTGCACATTTCAGCGCATCACACATCGTAGTGACTGCACGCTACCAACCCTTGAAAGTGCGAAATGCGGAAGTAAACCTATGCCATTCAATCAAACTATTGATTAGATAGTCCACAGTCCATTGCATCCCCGCAAACCTTGGCACATCACAATATTGCAAAACTATGTTTATCATTGGCCATACACTTTTACCGAAAGACAAAATGCGATTGAATCTCCGCCGTCGATCTAGTTTTTGATCCGACGGTTGATACAACATCGCTTCAGGTACTTGCACGCCCATTAACCACTTTTCCGACCCGATAAACAAAAGGAACTTGTGATCTATAAAAAATCGGGTTCACTCTTCGGCTTAACTACCCCCATCTTAAAACCCGATATCCATTCAATGACGAGGTACTTAGATCCATCGGTCTGCGGCTATTCAAACTAGTGTGCGGGTTACGAGTGGATGAACCCAGGTAATGGAATATGACATTAGCACATGGAAAAAGGATCGACGGTCAGGAATTACTGTGGCACTTCAGGCCGGTTCAAGAACTTTCGTCTTCTCCCACTCCCACTAAACGTTTCCACCAAATATGTCCGTTTACCTGCCATGATCAAACGAGTCCTGTGCATCATTCTCTTTGCTTCAAGTTTATGTCGTTCCTTTCTCTCCCGCTAAAAATTTGGGTCTGGTCTAAGTCTTAACCTCCGATCACTTTTTAAAACTTGATATCCATACGATCAAACCCCTGTTGATCTGACATTCATCAGAGATATCAGATCAGAAACTAGCGTGACCTTTACTCGCTTTACAGAGCCAATAAAGATTATAAACCACTAATCTATAAATTTCTGGGTCCGCTTGTAGACTTAACCTTCGGTCATTTTTCAACCTGATAGCCATTCGATAACGAAAGCCATCAAAATCTATGGTCAACAGCCCTTCTACTAGCCTGCTATTTACCATGTACTCCTCCCCTGTAGCTTGCTCTGTCTTAAGCATTCCTTGTGGGATCAACGGTTAGGATTGACTCTTACTTCCGCTCTCACCTACTTCCACTGGGTTTCCTTTTGCTCATTTCTCATGGTTTGGAAGTGCTCTATGTCTATTCTTCCTGTCTTTGACAATCATCATGCAATTTCCCTGAGGGTGTTGAATCCCAAGTGTACTTGCAAAGCACTCCTTTATTCGCCAGATGATCAACTAGCATATTGGCTTTTCTTCGCACATGAATGAAACTGACAGTTCTCAAGGTTCGCAAGTGGGAAGAAATACACTGAAAGACTTGCGATAGCCTCAAATGTTTCAAAAATTTTCGTGGTGTCGTTCCATTACATATCTTCTTGATCGCATTGATGACCAATTAAGAGTTTGCTTCAATGATGGCGTTGTATAAATTTCACTGGATCAAGATTTCTAGGCACTGCTCTAAGGCCATGAGCTCTGCCATATTATTAGTGGAAGTCCCCAAATGACTATGAAAGATTTCCTTTATGCGCCCTTGCTCATCTCTTATAACCCTGCTAAATCCAGCCATCCAAAGGTTGCCCTTAGAGGCTCTGTCTATATTGATTTTCAAAAAACCATGAGGGGGAGGCTACCAGATGTCTTTACCAGCAATTGTTTGGCTCACACCCTTGTTTATGCCCTAAGGAGCTAGCACATGGAGACCCAACTACAATAGTATGCGAGCATCCTGGGACAAAGGAGGGTTCTGAGGAAGTTTCCACAAAAGGGCTCCAACTATGTCTTTGAGCTGTCGTAATATTTCTGCAACGATGTACTCGGTCGAGCCAATTTTGTTCTTGAAAATATTTCCATTACATTCTTTCCATATATTCCAGATAATAAAGCATAGAACCAGAGTCTAAGCTTTATTGATAATTTCATTTCTTGAGAAGTTTTTCCTCCAATTCTTCAAAGTGTTGGTGATGCTGAGTTTGTCCTTTTCAGTTTTCCCAAAGACTGAGGCCACCCAATCCCACAAAGTAGAGATGAATGGGAAAAGGTCGAGTAAGTGTTCCATCGTCTCCTCTTGTAAGCCACACAGATGGCATTTAGATGGGCCAACAAAACCCCTACTCAATAGATTCTCCCAAATTAGAATTTTATTTTGTTGAACGAACCACATAAACAACTTTATTTTCATCCAATGCGGGTTCTGCCAAATGTTCTTCCATACCAGATCAGGGCTTTGATAATCAAACCCCAGGCCCATTCATTTAGCTCATTTGAGGTTAAAGCTTCCTTCGATGTTTCTTCCCCATCTCAGTTGGTCAGACAAGGATGACACCAAAATCTTCCTCTGTTCCATGTCTAGAGCAAGAGAAACTACCTGGGCCTTGAAAGGGCTCTATTCACTATAACCCAGATCCTTCCATATTCTCCATTTACCATTGTTCCTTACCTGATCCCAAAAGTCACTTACCATAAGTAAACCTTCGTTTTCAGTGTCATTCTTGAGAGCGGTTAATTCTTCCTTGAACAAATTTGATTCCTACTGCCAGTTATCCTCCCAAAACCGTGCCAGGTTCCCAACTAAGATCTCTTAGAAACTATGCTACTGGACAATGGCTCTATTCTCCCAAGCAAGGTTCCAAATGTGGGAGCCCTTGATGAGCCCTGACATTTGGATATGATCACTCACCTGCTAATCATTTGCATATTTTTGTTTCCAAAGCTTGGCCCAAGGGCTTGTCAATTCCTTAAGCCACCTCCACCAAATTTTTTCTCTCGAAAATCTGCTGAGGGTTTCAGGGTCATGAAGCCCCAAAGCACCATGGTCCTTAGGGTTGCAGAGCTTGTCCCAAGCTACCAAAGCCCACTTCTTTTTCTCCTCCCCTCTACCCCAATGTAAATCTCGTTGAATACTCCTTATCTTTGCATAACTCTTTTAGGAGCAGGAAGAGCTGAAAACACGAAAATGGGAATAGCCTACAGGACTTCCTTCGTAATCATAAGATGCCCTGCCAAAATTTAAAGACCTACATGTCCATTTCCTGACCTTGTCCTGAAGTTTATTCTTACCGGCTCCCACACTCCCTTTCTTAGAGGTTTGTCCGTAAGAGGCATTCCAAGGTACTTGGAAGGTAACTGGTCCCTTTGAAACCCGAGAATTCTGGTGAGGTTCCTCTAAATAGCAATGTCACTGTTAAAAAAATAAAACTTTTGGTTTGTCAAGGCTTACCTCTATACCAGTGGCCATAGTGAATTCATTCAGGATTTGTTTGAAAGCTCTTGCTTCCCTACCTGTGGGAATACCTTGCAGCATTGTGTCATCCAAAAATTATTGATAAGTAAAAACAACACCATCTAGGGTAAGTTTCAGACCCTGGATTCTTCCTTCAGCATTTTCCTTTTTGATTGCTCTATCTAGCCCTTCCATCATGAGAAAAAATAGGAAGGGGGAGAGTGGATCCCCTTCTCTGAGACCATTAGAAGGCATAAAGGTTCTGGAGGGAGAGCCGTCAAGTAGGATCGGAAAACTAGCCATGGATACAAGGGCCATAACCCATCTTATCCAGTTGTGGTCGAAGCCATAAGCTCTTAGCACTGCCTTGATGTAAGGCCAGCTTAGCTTATCATAAGCTTTCACTAGGTTAAGCTATATGATCATACCAGCTTTCTTATTGCTCTTAAGAGAGTGTACCACCTCATGAGCTTGAATGATGTTATTGAGAATCTGTCTTCCTTCCACATAACTAGTTTGCACCTCTAAGACAAGTGCTGGAAGCAAAGGCTTCAGTCTCTTAGCGATCACTTTGGAAATAATTTTGTACACCACATTACATAAAGCTATGGGTATGAATCAGTCCAGTGTCATAGAATTTTACTGCTTTGGAATCAAAACTATGAAAGAGGCATTAAGAGCCTTCAAAACCATTTTGGATCTTCTTGAGTCTTCCACAACCTCAAGGATATCTTGTTTGACTATTTTCCATCAAGCTTTGAAGAAGTCCAAATTGAACCCATCCAGGCCCAGAGCTTTCCCATTTTGCATCTCATTGGTAACTTCACTAACCTACTCTTCAGACATTGGCTTGTTAAGATTGTGGTTGCCTTCCCTAGTTACAAGTTTCAGAATGTTCTTTGTGAAATTGTTAAGGAACAGATATCTGTCGACAAGAGGCTCTTCTGCTATGCTAAGGAAGTATTGAACTAGGACAAATTCCATTTATTTTTGAGAGACGAGCTCTTTCCCTTGAGAATATTTGAGTTTTTTAGTTATGTGACCTTTGATCTAGGGTTGATTTATGAAAAAACTGTGTTTCTTTCTCCTTCTCTAATCCACTACACCCTCGATTTCTGTCTCCAGAAAATATCCTCTTGCATGCACTGATATTCCCCTTTGTTCTGAAGAGAGTCATCTTGATTTTTCCATTCCTCGGTAAAGCCATCTGTGATGATTATTTCATTAATCCCCTGGAGTTTCTACTCAAATTCTCTTTTGGCTTTAAAAATATTACCAAACTCCTTTTTGTTCCAATCTTTAAGACTAGATTTGATGTGTTTAAGTCTTTGTTGTAGCATGAACATTTTTGTACCTTAAATGGATATCTTCCATCCACCATTTTTCAATATTGCTGGTGAAGTTAGGGTGAGAGAGCCACACATTTTCAAACCTGAAAGGTCTGTTCCTAGGTGTGCCAATAAAATTAACTTTAAGCTAGACAGACCAGTGGTCTGAGCCTCCAAAGGGAAGGATTAAAGCTGACATGTCAATGATCTGATAATCACCCAATGAGTGACCTCAGTTAAGAATTATTAATTGGAGGTATTACAGACACATGTGCTGGTATATGTCTATGTTATTTATGCAACAGATCGATCAGATTGCAAATACACAGACACTTGAAATGGAAAACAATAGAGAAACACACTAAGAAAATAAAAGAAAATAAGAAATTAATAAGGAGTTCACCCTATCCTCAAGGGCTACATCTCCTGTCTAGCTCTCAGTGGTGGCCTTCTTTTATTGTGTCTTGAAGCAGAGAATTACAATGAAGGAGCTCAATACGAGTCTCCTAAAATAGATTGGCTTGGCAGGGTGGTTCTTGGATTTCCCAAGCCACTAGAGTACACAGACTCTCTTCCTTACCAGCTTTTTGACTTCTCTGGTCTAACAGATCCTCTCAGGAATGGCTTGAGTCTCTCAAGTTTTCTGGTGCTCGATGCTTCCTTTGGTTAGCTCGGCCCTCTATCCTCTTTCTGGTTTTTTCCTTATTGGTTCGTCTCTTCTCCGTCTTTTGTCTTCGGTGTTCTGACTTTTGATTCCCAACTCATCCCTCTGTCTAGTCTATACATGGCTTTAAGGCCATTTGAGCTCATGGCGGTTCAGTTCCTCTTCCTCCTTCATCGGATCACCTACTTGTAGCTGTGCTTGGAGTTCCCTGTTTTCGGCATCATCATAAGACTCACAGGGAGTAGCCACATGTCCTCCTGCAAACTGCGCCAACTTGCTTCGTTGGTTCAATTCTTCGGTTACGTCGTGGAATGAGTCTTCCACCACCTTGGCGGTCAAAGCGGACCTCAAGTTCTTCTAAATCATGGCTTAACCCTCCATCAATTCCATCTTCTCCATCGGGCGCGATCTCAGCCATTAGATCTGGAGCTCCCAGATCCAACGCCATTCGCTTGTCCCGCGCAGTTGACTAGCTCGACCGTTAACACATGATGAACGACGGTTTTCTCTTTCCTTCACTTGCCATGCTTTAGGCCCTGAGTGGAATTGCTCCTTTTTCATCAAAACTGCTTAGTGCCCATGGATGCCCCCAATCAATACCACCGGTTTTGGAGTGGGTCCTGCCTTTAGGAATTAGCCTTTTGTCCCACGTTTTTCCCAGCTTCCATGCGACCGAGTGCTCTGGGCTTCTCCAATTTGAGGGTTTTCGCCCAATGATGCGCGATTAGTGCTAAGTGCTAATCGTGCATCAAAAACTCCCTTTGTTTCCCAATCCGGGCTTCCCAAGGGCTAATTTCGCTTCCCGCATAGTCTCCATGGGCCTTTGTTAGCGCGCTTTGACCGAGGTCCTCATCGTTCCATGCTGGATACCACTGCTACTAGTTTAAAGGTGTTTTTGATCGTTGTTTTAAATTCTATGAAGTCTATCCTGATCTGGTACAGCCATGGCTCTGTTAATCATTCTTTATTGATCCAATTTGGATCACAACCTTCCCACTAAAAAGCTTTTGGACCACCAAAAGTTAGTTTTCTTTCAAGCATTTACTAAGTGAGGTTACTGCTGTCTCACTTGCCCAATCTCAATCCACTTTGCACTGCTCAACTTCGAACCTTTGAGTCCAATTATGAGGTACTCAACATCTCCTTTGCACATTGACCTCACCTTCATGTCTAAGATTGTGTCTTCCTGCAATTCATTCAGATATTCAAGGAGCAGGTCATCAATAGAAGGAAATTGACTTTGCTCTTCAGGATCCTTAATCTTTGAAGGTTAAAACAATCTCAAGTAGTCTGCATTTACAACTAAGTAGATGTGCATGTAAGCTGGTAGATCAAGGCGAAAAACATTTTCACCAATCTTGTCAAGTATCCTAAAAGGTCCATACCTAATAGGTTTTGGCTTTTTACCTTGACCTTGCATCCTGTCCTTGTTGATATATAGCCAGACCTGGTCACCAACTTGGAAACTATGCTCCATCCGATGCTTGTCATGCCTTGCCTTGTATTTGGCTTGGATCTTTTCTAGTTGTTCCTATACTGCCTGATGGATCTCCTGGATTTGCTCAATGAACCTAGTTGCCTTGTCCACATCACTGTGTCCATCAACTATGGTATCATTAACAAAGACAAAATCCAAAGGAGACCTTGGTGTGAAACAAAAACAGGTCTCAAAAGGAGATCTATGTGTAGAAGAGTGTTTTGCTTTGTTGTAGGCATGCTGCACATAACACAAATGTTCATCCCAAAGCTTAGGATGTTTGCTGCAATATCCTCTGAGTAATTGGATCACTGTCCTATTAACTACTTCTCTATGGCCATCAGTTTATGGATGAAAAGTTGTGCTTTTCTTAAGTTGAGTGTCCGTCAGCTCCCATAAACTTGACCAAAATTTCCCCACAAATCGGTTGTCTCGATCAGATACAATAGAAGTGGGAAACCCAAAATGAACCCATACATGTTCAAAGAATAGTTTTGCAGTTTGGTCAGCTGTAATTTGCTTATTACAAGGTATCAAAATACACATTTTGGTGAACCTGTCCACAACCACATACAGATAATCATGACCTTTTCTAGACTTAGGCAGTTCCCCAACAAAATCCATGGAAACACTTTCCCAAGGGTGAGAAGGAACTGTCAATGGAGTGTACAAGCCTAGTTTCCTATTGCTGGGCTTGCTTTCAGCACACATAGTACACCCTCTCACATATCTAGAAACTGTCTCATTCATCGTTCGCCAATAACAAAATCTTTGCAGCTGTGCAACTATTTTACTTACCCCAAAGTGACTTGATATTAGAGAATTGTGTGCCTCTCTGATTATCTTTACTCTCTTTGTTTGTGGAATGCAGATTTTCCCACAGTGATATAAGAGTCGGTCCTTCACATGATAATGCAATTCTTCTACTCTTTTGCCTCAACTCAAAGTTGCATATACATATTTAAAGTCTATATCTTGAGCATATTGTTCAATGTATCTTTCATGTAGTACAAAATTATGGCTAAGTATAGTAGATGCATTTATAATGGGTCTAGACAACATGTATGCAACTTTGTTATGTATGCCCTTCTTATATCTGATGAACAAATTAAATTGTTGTAGAAAACCCTTCCACCTGTAATGTCTTGATTGTTGCAACTTAGTTTGGGAGTGCAAATATTGAAGTGGTCGATGATCAGTATGCATTACTGTTTCTTTGCCCATTAAGTAACTTTTCCACTTTTTCACACTCTGAACTAATGCATACAATTCTTCATCATATGTAGGATAATTAACTTCTGCAGGATTAAAAGTCTCAGAATGATAACGTATGGGTTTACCGTGTTGTCTCAACACTGCTCCCATGACATAGTCACTGGCATATGTTTGGATCTCGAATGGTCTTTGTAGATCAGACAGTGCTAGTATAGGTGTTGTACTAATCTTTTCTTTCAAGGTGTCAAACGCTTTCTGATGTTTGCCTCCCAACTGAAACACCTTGTTCAATCCTGTCAAAGCATGTAAGGGAGCTGTAATTGACGATAAGTTAGAGATGAACTTCCTCCAATATTGTGTTGCTCCTAAGAAGCTTGTCACTTCTGTAGCAGACTTGGGTTTAGGCCAGTTTACAATGACTGCCACTTTAGAGGGATCTATTTTCAATTTACCACCCGCTACTATATGACAAAAATAATTTAGAGATGTTTTTCCAAATTCACATTTTGAGAGTCTACCATAAAGTTTTTCTCTTTTCAAAACATCTAATGTCTACTTAACATACTTTAAGTGTTCCTCCCATGTTTTACTAAAAATCAGAATGTCATCTAGATACACAATAATAAAATCATCAAGAAAAGCCCTGAGTACATCATTCATTAATCTCATGAGAGTAGCATGGGCATTGGTCAAGCCAGAAGGCATAACCAGCCACTCATACAATCCCTGCTTTGTTTTGAAAGCAGTATTCCATGCATCTTGCTCTGCAACTCGGACTTGATGGTATCAATTATGCAAATCTAGCTTGGTGAAATAAACATCTTCCTTCAGTTGATCTAAAATATCATCTATGTGAGGAAGGGGATAACGATTTTTGATTGTTATCTTATTCAGTGCTTGGTAGTCAATGCACATTATCCACGAGCCATCTTTCTTTCTCACCAAAACAATTGGTGACCCACATGGTGATGTGCTAGGCCTGATAAACCCCTTCTCGAGCAACTCCTGCACCTGCTTCTTGATTTCAGCATTCTCTAAGGCAGGAAACCTGTACATTCCAATGTTAGGCAATGGAACATCTTGTTGCAAAATAATATCATGTACTATTTCCTTTTTGGGTGGCAGACCTTTACGTTCCTGAAACAGGACATCATACTCTGAAACAAACTTTTCTATATCAGCTTGCTGCTTAGCATTATAACCCTCAAATACATTGGTTTGATCAAGTTTCTTTTCCTTTACAACCATCAGTAAGAATTGTTTGCACAAATTTATCATTCTTTAAATCTGCCCTGAGTTTATGAGAATATAATTTTTCTTGAGCTTGTTAGCTTTTGTAAAATATTCGATTCCATTTTTAACAAGTAGATACTTGTTCTCAGCTCTATAGAAAATAGCCTTTCTATCATACAAGTAAGGACTCCCTAAAACAATTCCACATATATCTAAAGGAATTATGTCTAACTCAACCTCATCTACAAATGCTGACCCAAAAGAAAACTTGAGTTTGCACTTTCTATTCACTTGTAGTTGTGCTTTATCATTCAACCATCCTAATGGGTATGGTTTCTTGTGAGGTGTAGTTGCTAATCCCAATTTATTTACAATTGCTTCAGAAATCAAATTTACTTGTGAGCCACTATCAAACAAAGAATCAATCTTCTGATGTTTGGAAACAACTCGAATATGGAAAAGCTCATGCCTTTTTCTCTTATGTTCTTCATCGATAACAGATTGAGAAGAATTACTAGTATATGCTTCTGAATTCTTACCTTTTATACCTGTGGATGCAATGATTGTTTCATCTCCAGAGTCTGACCCCAAATCTTTCTGAATAGCTACAACAGTCTTCTTCTTCTTGCCCTCATACTTCTTAGGTCTCAGCTCTGGATGCAGAATCCAACAATGCTCATCACCATGCCCCTCCTTTTTATAGTGAGTGCATGAAGCTTTGCCTTTCTGTGCAGCGTTATCCTTCCTTGCTTTCCACTTCTGCTTTCTTTTCTCATTGCTCTTGCTTGCAATGGGTTGGGTTGGTCCCCCAACTTCTGGATTTCCATTCTTTCCTCTAGCTTCTAGATGAGTAGCTTGTACAGATACCTCATCTATACTAGTGGAATTAAAAATGAGGATGGTATGCCTCATGTAGCTATGAAGACCACCTATGTACTTCAAAAGAGTCTCTGGTGAGTCTAATGAGATCCCTAAAATCAATGCTCTCTTTCTAAATTCTTGAGTGTACCCTTTCATAGATTGCCCTTTCAATTGCCGAAGAGTTTTCCAACTTATCATGGTTTTTTGCATGTAGTCCAATGAATAGAATTTCTTCTTGATGGTAGAAGCAAATTCACTCTAGACAGAGATAGTCTTACCATGTCTTTTCATGTCAGCTTGGGTTCTGCCTTCCCACCAAACCAAGGTAGTGCCTCCTAGGCGTAGGCTTGCCAGCTAAATTTTGCTCTTGTTTAATTCGATGTTCTACACTCTACAATAAACATCGATTTGTCTAATCTAATTGTGCAACATTTCAACATTTAGCTCTCCATCATATATAGGCAAATCGAATTTAACATCTAGCTTAATCAAATATTCTTTCTTATTATGCACAGGGCTATTAGGAGGTGTGAGAAATTTTTCCTCTTTCCCTTTTCCTTTTGAGTGGTCACGGTTATGAGATTCTTCTTCTTCTTTATCTTTTTTAGAACCTAATGAATCTTCATCCTTATGCTTTCTAAAGTCCCTATACATTTCTTCTACCATAGAATTTATAGCTAGGAAACTTTCTATGAATTGAGGGTCTGGCCCCACAGAACCTTCCTCTGACATTGTCTTTTGAGGATAGACTCTCCCAATTTCAGGATTAGTTTCAACCAACTCTCCTTCTCCTAATTTGAGCTTTCACCTATTGAGCATTCAACAGCTAACCAACACATGCTTTTCTAACCTTATAGCCTAAAGCTTTGATACCACTTGATCTGATAATCACCCAATGAGTGACCTCCGTTAAGAATTATTAATTGGAGGTATTACAGACTCATGTGCTGGTATGTGTCTATGTTATTTATGCAATGGATTGATCATATTGCAAATAAACAGACACTTGAAATGGAAAATAGGAAAGAAACACACTAAGCAAATACAAGAACACAAGAAATTAATAAGCAGTTCACCCTATCCTCCAGGGATACATCTCCGGTGTAGCTCTTAGTGTTGGTCTTCTTTTATTGTGTCTTGAGGCAGAGAATTACAATGAAGGAGCTCAATATGAGTCTCCTGAAATAGATTGGCTTGGCAGCGTGGTTCTTAGATTCCCCAAGCCACTAGAGTACACAGACTCTCTTCCTTACTAGCTCTTTGACCTCTCTAGTCTGACAGATCCTCTCAGGGATGGCTTGAGTCTCTCAAGCTCTTTGGTGCTCGACACTGCCTTTGGTCAGCTGGACCCTCTGTCCTCTTTCTGCTTTTTGCCTTACTGGTTCTTCTCTTCTCTGTCTTTTGTCTTCGATGTTCCGAATTTTGGTTCCTGACTCATCCCTCTATCTGGTTTGTACATGGTTTTAAGGCGATTCAAGCTCATGGAAATTCAGTTTCTCTTCCTCCTTCATCAGCTCACCTACTTGCAGCTGTGCTTAGAGTTCCCTATTCTCGGCATCATCATCAGACTCATAGGGAATGACCACTTGTCCTCCTGCAAACTACCCCAGTCTGCTTCGTCGGTTCAATTCTTCAGTTACATCATGGAATGAGCCTTCTACCACCTTGGTAGTCAAAACAGACCTCAAGTTCTTCTAAATCATGGCTTAATCCTCCGTCAATTCTGTGTTCTCCATCAGCTGCGATCTGAGCTGTTAGATCTGGAGCCCCCAGATCTGACACCATTTTCTCATCCCACATGGTTGACTAGCTTAACTGTTAGCGCGCGATGAGCGACAATTTTCTCTCTCCTCCCCTTGCCACGCGTCGAGTGCTGAGTGGAATCGCTCCTTTTTCATCAAAACTGCTTACCAGCCATGGATGCCCCCGATCAATACCGCTGGTTGTGGAGTGGGTCCCACCTTTAGCACTTAGCCTTTTGACCCACAGTTTTCCCAGCTCCCACGTGACTGAGTGCTTGGGGCTTCTCCATTTTGAGGGTTTTCGCCCTAAGCACTAATTATGAATCAAAAACGCCCTCTGTTTCCCGATCCGGGCCTCCTAAGGGCTAATTTTGCCTCCTATGTAGTCTCCATGGCCCTCGGTCAGCGTGCTTTGACCAAGGTCCTTGTCCTTCCATGCTGGCTGCCACTGCCACTAGTTTAGAGGTGTTTTTGATCATTGTTTTAAATTCTTTGAAGTCTGTCCTGATATGGTACAACCATGGCTCTGTTAATCATTGTTTATGGATCCAATTTGGATCAGCCAAGGCCTCTGAGAAGGTCCTCTAAGATTATGAATCTATTTAGTTTAGAGTTGACTTGAGCAACCCCTCCCCTCTTATTGTTCCAGGCAAAAGTGCCATTTATTGTTTCAGTGTCCACTAGCCCCATGTTATTTATGAAGTTCTGCAAGGAAATGGAGTCTCTGCCTAGTTTTCTGGTACCGCCCTTTTTCTCTGTAAGAGATCCGATCATATTGAAATCCCCTGCCAGAATCTAGGGCACATCAGGATATCTCTCTCTTAGCTCCTCAAGGGAGGTGAGAAGCTTGAGTTTGTCTGCATTTTTTTTTTTTTTAGTACCATAGATGTTTGTGATCATGTATATCTCCTTATCACCCAAAGGTTGAATCACTAATGATAGATAGTTCCTCAACACTTCAACATCCATGATTCCTAGTTTCTGGGGGTCCCAGAGTGTAAGAATCCCCCCACCAAGTAGTCTTCCTTAACCTCTAGATATTCATACTTGATTAACCACTTGCTGCGTATCTCTCTGATCTTGTCCATCAAACACTTTGTTTCCTAAATAAAAACCATATCTGGCTTTTCTTCTTTTATTATACTGTTAAGATTTCTTTATTTCCTTTTACTTCCTAGACCCCTAATGTTCCAAGTTGTAGGCTTCATTAAGAAAGGTTTGTGAAGGAGTAACTGGTAAGATGTCTCATCTTAATTGAGTTAATCATGAGTTTCCCACATTCGGTCAGAAACTCATTATGTCTTTTTTTTCCTCTTTTCCTACCCGAGTTCTTGGAATAATGCATTGGTGTATCCTCAATCATTTTCACCCCTCTATTCTCCTAGCTATCATTTTTTATTTTGACTCCACATCCCTTCGATTGTGATCTCCAAAGGAAGAGCTGTTGAACCCTGTCAAACTCCTCTTTTGGCAGGGAGTCTACCCCTTTAGCTATTCCTTACTACATAAACTTTTCTAGATCTAACTTCTCCTGTTCTAGAATCTCCTATAGTTCATGGTCCTCCATTCTAGTCTCACTTGGGTTCATCTCATGGTCCCTACTAAGCTCCATTATGCTTGGTAGATCATCCTTTTGTTGGCCGTTCTCTAGTATATCCTCCATCCTAGCATCCCTTTCCTTCTTAGTGGGATTATTCTCTGATTCCTGGTTTGTCCCGTTGTTTCCAACTTCTTCTTCTAGGATCTTGAAACTATTGTGGCTCAGTTTTCCATCATCATTAATCTATTTTTGGTACTTCTTTCCTCCTTTCCCTTTGCCCCCAACCTTATTAAAACCCTTGGGATATTTGTCTGTGGTGTTTTTTCTGTTGCTCTCCATTTTGTTTAACGAGCAGTATCTGTATAGGTGCCCATGTTCATGGCACTTGTGGCAACTAAATGGGACATTCTCATAGTCCACCACCTACACCCATTCTTCATCATACACTTCTAAAATGATCATGTCCAGAAGTGCCCCAAATAAGTCCATTTCCACACATATCCGGGTGAAGGATGTGTACTTTCCTTTTACAGTCGTATCTAAGATCTTTATGAAATGCCCTGGCTTATTTCTGGTAGCCTTTAGAGACTCTGGCATCCAATAATCTAAAGGAAGGGAATAAAGTCTTATCCATACTGGTACCGATGTGAAAGTTTCTCATTCTGGGAAAAAGTTCATCATCCATGGTCACATGTAAAGGCCTGCTCGAACACTCTGTCTTTATCCTCTAAGCTTGTGAACACCACCATAAGCAAGCCCTTGGACCTAAGATGAAGGTGTATTTCACCTTTTGGTTTCTAGTGGTTCCTTATCCATGCTTGCAAATCCTACTGTTTTGGCAAAATCCCCATAAATTTGCATATAACTGCATATTCTGCCATGCGATCTCTATGCACTTGTAGCTCTGGGTCACTTAAAACGACCCAACGAGTAATGTTCAACTTGGGTTTGCATACCCCTATTGTACTTAGAGGATAAACTTTCTAACTGCTACCCCCTGTCATCCTCTCCCTACTAGCTACCTCATGATTCCCTTCCTGTTTATCAGGTCTGATATTTTCAGATTTTTTCTGTGTTAATAGCCTCTATTGCCACCTCCATCAGTTTCTTGAAGCAATACGATTTAGCTCCCTTGCCTCTATCCGTAGCTACTTGACTGTAGGAGGGAACAAAACTCCCTCCTTCATGTCTGACCATGGTGACCAGTGAAAAAACCCTAACAGAAAACCCTACTTCAGATTGCAAAGCCAAAACTCCATGACCATAATACTAGTTAGAATATTTCGAGTTCCGTCTAGCCATTAATTTCAATTTACCAATTGAAAAATAAATTATTTATTTTTATATGGTTTATATATCACTATCTCTTTTCGTAAAGCTGATGTAAATTTATTTTATTTAAGGTATATATTGAAATGTTTTATTTGTGAATTAACATTAGAATATTTTTTTGAATACTATTATTTTTTTAAATGTTACATGTCTTGTCTATATAGTGAGTAGTGAAGAAATTACATTAAAAAACTATTTAAAAGATTACACAACGAAGATGTTGATGCTTCACAAAGAGAAACTTCACTATCAAAAGAATCCATCCCTTTCAAATATAATAGGTTCAATGATACAAATGAAGACTCTCCTAATGATATTATATAGCTTAAGGAATGAAATTTTCCCTCCAATTTTTTTTTCCAAAAATTTTCCCTCCAAACTTTCCCTCCATTATTTTATTCTACAATTTATTGAAAAATTTTAACTAATTTTCTTTTATGAAATAGATCTTTAAATTTAAAATTGTAAATTAAATATTTTACCTAAATTAATTTAATAGTTAAACTATATAATATTTACTAGACAATTGAATGTTTTTTTTTTAATTTTTATAATACTTTCTAATACAAATTAATCCTATATTCAGTAAAACAATTCCATAATATTGACTTTATCATAGTTTCCTATATCTCCATAAGAAAATTAACATGTTAAATTTTATAAAAACAAATTAATCCTATATCAACCGTACGGTAAAACATTTCTGTAAATTCACCTATATAATAAATTTCATTATCACTAATACCCACATCACATCAAGATTTTTTGAGGTTCGTTAAAAGACTTGGAGTGAATCTGTGGAGCAACTACATTTCTATCAACAATATATTCAACAGAGGATTCTCGCATTTGAAAGGTTTGTTAATTTTTCCGCTTTGCAAATTTTAAAATTAAATAAGTTTAATGAAGTTTAATTCTTTTTTTTTTTTTTATTTATTAAATTAAAAATTTTTGTAGGCCAAATTTACCCACTATGTTTTCACTGGGCATGGTGGGCTTGGTAATGCTCATGGCGGCCAAACAGGACTGTGGGTTAGGGGTGGTAGGGCTGGCTCCCTAGCATCCTGCCCTACCCCGCTGGCCTAACGACCTACGGGGGTGGTGGGCCGTTGGGTCACTGAGGTGGGGTGGGGCTAGGGTTTAGAAGGGGTAGTTGTTGGTCCGTCAGGGTGGCGTAGGGGGGCCGGACTCAACGAACGACTCAGTTGACTGACTGATTTTCAGCGTGGGGTGACAGGGCATTGTATTTTAAATTTTTTTTTTTTTTTTTTAATTGTTATGGTTTACAAAATTAATTATCATTTATCATTTTCATTGTTAATCTAAGTTATTAATTTTTTGTGATTTACTAATTTATATGTGTCTTTTTTCAGGAAAATGGCATCAAAGAATATTTATGTGAATCTTTGGACCAAAGACTCTTAAAGGTAGATATTCAAAAAACATTGTTGAACGAACCCCACGTGAGGTGATGGCTACAAATATTTCAAGTGCCTCAAACAATAAGAAAATGATTTCATACTGGAAGAAATCAAAATAAGTGAAACTTCCAACAAATGTCTGGTATGTGAATGAAAGAGAGCCAAAATGTGCAGATATATCTATATGTATATATACCTAACGATGATAGAATTTATGAGGTGATGGGAAAGGTCATAGACATGTGTTCTGTACCGGACAGTGAAGTTTTTTACATACTTACAAAACCACCCAAGTCACATGAAATGATTAAATATCAGTTATCATATTCATTGTATGACACGAGAGATGTATCTACAAAGTTGTGTAAATAAATCGTAAATGAGATGACCCAAAATATCGTAAGTATTGTTATTTATATTTGTGTTTTGCGTTCTTGTAAATGTATCACTATATTTTTATAACTTTGTTTTTATTGACATATGATATTTTGTTTAGCAGAATTTTGTTGAAAGTTGTCAACAGTTTCTACTCAGTGTCAGAATGCGATATGAAAAACGAGAAAAATGTAGTAATTCATGATGCTACAAACTACATCCAAGGGATTAGAAAAAAAAGCCTCTAGTGGATAAATCTAGCAAAGGTAGACAGGTTACTTTTGAAGATGAGGAAGTTGAAACTGGCAGTGAAGAATATGTTGTCGTTACTGAGGATGACATTGGAATTGAGAAGAGTTGTAAAAGACCAAATGTAACAATACCCAAGAATAAATCTTTTATAGCTAATGATGAAAATGTTATGAGGAAGAAAAGTAAATTTGAACATTTTGAAGTAGTCATTACCAACAAGCAAGAACCTAGTGAAACTTCAAAATAAACTAGAGAAATCATTACACCAGAAGTTGATTTAGAGGATGGCATTATGAAAACAAAAAAAAATGCCATTCGACAGAACTTGACAAAGAGAAACTTAATTGAGGGTGGTCGTACATTTCAGCTTAATGTCAGACAAATATATAAGGCAAGTGAAGGACAACATAAATATCGAATCAAAATGCCACACCATATTCATGTTCATAACGTGAAGACATTGATGAGGTGCAATCCATATGCTCATGTGGTTAATTATGTGCTTCTTGTTGATCCGGTTCAGTTCCCAACAAAGAAGCATTTGATAAGTCAAATTTTTTTGAATAAAATTATTATGTGCTAAGGGGAACCATTCCGTAGAAGTTCAAAGACAATTGACGGAGGAATATCCCAATAACCCACAGTTTGAAACAATGAAATGTATCATTTACGCTGGTTTATCAGATACAGAAGCAAAGTTAGTGGCATGGGATCATAATTCAGATAATGAATATAAGATGTCTATGACTTTCATGCAAAGGGTTAGATTTATTCATAGTGAATTTGAAGAAAAATGTGGTGGGGATAAGCTAAATGTTACTGTAGATTTCCGAAAGGAATGTTGTATGGAAATAGGCTATCAAATTGAAGAGAAAATCAATTCAAAAGGCTGTAGAGTAACTATTGATTTATTTAGAGGTATTGATAACTTTTTCCAGTCGGCATTTTTTTTTTTTTGTGTAAATCAGATAGTTATATTATATAACAAAGTAGAGTACAAAAATTCTGCTAATGCAGGTGGACTTTTTGGACAGATTATCTAACAGTATAGATGGGACTGTAAACACAGAGGCACACCACGCAGGGCGGCAACTACTGATATTATTCGCAGGAACCCCGAGGGTTATTACATAGTAAACCGAGGATTTGACCAGGGGAAAAACCGAGAGATCCGAAAGGACCAGAAGACTGAGAAAAGAAGACAAAACCAGAGGAAGAAACTAGATGTGCTTGCCCATTAAGCTAATGGCATCGAGGCCCATCTGAGCAGTATGGGATTTGACACGGGCCTGCATGTCTTTGAGAATGTCTTCATCCTTTTCCGACGTGCTTGCGTTTGGAGTCTGAGTCGCGCAGGGACCCTGGTTAACGGTATCCTTGAGCAGACGGCAAAGAAGAGTCAACTTTCGGTCCACCACTTGGATGGCTTCCTGAGCTCTATTAATGCGACCTTCCAGGGAGTTGTAGAAGTCCAGAATTTTGGCCATCTGCGCCTCAGTTAAATTTACCTCTGTGATGATTTTAGGCCTTTCCTTCTCCATAGCCTCCAGCGCTTTTGCAATCAGAGTTTTGGTGCACCAGCTCTCCGCTTGGGTGCACACAAACTGCGTTGCTCTTTTAGCCGGGGTCCCTGGGTCATGTAACCAGTCCACCTCTGCAGCAATTTCCTCCTCAGTCCGTCCATCCTCTTCCCGTTTCACCTTGTCTTCCAGTTCATCCATCTTGCGTTTATGTCTGGCTGCAGCACGAGTCTCGTAGCCTCTCTTAGCTTCATTGAGGTCCTGGATGGCTGTTGCACTGCGGCTTCCGCGTCCTTCCATGACTGCTCTGTCGTGCCTGCTTTCACTACTCCGAATTTCGCTTTCACCCGGCAGAGGAGCAAGATTGATATGAAGAGGGTCGCGAGTTCTGTACTTATAGAAATGTTGTTTGATAGGGCTTCTGTAGGAGATGGCTGTCCCATTTAAGTCTTGAGTGCAATTGTCATAATTGTAATATCTGTTCGCACAGGCGAAACCATAATGGGCAGAGTCCCAGAGGAGAAAGCTGCTTAAGCCATGATTGTCTAGATGCCAAGTGGGCTGTACCAGCAAAGGATTGTGACGATGAATGGAGGTTGCTGCGGTAGTCTGTGTGATGACCTGCTGTTTCCTACTGTTCTTGGTGATCAGCTCCCCATTTGCATTCAGGATTATATTAAATGCGCGGAGAGCCTTACCTTGCATGATTATGCCCGAGGTGACAGATTGGCTGGAGCTGCTGCAGTCGTATCGATCACCTGAATCGTCTCCATCAAATCCTGTTCTGACATGCCGCCGCCGGGTTATGCTTTGTCCTTTCCACCCTGTCATGCCATCACTTAGGTGATGATGCTTTTTGCTGCTGAGGTGTTCCATCTCCCGGAGCCTGATGCTGGGGCCGTCTTCCCTTATGAGGAGTCGACGTGGAGAATGTCCTTTGCCGCCAGCTGTTCGCATTTCACCTTGAGGGTGGGGCAATTAACGTTCTGCCAACAAGTGTTAGTAATGAGGTGCGGGGTGTCAGCTCCGTGGTTAGCCAGAAAATCGGCCACGCCATTTGCCTTCCTCCTGATAGACTGGAAGACTGTGCCTTTTAGATCTCCAATCAATTCCGCAATGCTTTCGGTTGCCTTCGCTAGTCTCCAGTGCTTGGTAACTTTGCTGAGTTGAGTTCCTGCCTGGAGACGTTTAGCTGCTAAAATTGCCACAGCGGAATCACCCTCTACTATGAAATTGCCCTGTCTGCGAGATTTGAGAATTCTTAGACCTTGTTCCATTGCTGCAAATTCCGCCTCGTTGTTTGTACATTCCCCCAAAGATCTGCAGAAAATATGGACTATGTCGCCTTTGTGATTACGTATGACTCCGCCTATTCCTGCAATGCCCGGGTTGCCCCTCGAAGCGCCATCAAAATTCATCTTGAGACAGGCTTCAGGGGGAGGTTGCCACTGGTGAACTGGAGCAGAGGAGAGGGCGTGATGACCTCCGGAGGGGCAGCTGCTAAAGGCTTCCAGTTGAAAAGCCTTTAATATACGTAAGTCTTTTCCCGTTGGTTTGTCCGTTGGATTGATTTTGCATTTGGTCTGAACCAACTGTTTGATATTAATTAGAATGGAATCTTTTGCATGTTCAATGCTTCGAGTTTCTTGAGTGAATACTCGTCTGTTCCTTTCTTTCCATATTGTCCAAGTGACAAAACCTGGGCTGCATTTCCAGATGCTGTTAACACTACCCATTTGAGAGAAATTTTTCCTCCAGTTGATTATCGATTCCTGAATTGAGTCCCTGTTTCTGTCTGTATCTTCCAAGATTGCTTCCAACCATAACCATAGCTGGGAAGCCCAATCGCAGGAGTTGAAGAGATGATTCATCGTCTCCTCCTCCTGTTGACACATGTGGCACTTTGAGGGTCCCTGAAATCCTTTTTTCCGTAAGTTCTCCCAGGTTAAAGTTCTCTTCTGCATCATAAGCCAGAGGAAGGTGCAAATTTTCGGCCATAGGAGGTTATCCCATACTTTATCAGCCCAAGGAACTATGTCAGGATGCTCTACCTGTTCAATTATGCTTCGTGCTTCTTTGAGCGTAAATTCTCCGTTGCCCTTTGGCCCCCACCTGAGTTTATCATCCTTAGCAGCAATTCGAATTTTCCTATTGTGAAGTTGCTGGTTTAGGTCATGGATGATCTGTGGCGGTACACCATACTGGTCTGGGTCAAAATTTTTCCATTCTCTCCAATCTGGATCTACGCTGTCAGGGTTCCAGTAATGGTTGACTCTGTTGTGGCCCTCAGATTGGTGGGCATGCAAGAGGGGAGTGAGGATTGGAGACTCTAATTTGGGGGTTTGCTGCCAAGCATCTTCCCAGAAGAGAGCTTGGGTGCCATTGCGAATTTCCCAGAAGCAGTGATCCTGAATGATGCTTCGGTTGCCTTGAGCGTGATTCCAAATGGGGGATCCATTGGGAGTATCCTGCATGCGTATGAGATCTAAAATGCTGCTGGTGGGCTTATATTTTTCCTTCCAGTGAGTGGCCCAGGGGAGGTTATTGCTGGAAATCCATTTCCACCAGATTTTGGCACCACAGACTCTGTTGGTGATAAAAGGATCCACCAGGTTTAGGCCTCCTCTGTTCTTGGGTCTGCAGAGTTTTTTCCATGCAACTAGTGACCATTTTCTCTTTTCCTTGTTGCCACCCCAAAGAAAGGTGCTTTGAATGCTTCTCATTTGGTCTAGAATTCCTTTTGGAGCGGGAAGGATAGAAAGCATATACTGAGGAATGGCTTGGAGGATAGCTTTTGTGAGCACCAGCCTGCCTGCAAGATTTAGAGCTCTGTTAGTCCAGTGCTTACATCTCCTTTCCATGTTGGCTAGAATTTTCTCCCAGTGCACCTTTTGCCAGGGTTTGAGGGTTAGGGGGGCACCAAGATATCTGGAGGGTAAGGAACCAATCTTAAACCCTAACAGTCTGGAGAGATGAGATTGAACCGCGAGATGAGTATTGAAAAAAAAGATAGTAGATTTGGAGAAGTTTATCTCCATCCCCGAGGCTCTGCTGAAGAGGTGGAGAATGTCCTTGTAAGCATTAGCTTCTTTCACTGTTGGGGTGCCATGGAGCATTGTGTCATCCACGAATTGCTGGTGCGTGGTGGCTGGGCAGGACCGGATGGGCTGTAATCCTCTGATCTGGCCTTCATCTTTTTTCTTGATTATTAACCTGCTTAGGCCTTCCATGAGAATGACAAATAGGAAGGGGGAAAGGGGATCCCCTTGCCTTATGCCTCTCGTAGGCCTGAAGGGAGTGGAAGGGGTTCCATTGACTAAAATCGAGTAACTTGATGATTTAATGAGCTCTGAGACCCATTTAATCCAGGGTTGGTTGAAGCCAAAAGCTTTTAAGGTGGCTTCCAGATAAGTCCAACTCACTTTATCATAGGCTTTGGAAAGGTCCAATTGCATAAGCATACCCGGAACTTTCCTGGCGTGGAGAGAATGTATCATTTCCTGAGCGAGCAAGATGTTATCCAGAATCTGCCGACCTTCTACATAGCCAGATTGTTCCAACGAGATGATGCCCGGGAGAATTCTCTTGAGCCTGTTGGCAATAACCTTAGAAATGATCTTATAAATCACATTACAGAGGGCTATGGGCCTGAATTTATCCGGGGTATTTGCCTCCTCTACTTTGGGAACTAGGGCTATGAAAGTGGAGTTTAAGGATTTAAGGATGGTTTTAGATCTTCTAGAATCCTCCACAATTTCCCAGATATCATTCTTGACAATGTCCCAGCAAGCTTTATAGAAGTTGATCGTAAAACCGTCTGGACCAGGCGCTTTATCATTAGGCATGCTCTTGACAGCCTCCTCCACTTCTTCCATAGTGATCTTTTTTCTTAGGGACCAGTTCTGCTCATCAGTGATTAAGCGGGGAATGGCATTAGTTATTTCCTGGATGGCTGCCTCCCTATTGACATTGGGTTCCTGTGCTATATTGCTAAAGTGATTAGTTAGCAACCCCGAAATGTCGTCATGATTTCTGAGGATGTCTCCTTCATGATTCTTTAGTTCAAGGATTCTGTTGGCATTTCTGTGATCAATTGCAGACCTGTGAAAGAACTTTGTGTTTTGTTCGCCTTCCTTTAACCACAGCACAAGAAGGAATAGAGTTATAGAGGGTTGGAAGGCCTAAAACTTCACTTACACCAAGTCCTACAATGTTTGCACCAGGCAGTAGTTCATCACATCTTTCACATTCATCTTTTATTGACCAAGAGTCACCTTTTACATTCAATTCATTTCAAGAACCCAACTGTCAAGAATAGTCTTTAGAGTATGTTTCTTTTTCAGTATCTACTATAGTTATTCAACCTAAACCTATAACTACATTACCACCTTTGCACACTCCTTTTACTCCTCAATCAGGTTCCACATCTGCTGGTAATCAAAGTTCAGTAAATTCAAGAGAAAATATGGCAACACCTTCATTTTTGATGAATAGGTATGCACCTATTCAATTGCCACAACATTTGAATCAAATGCCATAAGAATACTTGAAGATTCTTCCTCCTTTCACAGGGGAAGATGAACAAACAGTAGAGAATCATGTATCAGTATTTTGTAAATTTGCAGAAAACCTAAATGTTGAACATCTGGATGTTGTTCTAAGACTTTTTGTTCAATCCTTTGATGGAGAAGCAAGAAAATGGATTAAAGGGCTTCCGAATAGAGTTATTAGGAAGCCCTTTAATCCATTTTCTTGCTTCTCCATCAAAGGATTGAACAAAAAGTCTTAGAACAACATCCAGATGTTCAACATTTAGGTTTTCTGCAAATTTACAAAATACTGATACATGATTCTCTACTGTTTGTTCATCTTCCCCTGTGAAAGGAGGAAGAATCTTCAAGTATTCTTATGGCATTTGATTCAAATGTTGTGGCAATTGAATAGGTGCATACCTATTCATCAAAAATGAAGGTGTTGCCATATTTTCTCTTGAATTTACTGAACTTTGATTACCAGCAGATGTGGAACCTGATTGAGGAGTAAATGGAGTGTGCAAAGGTGGTAATGTAGTTATAGGTTTAGGTTGAATAACTATAGTAGATACTGAAAAAGAAACATACTCTAAAGACTATTCTTGACAGTTGGGTTCTTGAAATGAATTGAATGTAAAAGGTGACTCTTGGTCAATAAAAGATGAATGTGAAAGATGTGATGAACTGCTGCCTGGTGCAAACATTGTAGGACTTGGTGTAAGTGGAGTTTTAGGCCTTCCAACCCTCTTAGAAATTAGCCTTTCAGGATCTGAAAGGGCTTGAACTTTCTGCTGTGAGGTATGTGACCTTGTATGGGGTCTCCTTGGAGCTAGAGTTATTGCTTTTGTTCAAAACAACCAAATATTTCCTCCTCACTAAACAACAAGAGGAAAATATTGAAAACCCAGAGAAAAGTGTTCTTGTCTTGTCTCCCCAGCAACGGTGCCGATTAATGTTGTACCTTAAGAAATCAATTCCTGTCTATGTAGAAATTGTGCTTAAGACATTAATGATTATAAAGATTGTCACTTGTTTGTCACTTAATTGTATGATGTGTTCTCAAATGAAGGACCTGGGAGACTTGGTTTTTAACCCTCAATACTTAGGTGACATGAAAATATCAGAATGCCATTTGATTGTTGAATATAAATGATAAATGAAGAAAGCTTGAATAATTCAGAGAGAATATGCTATTTTACACAGAATCTACTATCCGTGACACTTGGAGAAGTTAAAGATAATATGATGTCTTACACAGAAACTACTATCTGTAACTTAAAAGAATTTCAGAGGTAAGAACTTCAAGTATAGGAGCCCTCTTTTAAGTGATTTTAACTTCATTTACATAAGCAAATAAAGACCTGCAACTTCATTACCATACTTAAATGAAGAAAACATATTATGACACATAATAGAGAAGACACAAAATCATAACCAACAATGTGTGGAAAACTTCTGATTCTTTCATTAATCAACAGTTGTATCAAGAATACAGTGGCCTAATTTCCAGGTTCTCCAAAGTTCGAACCACTTCTCTCTAAATTTTCCTTTTTTTTTTAATACCTTATGAGACAGTTGGTAGTCATGAAAACTGTTAAGCTACTTAACTATTTCCCTAACTGTCTAAAGTAAAAATTATTACAAAATATTACACAGAGGGTAAATGACACCTCATTCTAAAGAACATAAAATAATAGGAAGTAACAAAATTTAGAAGATGATGGTCGTTCTTTGTTTGAATCTGTATCTTTGAGCCTTAATGGAGCAGTGGATGAAGGGCAAAAGGCTTTGGAAGCACTACGGGGTTAAATAATGTATGGGAGCCTCAACAAGGTTGAACCCCCATAGTGATTTCTGGTTGCACATTTCGGTCAACCATGCTAACGTCACGGTCAATTACCGGGGTCGAGCTTTGACTAACCTTCATGTTCATTGCTTCCCCGCAACACACCTTAAAGTACTTATCAAATTATCGCTTAATCGCACTTCTTGAACCTGCATGACATTTAAATGATGGGTCAGGGACAAAGAACTTAAACGAATTAACACTCTAATTCATAAAACCTGTCATGTTTGCCTTTTCAACGCACCTTTGACTCCCTTATGGACCTGATAGGAAATAAAAACTACCAGCTAATGATCTATCGGGTTCGATTTTAACGATAAAACCCAATTAATTTTCCACCTAATATCCGTTGGATCCTGTCTCTTTCAATGAACGATTGAGATTGGCCCAGACTTCAGCGAATTAAACTGTATTTCATATGCCATCACATCTAATTTCCGAATTAAACTTCATTTTGGTTACCCACCTGATTGTTGTCAGATCTGTGGCCTGTTGATTGGACAACCCAGATCTTCTCGCGGGTTTCTTACATTCAAAAGCCATTGAAAATATAAAATCAACCATTTCTTTCATATTTTTGATTTTATAAAACTGAAAATAAAACTTAAATAACAATGGACAATAGATGCTACAACACTACCATTGCTATAAATGTGGCAATGCTCTACTCTAATTGATTCAACCTAACCCCAATATATTCTTCTACATCTTCTCCATGTAGATCCTTCTCATTGTTGGTCCTTTACTTATTTCAAGGCCTCACAAAAATTCTTGTCCACTTCTCTTGTAGGCATTATGGGTGTTTACTATACAAAGTTGCACCAAGCACATTCAAATTTGAGCTCTGATAGAACATGATCCATAAGTGGTAGGCTTATCACTTGTTTGCTTCATTAGCATAGATTCATAAATGATTAACAACTTTTTGATGTTCCTTCAAGTTATTTTGATATTGAGAAAATTACAATGATGAAAAACAGATTCTATGTACTATGTCGGGGCTCTTCAATACTGAAAAAGATTAAATTTGTCGAGGCAACTTGTCACTCTAATTGTTTTGCTATGCAATTTTTGGATAAATCTCAACTCAATGGACTACATTCATGTGTGTTCGATGGTCTAATTCAAATGAAAGCTAATTTGTGGCCTTTTTAATGATTTGTTCAATTGTAATCCAATGATGGTGATGGCTAAGGTATGGATCATCCCACAACCTCATTCCTACAATGTTTTTGTGAGCAAATCCAACACGAAATGAAATACCAATATATATATGCATCTCTAGCATAAGATACATAGGTGAACCATCAATTAGAATTCCAACTAAAGAAGGCTCATAAGTTACCAAATCCCAATTATTTTAATACAAAATGAAGGTTAATAATCACATGTGAATTGAATTAATAAAAAGGTGGTGAGTTAGGGAAATACACCATTTCCAAAAATGATAAAGGAACAACAATTAAAAGTGAAATTCAAGGTTCAAGTATGTGGCGCAAATTGACCTCTGGTATAAGAGACAAAACAAGATGCTTCATCCAATCATAAGTGGGCATGGGAAGGGTGACCTGGTGAAGGAATAGGCATGCTTAGAGTGTAGCACATATCATCTCCAAATGCTCGCAAATGACCCATACAACCTTTGGGAATGATTCAATAGCCTTGTTGGGTTAGTGTATGGTCTCTCAAATGTGTACATGAAACAATTGAATCCTCAAAAAAATAAGAAGATGGCTTATAACAAATATCACAGATGACAATGATAATTTCCCTTTTCCAACAACTAATAAAAAGTGAAAACCAAAATTCAAACTCTCTACAACAATGCAATAGCCATATCATCTAAGGCATTGATCTTAAAAGTCAAATATAAACCAATGTTGTGCATTCTAAATCTCTTAGGATTCTTTAATGGTTAAGAGTGATCTGGATTAGATAATCATACAATTTTTCATATATTTTGGTACTTTTTAGGTGGAAAAAGTGGAGGAATTGGCTTATAGAACCCATTCTAGTGGGTGGTCTCAATTTGGAAAATCAGGGTCTAGAACCTTCCAAAGCCATTTATGGGCATCAAACAACATGTTTTGGGTTGTAATGTCATGATCTTATGTTCACACCTTTCATGTTGTCTACACTCTAAGACCTTTGTAAGAGTATGGAAATCACCTTAATCAGAGCTTGTATTCAAAATATATGCCTCCCATAAGTTGACTTACCTTGTTGACCACCATGGTACGAGTGGATGCCATGTTAACCTCCATTACTCACACATGTAGGTATAGCCACATGTGCACTTTCAAGAATAATTTAGAAGCTCTAAAACCTTATCATTAATTAAGGGTTGAGGAAGTCAAAACCCTAACCCTATGTGACTATTGAGCTATGTTAAATACCAAACCACTAGGAGGAGAAGGGGTTCCATTCCTTATCACTGGACTTGTTCCATAGCTAAAGAAAACATTTAGGAGTGGAATTTTGAGAGTATAATAGAGGAGGAGGAGGATTATATAGTATTGTTCAAGCCACATTGTCAAAAGGTAACTCCACAATGAATTTTGATTCCTTTGTATGTGCATTTTTAGAATGAAAGTAAAGGGAGAAGTGCATAGGCCTCACCTTCTCATTTTGCTTTATCTGGTATTGGGTTTCCCAGGATAAACCTTATGTTCATTTGTGTGGATAGTGCATGTTCTTTCATTCTTGTATTACAATTATTTCATAAATTCAAACAAAGCTAGTAATTAATTAATCTGGGATCTAGGGAAAACTTGTTTGCATAGTCTAAGATTTTAGAATATTATAAGTTATGTGATGAGCCTCAATATTGCAACAAGAATATTGCAACTCCCAAGGCTACCAAATTTAATTATAAACCCGAGGTACGTGCAAACTTAAGAGGTATTGACACTATATGTGCAACATACAATGTGTCCTTCCTTCGTTGCCACGATGTAATGGAGTGAATGTAATGAAATCAAATCATAAACTAAATGTAGAAATGGAAACCTTAACCTATTACATTTCAAAGAGTTTAGATCTATTGATAGAGTTCATTGGATGTGGCAATAGAGAGAATCATTATTGTATTATCCAATTCATAAATATGTCCATTAACCCAAATTGTTGAGGCATTTTGCAGGGGTAAAAGTGCAAGTCCTTAGTGGAGTTTATTCCTCCTCAACTATTGATTTAGATCTTAAGGGTTACGATTCAACCCTAAGGGACAAAAACCAAGCTTTTTGAGCAAATATGGGCAAGTATATACATGCTAGAAGAGTGCTACAGGAAGTTACAGGATGTTATAGGAAGTTACATATTTGCTACAAGAAGATATAATTCACCGAATGACAAAGTAAATCAAATCCAAATTCGATGGGACAAATTTTGTTACTTAATAAGATGTCTTAGATCTCCATTCCAAGTAGAATCAATCAAAAAGACCTATGTTAACACATGCTAAAAAATAGCAGAAAATTACTAGTCTAAAATCTAGAAATTCAAGAATTAGTGAGTTAGTTAATCTATCAAATGCCTAACCTAATCAAGTGAAAATGCAATGGGGTAAATTTTTTCACTAACCTAAATGTTTTTATGATCTAATGCAAGTGGAATCAACTCAATTGAATCTCATTAGAATGTTCTAAAAAATAACAAAAAATTACTACTATTTGCCACATGGGACTTCCAAAAATTTAGATTTGGGAATAAGCAAACTAATCCAAGTAGCTCAATGATTACTATGACCTTCCAAAGTTGTTCCAAGGATGAAATCATGACTGTAATCCTGCAAAAGAACTTACTTAAGCCATTTAACCCATTCTTATGACAAGAAATCATCAATGCTAAATGCATAAATAGAAAAAAAATAAAAAGAGAGAGAGAAGAGATGCATGTGAATAAGAAGTGAAAAGAAGAAAAGTAAATTATACAAAAGGGACCTGAGGCTCCTGGGATGGCCAAGCCCAAGGAAACTCAGAGTTCTATGAAGGAGACCAAGATTTAGAACGTGAAAATGGTACCAATATTCATTATTTTCATCAATACAATTACATCCATGTAAGAAATGAAAGTGGAGCTGCAAACATGCAACTGTTTTCCACAAGAAGACTAAGAAAAATCAACCGCTAGAGGCAAATTCAAATTGGTACTTATACAATATGACGAGGAAGCATTTTCCTTGAAAGGAGAAAGTTTTCCCCTCCAAAATCCCTCAAATAGTGGATCTGGTTCCCAACACTAGGAATCTGCATTAAATGACAAGGAACACATTCCTAGATTTTGTCAATCATTGGAGCTTCAAAATTTGTGCAATATTTTCATAATATCTTGTTGATTTATTATCCAATATTGATCCTCCGGTAGTAGGAAGAAAGTCCCTAAATTATCTCCTCCTCCAAATCTTCATAATATGGCCAATATTCTCATAATATTCTACAAAAGTAAATAATATTAGGCACAAATATGAAATCATCTCTAAACCTTCCTAATGAACATATTAAAGCTAAAAAACATTTTTAAGTGTAGAAGGAGAGGTTTAATATAACCTTTGTGTGCCTAAGAAAGGTTAGATGGGCCTTAATTTATGTCTAATTTGGAAGCCCGTTGTACCCCCCAATTGAAACTATTGTTCATCCTCTAAGCAATGTATTCATCATGTTTGCCATGTTGTTCTCCATGTATGCTCACATGTTTCATGCTTTGTTTGCTGGTCTATTTGATACTCTTTATGTTGCTCTTCTGCATTTCCTATCTCAATTTCCCAAGGAATCCCTACCATAGGTTGAGGCTGCTTCTTTCCCTCACGTGATTCTTCAATTGTTTTTTAGGGCAACACCTTACTTTTGGTTCATCTTCTTGGCCACTTGGATCTTGTAAATTGAATGAAAAATCAAGTGAAATCCCATCATCGTACCTCCTTACCTTTTGTTTGCACCCTTGTCATTTCCTTTGCATATTTCCTTGCTTCCCAAGGCTTTAGGGGTTGTTCTGTGCGAAATTTGCCTTCCTGTAGCACTTGGTTAGCTTCTTGTAGCAATTTCTCGTCCTTCTTGTAGTGCTACAGGAAGATCCTGTAGCAATTACAGTTTTCCTGTAGCAATCTAGAGAGGGGTTGAAATTTGATTTGGGAGCTATTGGGATGATGAAGAGTGGTGAGTACATGAGTTGCACACAACTTGAATCTTATAGAAACTAAATTTTGCATGCCAAGAGGTGGTGGGTCCACCTTTTATTTCTTTTTTCTTTTTGGATTTTTTCCATTATTTTTTCTCTTTTTTTTTCAACTTTTCTTTATTTTTTTATTGCATGCAAAATAAACTCATAGTACTTTGAGTTAACTAAGTTGGCCCTTATCTACCCCTTTGCACTCCTCGTCTTCCATCATGACTAAATGATTATATCCCACTTTCTCAAGTCCTCTTAACTTTTGTCTTGTTCTCTCCCCCATGTGCGAGTGTCTTGGTGGAAAAGTGAAGTTAATTGTTAGATAAGGCCGAGGTTGCTCTGCTACTAATCTTGGCTCTAAAAACCTTTTCCTTCATACACTTGCAATGTTTTTCAAGCTAAAATAGGTTCATAGGAAATGTTTAAAGGATTGCATACCTGAGCCTTATCCTTGATGTGTTTTTCCAAGTGATACTGAGGTTGTTGATATGAATGTTGAAGTTTCCTTTGGTGGTCCTGACGCTGTTGCTAATGATCTTGAAGTTGCATGTGATAATCTGTTGGAGGTCATATTGTTGATAGCCCTGAATCTAGAGGTCTCCTAGTTTTTGTTGTTGTTGCTTCACATTCTTGGCTAAAATTCTATTGCTAAGATTCATAACATGATAATTTCATAGATGTTGACTTCCTTTGTTTGTTGATGCATAGGTCTTCATAGCATGATGCTTTTTCTTACTAGTGTAATATTTTTTTTGTGTGTATAGGCCTCTTTTTGGCATTCAATATGTTGTTGTTGGAGTTGATGGATGACTTTACAAATGCTCTTTAGGGATGGTGTGGCCCTTCTAAGATTCAGGGATGGCCTCATAATGCCTCAGGGTGGTTGGATCTTCTATTTTGGAGTTGCAAAAAAATCTGGTTCAAGATCTTGTTAGAACTGTGCAGGCTGCTACATGAGGAATCCTCTTCCTATAGCAGCCATATAATTCCTCTTCAAGACCTTATTATTGCATGTGGGACTGATGGAAAGTCATAGGAGGTATAAGGAAAGGGTTAAAATCATTAAAAGCTGGTGGAAATGTTGATGACAAAGTTTTGTTTTTGTTTTTTTTTGTTTTTCATGTAAGGTAGAGTGGAATTTGAAGAACAATTTTGGCTAGAAGGAGTGGATGAGTGATGAAAGTGGTGTTGGGGGACTTCTCTCAACCTTCCCTAAATAATACATGACCTTCTGATCCCTTTCTCAAATCAGATTACCTCCTGTAGCTTCTTCTCGGCTATCTTGTAGTGCTACAGGATCTTCTTGTAGCAATTCAGGACAACCTCCTGTAGCAGACTTGTTTTTTCCATATCTTCCAAATGGTAGACTGGATTGACTTGAATTTTTTTGAGCATGTTCCCATCATCCTTATGCACCTCCCCATAAAAAAATTTGGCCAATGGATGCATGAATCTCGAGAAAAAATAAAAATGAAGGTAGGTGATGGAGGTCGATTTCTTGAAAAGTGTGCACTGGAACTTGCTGAAATTGCTTGAGCATGTTACCATCATCCATATGCATCTCCCCTTGAAATAAATCAGAAAATGGATGCACTGTTTTCAAGATATGATAAAAAAAATTATGCTCTCTGTATTTTGGCTTCTTGTAGCAAAACAGAGCCTTCCTATAGAATTTTAGGACAACAAGGAAAATGAATGGGAAAAGCTTGGGAATGATGGGTGGATGGTTGAAATAGATGAGGGTGATGGATTTGCATGGCCCTGGTCTTGTTGTACCATTTAATCAAGGGAGGAGTAAGTCCAAATTTGAATTTCTTTGACTAGGCTTGTGATCAACTTTTCTTTTGGTAGCTAACTTTTTTTTGTTGGTTGCAGAAGTTGGAGAGCACCTGCATTAATGAGAGAGAGACACATGGAGCATAGTTTTTTTTTTTTTTTTTAGGCCTACTAGGTGCCTCAATGAGGCTTTCAACTAGTAGGTTTGCCTAGGCACCTCAAATGAGGTTTTCACCCAGGATCTTTTCTTTTTTCTCTTTTTTCCTTTTTTCTAACCCATTGACTACCTCATGGAGGTTTTCAGTCAATGAGCGAATCTCAGGAGCCTCAAAGGAGGTTTTCACTCGAGATTTTTTTTTCCTCATATTTTCATTTTTTTTTTATTTCTTTTCCTATCCTACTCTATTGAAAAATCAAAATCATTTTCAAGTGTAGGAATACCTCCAATGAAACCAATTGCACATCAAGATGACAGATAAACTGATGTGTAGGCTTGAAATGTATGCTTCGACATGTACCTGAATTTGAGAGACAAAATGCTTTGATTGAGATGAGATTAGGAATTTTTGGAGAAGAGTGTGTGTGGATGCAAGTTATTGATTGTCTGGAACCATATTTCATTATAGTTTTGATGCCCTTGGTCCACTTGCTAATTTGGATCATCTTGGATGTCTTCTTCTTCCATGAAATTCAGATCTTCTTTTTTTGTTGATTGTTCTCTTGAACACATAGGGGATCTAGTGGTGAACGTGATTTAACTTCCTCAATCTCTGATTCTGATGTCTGCTCTTCATCAAGTGCATCCCATGATTATTTGGTCGTATCATTTCAATCTTCTTCTTCTGCATGTTGTCCTTCAATGGCATTAATAAGATCTCATTTTTGCAATACTCTTCCTGAGTTAAGATGTATACCATTGAGGTCAAGAGGAGATATTTGGAAGTGTTGTACCTTAGCATTGTAAGTGGGCTGAGCTACTTCATTGTGTGGGTTTGGAAATGGTGTACAAGTAGTTGAGTGGGAGTGGATATTTGAGATGGATGTGGTTGGGGTTGTGGTGGAGGTGAATGGTAGGGATAACATGGATTTGGGTATGGAGGACATTGAGGAAAATATTGAGGATTGTGGATGGCTCCCATAAGTTTGTTTCCAACCTTGTTGCCAAGATTGGTTTTGGGGTTGAGATGGCCAAGGTTGCCAAGGAAAGGGTGTGTTCCAATTAGTTTGAGATGGATGTGCATAAGCTTGAAATTGTGAATTAGGCTCTTTTGTCCTATCAAGTTGAATACGCTTCCATGATCCTCTTGGGGCTACATAACATAGCTACGTTGGTAATTGATTTGCTCCATTGTCCTCTTGGTAAACTTCCTTCAACCTTGGTGATGAGGGGAAATATTTAACATCATGTTATTTTGCATGGACAACACAAATATCAACATCTTATTTTTGCTCATTTTGTATTCTTAACATTTCTACTTGTTTGCTTAGATTGCTAAGAATTTTTGTTTTAAAGTCATCAAACAAATTCCCAAGTTTAGATTGACTTACCGGTCTTGATGTTGATTTACTTACTCTTTCTCTTCCTCTTGATATGTGTTTGCATGTTTCATAAATTTCTTCAAATGATAATTGGTATACATCACCCCTACTCATGAGGTCAAGGATATCGATCCACTCATCCCTAATTGTTCTAAGTAAGAGGGTTTTTAGGTGTCAGATCCTAAATGATGTAATTTTGTCCTTTTAACATTATACATGAACCTCTCTATTAGATCCTGAAGGCTTTCATATTCTTTTTGATTCAATCTAAAGATTGATTCTTTAAGATCACGATCTTTATACTTTTCTAGAAATATATTTTGCATATCATTCCATGATCTTATTGAATTAGTCCCTAAACTCGTGAACCATTTAAGAGCTCTATTCTTCAATGGTTTCAGAAAGAATATCAACTTTTGAGTGTTTAGTAAGTAACCATAAGATCTACAAAGGATTTCAAATTCAAAGAGAAAGGCTTCCAAATCCTCTGATCTCATACCATGGAAGTTGGGAAGGAAAGATGGAGGGATTTTCTTCATATGAACACTGACATCAATATCTTGAATGGGAAATCCCAAAGGATCTTCTTCATTGTCATCATCTCCATCCATTTCTCCTACCTTATATGTCATCTCTTCTTCTTCTACTTGTAAATATGAATGGTGATGTGGCTCTTACTGCACTACGTGATCAAATGGGGGAGTCGGCTTTGGATAAGTTTTTTTTTTTTTTTTTTTGAATAAGAATGCTAGTGCAATGCAATTTTCTATTATTTAATGAAAGACACCTAATGATTTTTTTTTTTTTTTTTTTGCAGAAAGTAAAAAGAAATGAATCAACTATGGAATAAAACAATGCATACTTGGACACCTCCTCAACAACGACGCCAAAAAGTGATGAGCCTTTGTATTGCAACAAGAATGTTGCAACTCCCAAGGCTACCAAATTTAATTATCAACCCGACGCTCGTACAAAATTAAGAGGTATTGATACTATATGTGCAACATACAATGTGTCCTTCCTTCATTGTCATGATGTAATGGTTTGAATGTAATGAAATCAAATCCTAAACTAATTGCAAAAATGGAAACCTTAACCTATTACAGGAAATAAAATACAAGGAAAAAAACCTATTCTAATTGCATAAAGTAAATATCATGAACTAAATATCAATCATTATATTTCAAAGAGTTTAGATCTATTGACAGAGTTCATTGGATGTGGCAATCGAGAAAATCACATTGTATTATCTAATTCATAAATATGTCCATTAACCCAAATTGTTGAGGTGTTTTGAAGGGGTAAAAGGGCAAGTCCTAAATGGTGTTTATTACTCCTCAACCATTGATTTAGAGCCTAAGGGCTATGATGCAACCCTAAGGGACAAAAACCAAGCTTTTTGAGTAAATATGGGCAAGTATATACATGTTGGAAGAGTGTTACAGGAAGTTACAAATTTTCTACAGGAAGATATAATTCACCAAATGACCTAGTAAATCAAATCCAAATTGGATGGGACAATTTTTTATTTATTTAATATGATGTCTTAGGTCTCCACTCCAATTGGAATCACTCAAAAATACCTCTGTTATCACATGCTAAAAAATAGCAGAAAATTACTATAGTCTAAAATCTAGAAATTTGAGAACTAGTGAGCTAGTTAATCTATCAAATGTCTAACCTAATCAAGTGAAAATACTATGGGGTAAATTTTTTCAGTAACCTAAATTTTTCTATGATCTAATGCAAGTGTAATAAACTCAATTGAAGCTCATTAGCATGTTCTAAAAAATAGCAGAAAATTACTACTATTTGCTACAAGGGACTTCCAGAAATTTAGATTTGGGAATAAGCAAACTAATCCAAGTATCTCAATGATTAAAAATCGCACTCCAAAGATGTTCCAAGGATTATATCATACTTGTGATCTTGAAAAAGAACCTACTTCAACCATTTAATCCAATCCTACAACAAGAAATCATGAGTACTAAATGCAGAAATAGAAAAAAACAAGAACAAGAGATGCATGTGAATGACAAGTGAAAATAAGAAAAGTAAATTACACAAAAGGGCTTTGAGGCTCTTGGGATAGCCAAGCCTAAGGAAACTCAGAGTCCTATGAAGGAGACCAATATTTAGAAGGTGCAAAAGGTACCCATCTTCGTTATTTTCATCAATACAATTACACCTCTATAAGAAATTAAAGCATAGATGCAAAAATACAAGTGTTCTCCACAAGAAGACTAAGAGAATCAAACACTATAGGAAAATTTGAATTGGTACTTATACAAGATGATGAGAAAGCATTCTCCTTGAAAGGAGGAAGCTTTACCCTCCAAAATCCCTCAAATAGTGGGTCTTGTTCCCAAAATTAGGAATCTACATTAAATGACAAGGAACACATTCCTAGATTTGCTCAATCATTGAAGCTCCAGAATTTGTGAAATATTTTCATAATATCTTGTTGATTTATTATCTAATATTGGTCCTCCTGTAGTAGGAAGCAAGTCCCTAAATTATCTCCTCCTCCCAATCTTCACAATCTGCCCAATATTCTCACAATTTTCTACAAAAATAAATAATATTAGGCACAAATATGAAATCATCTCTAAACCTTCCTAATGAACATATTAAATCTAAAAAGACGTTATTAAGTGTAGAAGGAGAGGTTTAATGTAGCCTTCATGTGCCTAAGAAAGGTTATATGGGCCTTAATTTATGTCTAATTTGGAGGCCCATAAATATGTTCTAACAAAATATCCATGGAAATTTATAGATCAAAAAATGAAAACCTAAATAAAAACTCATAGCATTTCCATTAAATAAATCTTCACACCATTAAAATTACCAAGCAATCATTAGAATATAGAGTACCTTCCATAAATTCTCAAATGAAAATGAATTTAGCTTTAAAACAAAATAGAGATAAAATCCATCTCATGTGAATGCAATATTTACCATTGAATCCAAAATGGGAAAACCAATATTAAATTGTCTTTGGCTAGGCTATTCAATCCCTGGAAATGTGCAAGTTATAATAACCTTAATTTCTCTAGTCCACCTTAAGTTTATTTGGTTCATTCTTAGTCTTCACATGGGTACCTTGGCAACAATTCTTGTGACTCTTAGCAAAATAAACCCTCTTCATTTATGATGCAAGAGTAAATAGGAGAATAAATCAGCTAAGGTTGAGGTTGGAAGGCCAATAGGTCCAACTCTTCAACTTTTAGCAAGTCCAAAGTGCTTCTCTTCTTCTATTTATTTCTTTTCAAATACATTTGAGGAATATTCTATGATGTTTTTAATTTTTAAATACACATTTATTTTTAACCTTCTCAAAACCTTAATATGTTTTCCTTCCATCCATTTACATTCCCCATTCTTATATTGAAAGTACTAGATTTATGCAAATATGGAATTTGATCGGGATGGCATGGGGCTCTTCATGCCATCAATCCTTAGCCTTAAAACTTGCTTGTGTTGATCCTTGTAGAGCCTAATCCAATAAAGGATTGTCATCATGTGGATCCAATTCATATCAACTTTCCACATGTCTTTATTTAGTTGGGGGTCCCACTTCTCACGTTGTAGCAGGTTGTAGTTTGCATTGGGAAGCATGTGATGTAACTACGGTAATAAACTTGGGATATGGTGGATGCAAACATGGAAGCTTGGGGTACTTTGAAGGTGGAGGGGAGTGATAGGTGGCTCCACACCTTTTCATTCCATGTTGGAAAAGGATGTGGAGGTGTGGAGAGGAGGGGAATGCAGAGAAGGTGAAGGTGTGGAGGAAATGTAATGGATATGATAAGGAGGTGATGTAGAAGAAGATAATGCATATGACAAGGAAGAAGGAAAAGTGCTTCACATTTTAGATGCAAAATCCATATGGGATGCAATGAAGAGCTAGCCATGTGGAATGCAAAAGAGTGGCATGGATGCATTCTACATGGAAAATCCACGTGGAATGTAATAGAGAACTAGGCACTTGGAATGCAAAAGAGTGGCATTTATAAGAGGGGGATAGAGGAAAACATGGAGGTGTTAGAGTCCTATAGTGATAGGATTCATAATTTTGAATTGGTTAAGTTTGTGCCTTGTAATATTGTACATACCTTTGCTTTTTGCAAATGTTTTCCATATTAAAAATTTTAAAAAATGTAAAGAGGGTATGTCTTAAAAGAAACATCAAAGGACAAAAAAGAACAAGGAAATATCAAAATATGAAAAAATATGAACCCCAAAAACAAAAATAGATCATGAAAGTGTGCAAGTCTAAATGCCACTACTATTTTATTGCTTTACTGTCTTAAATAATGGTTGTGTGCAGCTTGTCATACATGCCACAACCCATGGTAGTAAAACTGCTTAACCTTGACTATTTCGTGCTTTGAATTTTATGTTTATAGTTAGAGAATAAAATCTGACCAAACAGTTTAATCTTGGTAGATCATTAGATAGGTAGAGAAAATAAAAGGAGCTCATCAGTTTAATCTAAGTCCTTGGATGATATAAGATTAGAAGTAGATAGTTTACTTTTCAAAAGAAAAGTGAATGATAAGGGTCTGCTAGTATAAATGCACCCAAATAAAATGAAGAAAAAATGGTAGGGTAAGTTATGGGTAAGTAGAAGAAAGGTTGCTGAAGTATAAAGTTGATTGGATAAAAGCACATTTATCATGCTTGATTACATGTTTCAATGTGCATGTGCAATTAAGAAGGCAAAAACAATTTACAAGTTCATTTAATTGACTTCCCTTCATCCTTTTCACCCCTTTACTTACTAATTTCCCCATCCACAAGTAAGTTCTAGTACTTAAAATCCTTCAAATCATAAAGGCTCAGAGCATTTCTCTAAATTTTGGTGGGACGAGACCCTCGACTTAATGAATTATGGACATCAAGTGTTAGAATTCCCTTCATAAAATTCATTTCCCTTCATCACCCTAATAAAACCCCTTTTCCTAAGGATAAACTTCATTTTCCTAGGAAAAGTAAATAACCCCAAGTTAAATTTCCATTTCATTCAAAAACCCCACAAAAGATTTTATCCTAAGTATAAAGTGTATGTGAATAAAATGCACAAATGTTACATTATGCTTAGTGGTATGTTCACTCCGCTCTATTGGAAATAATACTGAGAGGGGGGGGGGGTTGAATTAGTCTTAGCAAGTCAATAATATTTCATTTCCATATTCCGATTCATATACGCTACTTCAGTTAATGAAACTTGTGTGTATACACAACTGTATATAAGGCAACTAGCGTATACCCTGTAAACTTATATTTTAGTTAATTCTTCATAAGTTGATCTTTAATCTGTGCATCAGAACCATATAAAAAGTAACCAGGAGCAGTAAAAACAGAATAGACAGTCACACACATAAACACAAGATATAAGGTGGAAACCCAATGTGGGTGAAAACCACCTGCTGCAATCATCTCTATTTTTCTATTAATAAGAAACTTCTTTTTACAATATTTTGTATTGGTGTCGTCTTATACCAATACGCAGGCTTCTACCTGCAGAAGGCTACAACCTTCTCTCGTTCTCCAGATTCTCCTGGAAGGGAGCTACAACCCCCTAGCTCTTGTACTAGCTGATGTACTAGTACATAGGTGTTGACCTACATAAGGCTACAACCTTCTCTTTTCTTCCAGGGACCACATTTCATATATTTTCAGACTGGATCCATCAATAACATCAATCAAACATCAAATATATTTGCATAAACCTATCTCCTTTGCACCAACCAAGAAACTGAATCAAACAATCACTTCTCTGAATGCTGTAACTAGAATACAGTAACAGTAACCAGAACCCAAGCGAGAACTCAAAACACTGCAACAACAATCAGAAGTAGCTAAGGCATGGTTTATGGGATGTACACTACTACAATGTGACAAACATGCGTGCATACGCACTTGTATCAAGGCAAACCTGCATATACACACTTTTGAAATGCCTAACCAACGTGTATACATGACTTTGCTATAATGAACCTGTGTACAGATTTGTAAATAATGATTTTAACCTTTACAATTATTCAGACATCAGTTATACCTAGATCATTTTATTTACAAATTATGACATGTGCTAATTATTCAGATAAAAGATCAAAACCACACAAAGATACTTCTCTTCAAGCCTTAAGATCTTGACCCATAAATAGAACTTATCCTTCATCAAGCGCTCAGGTTCATCCTTGATTCAATCCAGCTGTGCACCATAATGCAATCACCTGTATACTAGATCTTTTTTTCAAAAGAAAAAATCGAACTTTTTATTACAAGGATAAAAAGTTACATACTATATGCTGAAGCATTCATTTTGTTGTATGCTTTGCAAATGATAGAGCTCACAGGATGAATAAATTCTGTGCTGTCCCAAAACATGAAAAAGAAACTACCAACTGATCAGATGCACAGACCTCCTCATATATGAGGAATTGCAGATAACATAGCATCTATGATATTTGGGCTTGTGCCTGACGAGATGGTGAGCAAAAAAACTAAAAACATAAAAACTCCAGGAAGGGTGTTCCACAATAGGGGCAACTGAGATGATATTGCGGGGGGAAATAATGTTTTCCTCCCCTTTTTCTTCTCAACCTTGTGCCACTCTCCTTGGGACAACACCATGGGGACGAGTTGAAGTGGATTTCCATCGCCAGATTGGGGGTTTTCCTTATCTGAGTCAGAGGCGTCTGATGTATGCTGCCTTTTGGTTCCACTGATTTCCATCGAATTTGGCTTCTTTCCCGATTGCGATTCCATAGGCTCTTGTGAGGATGTATTTTGTGTTTCTGTTTGGTTATTCTCATTTGGGAGGGGATCTTCCTCGTCCTAATCTTCCTCCTCTTCTGGTTCTGGTGGGTTGAGATTCCATTCCTTCTGATGTTTTCTGGATTTCTTCTTTCTGCTGCTGTCCTTTTTGTATTTTGGGCATGCATTTTGAAGATGTCCAGTTCACCGACATATTCTACATCTGAACGCTATATTTTCATAATCTAATGACTGTGTCCAGCTGCGATCTTTGTGTTTCAGTTTTATGCAATGTAGTAGACATTTGCTGAGGTCGACTTCCACACAGATACGTGCAAAGGTAAAAATTCTTTCCTCCACTCTTTGTTTATCCATTTTAATATATTTGCCAATGGAGTTGCCTATGCATGCTAATACCTTTTGGTCCCAGAAATGTTGAGGAAGACTATGAAGACGTACCCATACGGGCATCCCGGAGACAATGAAAGTGTTTGCATCAAACTCCGGGAACCATGGAGTGATAAAGAGGCCTGAAGATCCTCAGAACCAAGGTCCCACCTAAATCACAAGATCTCTGACCTCTGTTGTTTGAAATTTTATTATAAAAAACCCTTTGGAGCAAAGATGGATCTCACAGTCTAGAGACAAGTGTGTGAGAATCCAATGGAACAGTTCAAAAGGTTGGGCCAAAATCTGTTAAAACGCCAAATGATGGCCTACTTTGCATAGCTATTACGTATCTCCTTTGCTTCTGATATATCTATTGTTAGTTTTGGTCTATGCTGCAGTTGCTCCACTATGTATGGATTGGGTTCTGATCCAGCCTGCTTTGGAGTTGCTGTAGGAGATTTTCCCCCTTGTAGAATATGTTTGTAAGATGTTCCTTCGCTTCTATGATGCTGACACGAATCTGGGTTGGGATTTGTTTTGGACCCACTCCCTCCTTCTACTTGTTTATTGGTTGCTGCCCCTCCTCAAAGTCTCATATTAAGTATGATTGTTGATCTTGGCATGATGTTGTAATCTTTAATGGATTTGGAATCCTGTAGTGTTCTGCCCCCATTTAATAGATGTTGTTGTCTAATCGGGTATCCAATATGATTGGCAATGTTTTGCTTCAGATCTATAACACTGTCTCTAGCATGAGCCCAGATCAATGTTGTTTTCCCCGTGGGGGCTTTAACAAATATTTGAAAGTGATTACATCTTATCCCATAAGAGCCAATACTGGCTATCTGGGGTCGCGAGTCAGTCTGGAAGTCTTTCCCCTTTTTTAAATCGATTGTATCTGCCTCAATGGCCTTACAAAGATCGGGAAAGATCTTCTCGTTCGGAATCTTCTGCTTCCAGTAAACATACTCGGTCATATTTGAGAGTTCACATGACCAGAGATCCGTGACGCTGGTTCGGTCCTTTAGAGATCTATGGACATAAGTCACCTTCGGCAGCTGGATTGCCTTCTAGTCCTTTGCGTGCTCCCGTCCATTTGTCAAAAAACTATATGGCTTCTCTAGTGCTATGATGGTGGTCCCCTCGTGTAAAAATAAAAATCCCTTGGTTGGTTCCGCGTCTTCCCCAACAGCCAGATCTGAGCAGGGCAAGTCGGCAGTAGATCGGGGGAATAAACGCTGGCCTCGGCTCCCGACCACCTCCGTCCGAGTTCCGATACTAGCAGGTTGTCATTCACCACCCCCTTCTCTACCTCTGGGCACAAGTGCTTGTTCATGGCTGTCTTCGACCCTCCCTCATAGCCTGCTCTATTACAATCAAGCTCTACCTTGGTTACAATTCCAAAACTGTGGAGAAGCCATACCATGAGGAAGCTAGTCGCGCCTGGCCTGTGGGAGTTTCGATCTGCGACGAGATAGCCATTTCTTGCTCCAAATCCATAACATAAACCTGCCAGCAGTTCGAGATCGATTCGCCCATCTGCGTGAGGGCTTTGTTCTGAGCTCGGGATTCTCCCTTCCTTGGTTTGCAAAGTGGCGGCGGCATAGACCACGATTCCTGAAACCTTAGGCATGGTTTTTCCACAGAGCCCTTTCCTTTCATCCTAAACCCTGTATATATATATATATATATATAATATATTATATATATATATTATATATATATATATTATATATATCTTATATATATCTATATATATATATATATAATATATATATACATATACACTAGATCTTGCTTTTCATTAGATATTCAATTCATGAGTGACTTTGTCTAATGATCTTCTCCTCCTTTTATAGTCTTAGGCCTTGCTCAATACCATCATCCAAAACTATTTAGAATCAATACCTTGGACCAAATACCTGGGGTTAACACTTCGGACAAGATACCTTGGACCAATACCATGGATCACAATACCATGGTCCAAATACCACAGACCAAAACCAAGTTTTCGAACACGTACGTGCCTTTCCTTTCGTGAAAGTACGTGTGTATGCTCATACGTGCATTTTGGTCTGCGAACCCGCGTGTACATGCGGCTTGGTCAATGGGAACCTACGTATACCTTTCTTTCTTCATTCTGTGAGCCTGAACTGTGATGTGTCATCTATGAGAGTTGCCATCAAGGACAACACCTGTGTCATAGCACCAAATCTGTGTCATAATGCCAACATGATCATTTCATTACATATTAATTTTTAACTTAATTATATAATTCCCGATATACCTTTTCTCGTATATTAGATAAATCCCCTATATAAATATCCCAACCCTTAGTTTTAATATACACTATACTTTACCCCATATTCTCGACTTAATTTACCACTGAGCGGTAAACCTAAACTATTCTTGTAATTAAGCCTCTCTTGATCATTTAATCCCATGATTAAATCCTAAATAATCCCAAACCACCAAGGATTAAAGTCTTGGGCTCCCCCGAAGCCTATGCTCATATCATCCGCGCACATCCCTCGCTCGATTGTCATCCGATCATCAATGCCCACATCCGACGGTCCAAAACCATATCGGCTTCACCCGACGGTCGACCGTTACTTACTCAATAAAGTGGTTTTGCCCAACCCCATCTTCGCTACATGTCACGACCTAGCATAGGTCAGGTGACCCCTCGTAAATACCACCTCCTCCATCAAAGCGGTGCAATGGCTTGGGAAACCGCATACCTGCCAAACCCGAAAACCACCCACTGATCATTCATAAATTACCCTCCAAAAAGTGACCGTTGCTCAATAAAAAGGCCGAGAAGCCCTTTTTCACCTTTTTCGCTCATTTCCTTTGTGAACCTCTACAAACTAGTGTGACTCCTGCAAATGCTCAATTCGCTAATTCAACTCCAATTTCACTCTTGAAGAAGCTGAAGACACCCCAATCAACCTCTCAGTCCGTAATAGAGCCATTCAAACTCCTGCAGTTGCCAAGAACACCAAATTTGTAGTTAATTGACCAAATTCCAGGTATTTGAAGACAAATTACCAGACAACCCTTTCAATTTGAAAACGTTCATTCTTTGAAGTGTTTTAATTGAGTAAAATTAATTGAAATTACTTTAAATTTAAAAGTCTGTGTGTTGAAAAATGTGCAACAAGAAATGTTAAATTTAAAATGTGCTAAAAATAAGACTCCTAAAAATAACATGTCTAAAAATAGCAGTTTGGCCAATGAGGTCATTGGCCACCTTGGGTGAGAGGTGAAACTGCTAAAAATAGAAAGGTCTAAAATTGCTTTTCTGGGTTCCTTCCTATTTATAGCAGTCCCTGATCTATCTATAGGAAGTAAAAACGAATTTGGTCTTAGCAGTAGTTTAGAATATTAATTAATTAATCTCCATGAGTTAATTAGTTAAGGAAAAACAAACTTGAAGTCTATGTGAGGACATGCAACAATTTATCTATTAATTGATGAATTTATCCATCAGTTAAAGCGATAAGGATGAATTGTAATTAGTTGGCTCAGTTAATTGAGTCAAGTCCAATTAGATTAATTTAGCAAGTTGATTCAGTTTGTTAATGCTTGCATGCATCTAACAACTGGTATTTTCAAATCACTGAATATTATAGCTTAAATAACTCATGCATGTTAGTTCAGACAAAGACCCAGTCGAGATCAGAGAAGGGTATCAGTTGGATGAATATTTTTCCTATAAAGGAAGCTCATCCATGATGAGGATTTATCTCCTTCAAGTTTGTTCAGTTATTTCAGAGGTCAGTGTTGTGTGTGAGGTGAGAATCACACAGGTTGCAACTGGAGAATCCAGAAAAACTGTGCAAAGAAATAAGAGGCTTGGAGGGCAGAGGAGAAGGTTTGTGAGAAGCCTTTGACTATCTATGAGAAACAAAGGGATTGTACTGAGAGCTGGATAGCTTCTGAGGTAAGGCTTTGTGTAATCCGGACTATATTTCCACTTGTATGATAATACAGAGATGGGGTTTTAGGCAGGTGCTTTCCCCAAGTAAATTCTTCTGTGCTATGTGTGATTGATTCCTTCTTATCAGTTATATGTGTTCTTATTGATGTTGCTCATGGTTGATTAAGATTCTGCTAAATTGGTTGTAGAAGTAGATCAAGTGTTTTGCTTTAATACATTGCATTACTAGGTGATCTACAGGTGGGAAATTTCTACATGGTATCAGAGCTAGCTGATTTGTAGAAAAAGTTCTGCATGGTATCAGAGCTAGCTGATTTGTAGGAAAAATTCTACAAAATTCTACATTGTGCCCAAACCCTTCTGAAAGCTTCCAGTTTCCTTCAAACCCTCTAAATAAACGTGTATTGCCAGATTCAAATCCACAAGAACTGAATTATGGCTGCCTTTGTCGCCATGGATGTCAGACCTATCACAACTCCCCATTTGGACCTTGACCACCTCCCCTTGGCGAATAAGGATATTCAAATCAGAGACACAAGTGCATATGAGGTCCTGCTCAAAATTCATTGTTTGAGTAAAGACATATATCTGAACCATTATGATGACATTGGCCTTTGGGACTTCAATTTGTCAAAATACCAGTTTACCAAAGTACATCTTTTTCTTGAAATTGTCCATATGTGCCATTCCTGTTACATTCCTAACCAAAGAGCTATAATGTCCCCTGACTAAAAAGTTTTGCTCTCAATTACTGCTAAATCAATTAATGAGATGTTGAAAGTCCAATTAGGTCCAAACCTAACCCCACTCTCCACTGGGGATTCGTTAGACCTGTACACTAAATTGACTCCCTGTAGATTGGCCCAAATATTCCAAACTTTCATTGTAGAAAAGCAACACATTCCTAAAGATGCCCCTCCATATGTTTCTGCCATTTTCTTTGAAAGGTGCAAGCATATTGTGACTATGATATCATGTATTTTGGGTTGTACCATAGATGAATTTGTTGACGAGCTCGTCCTAGCATTCATGTCTATTTTCACCCTAGGAAAGCCTCCTACTACTTTGTACAATTATGCCCAATTCATAGCCGAAAGGATGCATGAGCAGTTTACCAGAATGCACAATGAGAGAGTATTCAAATACTCATTTGTACAACACCATATGTTTTTGTATTATCAGCCAGACATATTTCCCTTCACCCTCTAGAAGTTGGATACTAGAGGCCAACCTAGGTCTGTTATATTTTGGACACCACTTTTCCACAAATATTCATCACCATACACCTACACAAACTTCATTGACTCTTTTTTCCATCCAGTCATGACCATGCTGACAGGAAGTCCTCCACCTAGAATAAGTCAAGAAATCAAAAGAGTCATCCAATTGTCCAAGCAAAGTAAAGTGGGAGATTGGTATCTTTACCAAAATCACACTGAATTAAGAATCTATGGTTGCCAGCTAGCCCCATACAAACTCACCAAATGCCTCCCCATGAGGTTATTTTCTCTAGAGTATTATAGGCAGATAATGAACTCTGACAAAGTCAACTTTGTCTCAGCTAAGAAAAGAACTCAGTTCAAAGTCAAAAATCAGTTAGGCCCTTTCATTTGCAATTCTAGAGAAGCAGGTCAAGAATCATATCATATTTTGCAACAAATGAAGTTCCAAAACAATTTCATGTGGAGATATGACCCTTAAGGGTTTATGACTAAACTTAGACAAAAGGTCAAATTGGGGCCTTACATTCATCACCCAATACCAGAGATAGAAAGATATGCCAATCAATCTGAGTGGTTGGAAAAAAAAACTCTCATAGACAGGGATAGTACAAAGGTAGATGTTGCAAATACCTTGTGTGACTTAGAAATATAGCTTGATGAAAGCTCATTCCTGCAGGTACCACAGCTAAAAGAAACCATGAGTACCCCTGCTGTTTTGCAGACTCCTCAGAATGAGGAAAAGAATCCCAAGAGGAACAGAGAGGGAGCCTCTAGTTCAGGTATGGGCACTTCAAATGTGCAGTATAAAGCCAGCCAGAGCAAAAGGCCAAGGCTCAATCCTATTTTAGAAGACACAAAAGGCTCAGCAGAAATAACTAATACTGAATTTGACATCAGCAAGGGCACAACTCCATCTAGAGAAACACAACAGCCATCTACATCACATACTCAAATGTTAGAAACGCAGCTCAGTGTAGAAGTCTCCTCATATAGTAGGCCTGTTGATAAAGATAAAGACATAAAGAACAGGTTCAAGGAAATCAAGATGAGAAATGAGAAACTAAAGGCACAATATTATGCAGAGTATCTCAAATTCACACCTACAAATCAAACCAGGTTAATGTCAACTTTTGACATCAAGGAAGGAAAGATGCAAATGTCCTTCATAAAGCCAAATGTACAACAACCAAGGACATCAGTAGATTTCAAGAAGATAGATTTTGAGGCAGTAGCAAGGGATATTCATCCCATTGACCAAATTGAATTTCAAAAACAGGCTGGAGAAATGATTTACTCCACCCTTACAGGAAAAGCCATAGTTGCCCGTCAGTTGCATAATTCATTGAACAACATATCAGCTTGGTATCGGTTGGAAAAGGCCTCCTCATAGGCCAAAGACACCAGAATCAAGTCTTTGGAAGACTTAGTGATTGAATTGGGACATGATCCCAAAGACGTTAAAGCTACTGAACAATTGATCAAGAAAAAGAATGATGACATTGCAGCACTCAAAAATCAATTAAAGATACCCCAGCTGCAACATCCCCAGACACAGGAAGTATTGGAAAATCAAACAAGGCATGAATAGTTGATGGACTTAGTCCTCAAACTAAATGATCAGTTAAGGGAGACAGAGAAGGAATTGGGCAGTTTAATCCAATTGAAGCAAAGTGATTTTGGCACTACATCAGTGAATGTCATCCCAATAGTTACAACGGATGTTCCTTCCACATTAACAGCCTCATTGGCTCCCACATCTCCTATGGCCATAGCACAACCAGTTTCAAAAGAGTCTACATCAGCATCAGGTTCATCAGGTGAAGAAGCAACAAAGTTAGTTAGAGCTATGGAAGAAATGTCCATACAGACAACAGAGATGAACAAGCTCAAAGAAAAGGTGACAAGCTTGGAAACTGATTACAAGCTTGCTAAAATCATGGACAAAGAAGAAGTGAAAAAAGCTACCAGGATGAGTGAGAGATTGAAAGCCATGGAGAAGGACCTAACACTAAAGGAACCCCTTGGGCAGGCTAAGGAACTACTATGAGCCAATATCATTGACTCTATCAATGATATTTTGCCATCTATTCATGTGATTTTTTAATAGATAGATTTAATAAAGATGGCTACAAAGGCCAGGCAAAGAGTAAATGAAGAATTAGGAGAAATGCCAGATGATGCTACCAGAATTATCCAATTCCTTAACAGTAAAAATAAGTATGAGCTTCAGGAGTTGGAAATAGAAGACAAAATAGAGACAATTTTGGAGGTGAGAAAGGTCCTCTCCAAGAGAAACTTAATGCTAAACTTGGAGGACAAGTGTCAGAATATGCAGGTAGCGATTGACAGATTTATGGCCAAGTTTCAAATTTTGAGAGAGAAAGGGTTACCCAGTCCCTTAGTGATAAATGACAAGCTCATGACACAACAGGATTACAACAACAAAATCAGAGAGCTAGCAAAAGAAAAGGTCAATACATCATCAATCAAGGCATTGCCAATAGGGAAAGTACTCTATCAAACATTTGAAAACTTGTTTTACCTCCAGCATGAGGTAAAACAATTGTTTATCAATAAGCCTAATTTTGCCAAGTACACCGATGCAGATGAAATATATAGGAGGATGCTAAAAATCCAATTACCTGATGCTGAAGCATGGGAGAAATTAACTGATTTACTATAAGAAATATGCAGTAAAAAGGTTAAAGTACAGTAAAAGTAAAACAACGAGGTAAAAAGATGAAGACAAATCAACAGAGTTAAAGTGTATCAGTGTCAAAGTGTATGAGATGAAAGCCTAAATTAAATGAAGCTTCCAGCCTAAAAGATCAAACAACAAAGCAACATAAAGGGCTAAAATCAAACCATAAAAGCCAACAATACCAAAATAAAAGAGACAACATGAAGCAGTTCAGTAGTTGTCTCTATCTTCTTGCAAGAAGATCTTTTTATTTTATAGATTAAATCTCAAAATTAGTTTGAAATATTTTGTAATAAACTTTTGTATAAATACTTCACAATTCGAAGTATGTAGTGTGGATTCTATTAGACATTTCTATATCATTTTTTTATCAAGAAGACCCCAGAAGGTTATTGTATCAGTTGATGAGCCAACAAGCTGGATTGATTAATAAAGATCAGAATGTTCCAAGGATTCATGTGTTGAGCGAGTTTCAGACAATTATTTTCATGTGTTTTTGTCATTTTCTCAAAGTTATTCACAATCTTATATGTGTTTCAATCTAAATGCTATAACTGGAATGATATTTTAGAACTTGTTTAAATCACACTCTGTTTTAACAGTTAAGCATTTGAATGTTTTCTTCTAATAATTAAATTAAATAATTCTTAATTTCTCTTTGATTTAGATTGATTGCATAAATAATCCAGGTTAAAGGATTCTTAACTGCCCTTTGATTTCGATTACCCCTTCCTTCCTCATTCATTTTCCGGGTCTAAGAACCCTTAACTTCTCTCTCACCCCGAGTGAAATTCTTTCACCCCTCTGTCTCAAACATCTGAAATACAGTCTACTATCTTGCCCTTGGAACATCCCCTTTAGTGAGTTTATCCAGCCTTGCTTCCTTATCAGTTGACTCCATAGCCCAATGGTCCAAAAGACATCAATTTATCCATCTGTTTAAGAGATCTCACCATCCAATCTCAAACAAATCAAAAACCTCTTGAACATTCATAACTAGACTAAAATCACATAACTAAAACAAAGTTAAATTATAAAGATAGATCCCTCTCTATGCATCAAGAAGGCTAGGTCCTGATCTCCAAAAGTGGATAGTGGTTACCTTTGGTTTTTCCTTCTTATTACTTCAAAAGAATTATCAAAGTGATAACATTTGTGGCGACCATACTGGGGACTTCGATCCTAAGTCTCATAAAAACTTTAAGGAAACCTTTGATCAAATCTTGAGCCCCTTAAGGTAATTACCCAAAGTAAGTTCTTAAAAAAATTCATAAAAACAATTTAAAACTTAAAATTTTGGCTCCTAAAAAGATTCTCTACACTAGGGCCAACCCAGATCCAAACCCTGCAACTATAGTGGATGACCTAGATAGAATTCTAAGGAAGCCAAAAAATGAAGAAACTCAAGCCAGTAGTAGCCAGCTAGACAGAGCCAATTCACTCCCTAAGGAGTTTTCAACTTTAGAAGAAGTCCCTTTCGATTTGTCATTTGACCTCTCATTATTTAGAACCAAATCTGAGAATGATATCCATGAAACAATTTTAGACCCTGAGTTTACTCAACTCATTGAATCAAGAAGGGTTATTCATCCAGATTTGGACAAATTTGTCTTAGACGCTTTTGACAAATTAGAAGCCTTGACCTATACGTTGATTAGTAATATAGATAATGCTTATCTTCAACAATCTGTAGAGATAGCTGCCATTACTGCTGTTGCATCTCAAATTTCTTCACAATCATCACTCAATGTAAATCAACCTTCCTTTACCACAACTTCATCAATTGTGTCTACCACAATTCAATCACCTAAATCACTTATTAATAATTCATCTTCATCATTATCTAGTTCACCTGCATCAGTTTCAAGCCCTTCTTCAACCACCACAACTTTACCCCTAAGTAAAACCAGAATCACATTAATGACGAACATATATTCTCCTCTTGTTTTACCTGTCCAACTTCATGCCGTGCCTGTAGATTATCAAAGTAAGATTTTCTTTTTTGATGCTACTGGTCATTATACTGCCCAATAGCATGTAAACAAGATGTATGACTTTTTTGAATTGCATGAAATAGATGAGGTAGATGTCCAAATGAGACTCTTTGCCCAAACTTTAACTGGTGATGTCAAGAAGTGGTTTAAAGCCTTTCTTGCCAACCACATTGCAAAGCTAGGAAATTTTCAAAGATTATTCATTGATAAGTGGGAAAGCAAAAAGAATCCATTGCAAATACTTTCTGAATATGATAATATTAGGAGAGCTCCCAATGAGTTAGCTCAGGACTATTGCACTAGGTTTAATAATATCTATAATGCAATTCCAACCAACATTAAGTCCCCACATGACCTAGCATTAATTAAGTTCCCTGATGGTTTTGATGTTGATATGTCATACCAGTTAAGGGAGAGAAATCCTAAAACACCTGAACAAATGCTGAGTAACCCTATCAATGTAGAAGCCAACTTGTTAGCTAAGAAAGCACGAAGGGGAATGAAAATAAAGTTGTATTGAAAGAAGAAGCTTCAACTTCATATTGAAAAGTAGATGTTTTAGCTAAAAGTTTAGAAAGAATTATGGATAGGTTAGATACCATGGATAGGAAAAATCAATAACAACAACCCCCAATAAGAAACCCAAATTTTAGGAAGAACCCTAATGCTGCAAAAAATACTACACCAGACCAATAGATTAGGCCACCCTTCCAAGAAAGCTATGTTGAGGAATCACAAGACTAAGAAGTAGAGGATGATACCCAGATTAACTTATTGGAAACCAAAGGGGAAGACACTGTTTTTCTTACTCAAGAAAAGTAGGAGTTATATATGCTTCAACAATTACAGTTAGAATCTGGTGAATCTTTTACTTTTATGCAGGGGTATGAATCAACTATATATGAAGTACATAAACAATATAACATGAGAAGTAAGAATTTAATGAGACTCCCATTAAAAGATCCATCCAAACTCAGACTAAGATAATAAAAGAAGCTCCAGTTAAAAGAGTTCTGCAAATTCTCCCTATGGGAACACCTGAAACTTCAACCCCTAGGATTGTAGATATAACCTCTAATCAAACCCAAACATAGCCAATCATTGAAAACAATCAAGATAAAAGAGATCAAGGTAAAATAGTAGAAACACAGATTGAAATACCTACCATTGAGAAACAAGATAAAGACACTCAAACTGCACAGATTAAGGAAGATCTGAATCAAGCAAACAGACCTCAGCTCCCTTTCAATATTAAAAATGAGATAGCTAAGTTAAAGATATCAGTTCCTTTGAACGAACTGGTAAAAAATGAAACTTATAGGTTGCAGATAACTGAGATTTTGAACATAGGAGAGGGAGAGGATTATGTTAATTTAAATGATGACCAACCTGAATTGTTGTTTGGCCCTGAGGCTAATGGAATTCATCAGCAAGGGGGAGTTCCTCCATTTTACATTAGCCTAAGTATTCATGATAAAATTTTGCATAACTCTATGTTGGACTCAGGGGCATCCCACAATCTCATGCCAAAAGCAATAATGGAAAGACTGAACCTAGATATTACCAGGCCTTATAAGGATTTATTTTCTTTTGACTCCAGCCAGGTTAAATGCCTTGGTCTGATCAAAGACTTGTGTGTGACTCTTGTCCAGTGCCTTGCAAAAAGCATTCTAATGGACATTGCAGTTGCAGATATCCCACCAAAATATGAAATGCTACTATCTCACTCATGGGGAGAAAAATTGCAGGGATCTTTTTAGTTGGATATGTCTTATGCCACCATATTTGTTTTTGGCCAACCAAGAAAATTATATAGGGAGACATTGATGAAGTACATGGTTAGTAGTGAGGAGAAGCCCCAAAACTTTCCCATATACTCCATGCACTCATATATGGACTCCTTCATCTTATACAATGCAGAAATTGATAAAAAGGAAATCACAACCAAAGACCTTAAGTACAGAACAATTGATAGTGAGAACATATTCCATGAGTCACTTTAGCATTTAGACTTTGATGGGTCTATAAATAGGTTGGGCGATAGTGCAGGATTCTAGATCCATAATATGGAAAATAACCTCGTTGAGGGTCATGCTTTTAGATTAAACTTCAAATGTACCAATATCATGGCTGAATATGAAGCCCTAATTCAAGGGTTACAATTGGTTAGGAAATTGGGAGCCAAAAGAGTTTCTGTCATGGGAGACTCAAAGCTGATTATGAAACAGATCAGTGGTGAATATTCTGTCAACAACCCTAGGCTTTGTAGATATAGGGATATTGTTTTAGACTTGGTCAAGGACCTCCTGGAATCAAACTTTGCTGCCATTCCAAGAAAACAAAACATGCATGCCCACAGTCTAGCTACCTTTGCTAGTACATGTAAATTTCCATTCCAACCAAACCACTAGTACACTGCAGAGGTCAGACACAGGCTTGTTATACTAGACAACCTTAAGTATTGGCAGATCTTTTCCCAGGACTCTCAAATCTCTGATTTCATGAATAATGAAGGTGAATTTCGGAACTGTAAAATAGATACTAACTGCACAATAGACAATAATGTAGAAAGTACATTAGATGTAAATGTTTTTGATGTACATAAACCAACTAAATTTACTAAAGTAGTAATAGATAGTTTAAAGAATGTAGAGATAGATGAAATAATGGATGATGATCTTGAGATTCTAATTTGAAAGATAATTTTTTGCCTAAAGGATTAGTACCTTTAGAGGATTTGTTTGACTCTAATGATGTAGCTAGAAAGCCCAAGATGGAACCTCTAAGAGCTAACATAGAAGAAGTTAATATAGGAACTGAAGATAATCCAAAGCTCATTAAGATATATAAATCCTTGCCCCCAGAGGAAAAGGTCAAATATAAAAATTTGTTTAAAGAGTTCTAGGATGTATTTGCATGGAGTTATGAAGACTTAAAATCTTATGACACCAGAATAATCCAACACAAAATAACTCTAAAAGAAGATCATAAACCTTTCAAACAAAAACTTAGGAGGATAAACCCAGTTCTTATGCCATCAATAGAAAAAGAGGTTAAAAGGATGTTTGATGCCCAAATAATAGCACCCACTAGATACTCAGGCTGGATTTCAAACTTAGTTACAACTATGAAAAAGACAGGTGAAATTAGACTTTGTGTAGATTTTAGAAAATTGAACAAGGTTTCTTTAAAAGACAATTACCCCTTACCGAAAATGGACCATATATTGCAAAGGGTAGTGGGCTCATCTAGGATTTCACTGTTAGATGGATTCTCTGGCTATAACCAAATATTAGTCCAACCTGAGGACCAACCCAAAACTGTGTTTACTACTCCTTGGGGTACCTTCATGTATTTGAATATGCCCTTTGGATTAATGAATGCAGGTGCCACATTTCAAAGATTTATGGATATAGCTTTTGCTAAAGAAATCAATGATTTCTTAGTAGTATACTAGGACGACATTACAATTTTCTCTAAATTAGATAATGAACATAGACCATCTCAGAAGAAGATTTATCAAATGCAAGAAATTTGGGATTTCTTTAAATCTTAAAAAGACAGTTTTCGGTCTTGAAGAGGGAAAGTTGTTAGGACACATCATATCCAAAGATGGGATTAGGATAGACCCTGCTAGAATAGAAGCCATTTTGACTATTTTCCATCCCCGAAACATAAAAGAGCTACAATCATTTCTAGGTAAGATTAATTTTCTTAGGAGATTCATCTCAATTCTTGGAAAATTAATTAGGGAATTAAATAACATGCTTAGAAAGGACTCATCAATTAGGTGGACATTGGAGGCCAAACAATCCTTCGAAGCTATTAAGGAAGCATTAACCAAGACTCGAGTCTTGATTAGTTCGTACTTTATCAAAGATTTTATTAGTTTTTCATTTGCTTCAGAACACACCATTGCAGTAGTCTTCTCGCAAAAGAATAATCAAGGATATGAACAACCAATAACATTCTTTAGTAAATCCTTAAGAGACGCCACACTAAAATACAATATCATGGAAAAAACAGGCATTGGCTTTGGTTAAAGTTATCAAATATTTTAGAGTATACATTCTATACTCTCACATCATTGCTTATGTTCCAAACTCTATAGTTAAGGACATTTTGACTCAAAATGGGCATGAAGGAAAAAGAGGCAAGTGGATTGCCACAATATTGGAATATGAAATAGAGATAAAACCTACCAAGCTCATTAAGGCCAAGGTTTAGCCAAACTCATGGCTGATTGAACTGTCAGGCCCTTGATATCAACTTCATTAGAGCTTTGGATGATCAAGAGAAGATGGCGACTCCAAAGATCAATGAATCCTTTACTGAATCACCATGGTATGCAGATATCACATTTGTATTACTAAATTTACAAGCTCCTCCTGGATTGACAAGAACCAAAGCTAGATTCTTAAAAATGAAATCATTAAGATATTGTGTCATAAATAATGCATTGTTTTGGAAGGACAGTAGTGGTATTCCCTTAACATGTTTATTAAAAGATGAGGCTGAGAAAAATTTGCAAGAGTTTCATGCAGGGGACTATGGAGGACACTTGTACTGGAAGAGTATTGCTGACAAGATTCTGAGGGCTGGTTTCTATTGGCCTACTTTATTTGCAGATGTCAAAAAACATTTGACCTCCTGTCACAAATGCCAGATTTTTGAGGGAAAGAGGAAACTGTTACCCTTGCCTCTTAAACCACTAAGATGCCATTTCAACAATGGGGGTTAGACTTCATTGGAGAGATACACCCGCCATCCTCAACTCAGCATAAGTGGATTCTAACAGCCACAAACTATTTTACCAAATGGATATAGGCCATACCTTATAGACAAGCCATATACAATGTCATAATCACTTTCCTAGAGAGTAATATCCTTTCAAGATTTGGACGTCCCCAGAAGCTCATTTCTGATAATGTAGCAACCTTTAAGTCCAAAAGAATGATAGATTTCTGTAATAAATACCATATTACCCTTAGCCATTCCACAACCTATTACCCTCAAGGTAATGGACTAGAAGAGTTATCCAACAAAAGCCCGGTCAATATGATCAAAAAGTTAATGGAGGATAATAAAAAGACATGGAATAAAAAATTAGTTAATGCCTTATGGGCAGATAGACTAACTACTAAGAAGTCCATTGGAACATCACCTGATCAGTTGGTTTATGGGATGGATGCAGTCTTCCCATCATCCTTGGGAGTGCCAGGCATGAAGATCCTTCAGGAACTACAGGTGGAACCGAATGACATTCAGAGAAGAATAAACTAAACTGTTCACTTGCAACAGACCAGAGAAGAGGTTTATGTAAAATCACAGATAATCCAGGAAAAAATCAAGAAAGTCTTTGATAAAAAGACTAAAGCTGATGATTTTCACATAGGAGACAAAGTCCTCAAGTGGGATTCAAGGAGGGAAGATAAAGGCAAGCATGTAAAATTTGATTTTCTATGGCAGGGGCCTTCTGTCATTTTTGGCTACAGAGGCAACAATGCCTTTTTCTTGACAAACATAGATGGATCAGATCTACTAGGAGGACTTGTTAATGGTAGGATGCTGAAGCACTAATTTTCCATTGACTTACAGTAGTTCACTTTATTTTCAGTCACTGTACGTAACATTGCAGAGTGTGGATTGGATTGGATGGTAATCCTTTGAAGTTGAAGCCCGGAGAGAAGGCTTTAAGCTTTGAAAGATTTACTGTCATAAGTATCAATAATTTAGATTCACAGAAGGACACTTTGGAAGGTAACTTTAGCCATAATTCAAAGGCTATTGATCTTTAGAGTTATTGACATTTCACTAGGAAATGCCACCCCCAAGTGGAGTCACTGTTAGAGTCCTATAATGATAGGATTCATAATTTTGAATTGGCTAATTTTGTGCCTTGTAATATTCTACATACCTTTGCTTTTTGCAAATGTTTTCCATATTAAAAATTTAAAAAATGTAAAGAGGGTATGTCCTAAAAGAAACATCAAAGGATAAAAAAGAATAAAGAAAGATCAAAAAATGAATGAACCCCAAAAACAAAAATATATCATGAAAGTGTGCAAGTCTAAATGTCACTGCTATTTTACTGCTTTACTATCTTAAATAATGGTTGTGTGTAGCTTGTCATACATGCGACAACCCATGGTAGTCAAACTACTTAACCTTGACTATTTCATGCTTGGAATTTTATGTTTATAGTTAGAGAATAAAATTTGACCAAACCGTTTAATCTTGGTAGATCATTAGATAGGTAGAGAAAATAAAAGGAGCACATCAGTTTAATATGAGCCCTTGGATGATATAAGGTTAGAAGTAGATACTTTACTTTTCAATAGAAAAATGAATGATAAGGGTCTGCTAGTATAAATGCACCCAAATAAAATGAAGAAACAATTGTAGGGCAAGTAATGGGTAAGTAGAAGAAAGGTTGATGAAGTATAAAGTTGATTGGATAAAAGCACATTTATCATGCTTGATTACATGTTTCAATGTGCATGAGTAGTTAAGAAGGAAAAAACAATGGTTTACAAGTTCATTTAATTAGCCCCCCTTCATCCTTTTCACCCCTTTACTTACTAATTTCCCCATCCACAAGTAAGTTCTAGTACTTGAACTCCTTCAAGTCATAACGGCTCAGAGAATTTCTTTGACTTTTGGTGGGACCGGACCCTTGGCTTAATGACTTATGGACATCAAGTGTTAGAATTCTCTTCATAAAATTCATTTCCCTTCATCACCCTAATAAAACCCTTTCCCTAAGGATAAACTTCATTTGCCTAGGAAAAGTAAATAACCCCAAGTTAAAATTCCATTTCATTCAAAAAACCCACAAAAATATTTTACCCTAAGTATAAAGTGTATCTGAATAAAATGCACAAATGTTACATTATGCTTAGTAGTATGTTCACTTCGCTCATTTCATTTCATATTAATTTTTAACTTAAATGATATAATTCCCGATATACCTTTTCTAGTATATTAAATAAATCCCCTATATAAATATCCCAACCCTTAGTTTTAATATAAACTATACTTTACCCCATATTCTCTACTTAATTTACCACTGAGCGGTAAGCCTAAACTAATCCTGTCATTAAGCCCTGCCCGATCATTTAATCCCATGATTAAATCCTAATTAATCCCAAACCGCCAAGGATTAAAGCCCTAGGCTCCCCCGAAGCCTATGCTCATATCATCCAGACACATCCCTCGCCCGATTGCCATCCGATCATCAACGCCCACATCCGACGTCCATAGCCATATCAGCTTCACCCTACAGCCGATCGTTATCCGCCAGATAAAGTGGTTTTTCCCAGCCCCATGTTCGCTATGTGTCATGTGTTAGCATAGATCGGGTGACCCCTCCTAAATACCGTCTCGTCCATCAAAGTGGTGCGATGGCTTGGAAAACTGCGTCCCCACCAAACCCGAAAAGCCGCCCACTGTTCATTCATAAATTACCTGCCAAAAAGTGACCGTTGCTCAATAAAAAGGCCGAGAAGCTCTGTTTCGCCTTTTTCGCTCATTTCCTTTATGAACCTCTGCAAACTAGTGCGACTCCTGCAAATGCTGAATTCACCAATTGAACTCCAATTTCACTCCTGAAGAAGTTGCAGACACCCTAATTAACCTCTTAGTCCGTACTAGAGCCATTCAAACTTCTGCAGTTGCCAAGAACACTAAATTTGCAGTTAATTCACCAAATTCTAGGCATTTGAAGACAAATTACCATACAACGCTTTCAATTTGAAAACGTTCAGTCTTCAAAGTGTTTTAATTAAGTAAAATTAATTGAAATTACTTTAAATTTAAAAGTCAGTGCCCGAACCCTTCTGAAAGCTTCCAGTTTCCTTCAAAACCTCTAAATAAGCCTGTATTGCCAAATTCAAATCCACAAGAACTGAATTATGGCTGCCCCTGTCGCCATGGATGTCAAACCTACCACAACTCCCCATTTGGACCTTGACCACCTCCCCTTCGCAGACAAGGATTTTCAAATCAGAGACACAAGTGCATATGAGGTCCTACTCAAAATTCATTGGTTGAGTAAAGACATATATCTGAACCATTCTGATGACATTGGCCTTTGGGACTCCAATTTTCCCAAATACCAGTTTCCCCAAGCACATATTTTTCCTGAAATTGTCTATATGTGCCATGCCTATTATATTCCCAGTTAGAGAGCTATAATGTCCCCTGACCAAAAAGTTTTGTTCACAGTTACAACTGAATCAATTAATGAGATGTTGCAAATCCAACCATGTCCAAACCTAACTGCACTCTCCATTGGGGATTTGTTAGACTTGTACACCAAGTTGACTCCCTCTAGACTGGCCCAAATATTCTAAACTTTCATTGTAGAAAAGCAATACATTCCTAAAGATGCCCCTCCATATGTTTCTACCATTTTCTCTAAAAGAGGCAAGCATAATGTGACTATGATATCATATATTTTGGGTTGTACCACAAATGAATTTGTTGATGAGCTCGTCCTAACCTTCATGTCTATTTTCACCCCAGGAAAGCCTCTTGCTACTTTATACAATTATGCCCAATTCATAGCCGAAAGGATGCATGAGTAGTTTACTAGAATGCACAATAGAGAGAGTATTCAAATACTCATATGTACTATACCATATGCTTTTGTATTATCAGTCAGACAAATTTCCCTTCACCCTCTAGAAGCTGGATACTAGAGGCCAGCCCATATCTGTTATATTTTGGACACCACTTTTCCACAAATATTCATCACCATACACCTACACAAACTTCATTGAATCTTTTGTCCATCCAGTCATGATCATGCTGACAGGAAGTCCTCTACCTAGAATAAGTCAAGAAATCAAAAGAGTCCTCCAATTGTCCAGGAAAATTAAAGTGGGAGATTGGTATCTTTACCAAAATCACACTGAAATAAGAATATATGGTTGCCATCTATCCCCATACAAACTCCCCAAATACCTCCCCATGAGGTTATTTTCTCTAGAGTATTATAGGCAGATAATGAACTGTGACGAAGTCAACTTTGTCTCAGCCAAGTAAAGAACTCAGTTCAAAGTCAAAAATCAGTTAGGCCCTTTCATTTGCAATTCTAGAGAAGCAGGGCAGGAAGTAGATCAGATTCTGCAAAAATGAAGTTCCAAAACAGTTTCATGTGGAGATATGACCCTCAAGGGTTTATGACTAAACTTAGACAAAAGGTCAAATTGGGGCCTTACATTCATCACCCCATACCAAAGATAGAAAGATATGCCAATCAATTTGAGTGGTTGGAAAACAATCTCATAGACAGGGATAGTACAAACGTAGATGTTGAAAATACCTTGTGTGATTTAGAAAGACAACTTGATGAAAGCTCATTCCTGCAGGTACCATAACAAGAAGCAACCATGGGTACCCCTGTTGTTTTGCAGACTCTTCAGAATGAGGAAAAGAATCCCAAGAGGAACAGAGAGGGAGCCTCTAGCTCAAGTATGGGAACTTCAAGTGTCAAGTATGAAGCCAACAAGAGAAAAAGGCCAAGGTTCAATCCTATTTCAGAATAGGAAGACACATAAGGCTCAACATAAATAACTAATACTGAATTAGACATGAGCAAGGGCACAACTCCATCTAGAGAAACACAAGAGCTATCTACATCACAGACTCAAATGTTAGAAAGGCAGCTCAGTATAGAAGTCTCCTCATTTAGTAGGCTTGCTGATAAAGATAAGGACATAAAGGACAGGTTTAAGGAAATCAAGATGAGAAATGAGAAACTAAAGGCACAGTCTTATGCACTGTATCTCAAAATCACACCTACAAATCAAACCAGGTTGATGTCAGCTTTTGACGTCAAGGAAGGAAAGATGCAAATGTCCTTCATAAAGCCAATTGTACAACAACCAAGGACATCAACAGATTTCAAGAAGATCATTTTTGAGGTATTAGCAAGGGATATTCATGCCATTGACCAAATTGAATTTCACAAACAGGCTGGAGAAATTATTTACTCCATCCTTACAGGAAAAGCCATAGCTACCCATCAGTTGCAAATTCATTGAACAACATATCAGCCGAGTATCAACTGGAAAAGGCCTCCTCACAGGCCAAAGACACCAGAATCAAGTCTTTGGAAGACTTAGTGATTGAATTGGGACATGATCCCAAAGACATCAAAGCTACTGAACAACTGATCAAGAAAAAAAATGATGACATTGCAGCACTCAAAAAGCAATTGAAGATACCTTAGCTACAACATCCCTTGACATAGGAAATATTGGAAAATCAAACAAGGCATGCAGAGTTGATGGACTTAGTCCTCAAAATAAATGATCAGTTAAGGGAGACAGAGAAGGAATTGGGCAGTTTAATCCAATTGAAGCAAAGTGATCTTGGAACTACATCAGTGAATGTCATCCCAACAATTATAACGGATGTTCCTTCCACATTGGCAACCTCATTGGCTCCCATAGCTTCTATGGCCATAACACAACCAGTTTCAAAAGAGTCTACATCAGCAACAGGTTCATCAGGTGAAGAAGCAACAAAGTTAGTTAGAGCTATGGAAGAAATGTCCATACAGACAATAGAGATGAACAAGCTCAAAGAAAAAGTGACAAGTTTTGAAACTCATTACAAGCTTGCTAAAATCATGGACAAAGAAGAAGTGAAAAAAGATGCCAGGATGAGTGAGAGATTGAAATCCATGGAGAAGGAGTTAACACTAAAGGAAACCCTTGGGCAGGCTGAGGAAATACAATGGGCCAATATCATTGACTTTGTCAACGATATTTGGCCATCTATTCAGGTGATTTTTGAACGGATAGACTTAATAAAGATGGTTATATAGGCCATCCAAAGAGTAGAAGAAGAATTAGGAGAAATGCCAGAACATGCTACCAGAATTATCCAGTTCCTTAACAGTAAAAATAAGTATGAGCTTCAGGAATTGGAAATAGAAGGCAAAACAGACAATTTTGGAGGTGAGAAAGGTCCTCTCCAAGAGAAACTTAATGCTAAACTTGGAGGACAAGTGTTAGAATATGTAGGTAGCCATTAACAGATTAATGGCTAATTTTCAAATTTTGAGAGAGAAAGGGTTACTCAATCCCTTAGTGATAAATGACAAGCTCATGACACAATAGGATTACAACAACAAAATCAGAGAGCTAGCAAAAGAACAGGTCAATACATCATCAATCAAGGCATTGCCAACAGGCAAAGTACTCCAGACATTTGAAAACTTGTTTTACCTCCAGCATGAGGTAAAACACTTGTTTATCAATAAGGCTACCTTTTCAAAGGACACCGAGGCAGATGAAATATATATGAGGATGCTAAAAATCCAATTACATGATGCTGAAGCATGGGAGAAATTGATTGATTTACTATAAGAAATATGCAGTAAAAAGGTTAAAGTACAGTAAAAGTAAAACAATGAGGTAAAAAGATGAAGACAGATCAACATAGTTAAAGTGTATCAGATGAAAGCCTAAAGTAAATGAAGCTTCCAGCATAAAAGATCAAACAACAAAGCAACATAAAGGGCTAAAATCAAACCATAAAAGCCAGCAATACCAAAATAAAAGGGACAACATGAAGCAGTTCAATAGCTGTCTCCATCTTCTTGCATGAAGATATTTTTATTTCCTAGATTAAATCTCAAAATTAGTTTGAGATATTTTGTAATAAAATTTTGTATAAATACTTCACAATTCGAAGTATGTAGTGTGGATTCTATTAGACATTTCTATAGACGTTTTGATTAAGAAGACCCAAAAGGTTATTGTATTAGTTGATGAGCCAACAAGCTGGATTGATTAATAAAGATCAATCTGTTCCAAGGATTCATGTGTTGAGCAAGTTTCAGACAAGTATTTTCATGTGTTTTTGTCATTTTCTCAAAGTTATTCATAATCTTATATGTGTTTCAATCTAAATGCTATAACTCGAATGATATTATAGAACTTGTTTAAATCACACTCTGTTTTAACAATTAAGCATTTGAATGTTTTCTTCTGATATTTATTTAAAGAATTCTTAATTTCTCTTTGATTTAGATTGATTTCATAAATAATCCAGGTTAAAGGATTCTTAAATGCCCTTTAATTTCGATCACCCTTCCTTCCTCATTCATTATCTGGGTCTGAGAACCCTTAACTGCTCTCTCACCCTGAGTGAAACCCTTTCACCCCTTTGTCTCAAACATCTGAAACACACTCTACTATCTTCCCCTTGGAACATCCCCTTTAGTGAGTTTATCCAGCCTTGCTTCCTTATCAGTTGACTTCATAGCCCAATGGTCCAAAAGACATCAATTTATCCATCTGTTTAAGCGATCCCACCACCCAATCGCAAACAAATCAAAAACCTCTTGAACGTTCATAACTAGCCTTAAATCACATAACTAAAACAAAGTTAAATTATAAAGAGAGAGCCCTCTCTAAGCATCAGGAAGGCTAGGTCCTGATCTCCAAAAGTGGATAGTGGTTACCTTTGGTTTTTCCTTCTTATTACTTCAAAGGAATTATCCGAGTGATAACAGGAGGGATGCATAAAATAGAATTTATTTTATTTCCTATAAAATGTAATTATTTTCAAGCTCTACTTGAACCAATACATTCAACCTTACTTCCATAAATTCTCAAACATATTTATTGATATCTCTGGCATATGACCTCCATTTTGTATTTCATAGTGTTTTGCAGAGCTAAGATAAATGACTTTCTAGTGAAAGGCTATACATGCCCATGATCTACTTCATTGGTGTCTCTCTTTTTCTTTTGATGGCGAACTACCCTTCGAATAACCTTGAGTAAAGGACGAAAATTCCAATGTTTGAAATTGATTCCAAACTCTTAGGGTAAAAGCTTAATGGGTTTTTATCATTAATGTGTAAGGGTAAATAGGCACTCTTTAGATTTCGAAAATTGGTTTCCAATTAGAAGAAAACTAGGTTTAAGCATACACTAAAATCACTTAGTTGATGGGTGATAAGGAAAACACATTAACATGTACTTTGTTCAAAAACAAATTACCAAGGGTCATACAAAATTACTGACTATAATTAACCTAATTGGGTATAATTGAGGTCAAAATGTCGCACTTTGAGAATGACCTTAGCTCTCTGCCAAGACATGGTAATGACCATGTATTTTGGATAGGGATTTGAAAACACAATTAAGAGGAGATTATGTTGTCTATTTAGATGGACCACACTATGTATGCTAATTATAGATGTGATCGATGATGTTATGGAAGTGATTTGGAAAAAAAAATAATAATTTCTATCCCAATGTCATGATGTATCAATAATTGGAAGAAAATCAAGAAATTATTAACTATTGACTCAAAGGTGGTATGCATATTAACAATGTCACTGATATACCATTTGGATGCCACCCAAATGAGGGTGCATTGGAATAACGTAATTCATTCATAATCCTTTGTAATGATATTAGAGAAACACTGTTACACAAAAATATTGTCACCATGACTATTTGCAGTCAGTATGGGTCTATCATCACTTATACTGGCCTCCTAAGCAAGTCTCAAACCTTAGCTCTTCATGTCAATCTTTGCAAATGAGAGAAAGACATTGAAAATCAATAAAACTCTAGTTCCGCACTTTCTCTCACTTTTGTCTGCGGGCCCACACTCTTTGTTCATATTACCTGTGTATCTGCACACTCTGTTTGTAAAGGGGTGGGTGCGTACCCCTGTAAAAGTAAAAAAGGCGCAAGTTTATTCTAAAAAACTCACTTTGGGTTAATTCTAGATGTTTCTAGAAGGAATTTTGACACAGATTTTTCGCTCCAAGGTGGTTCATGCATCCCAAAAGAGAAGGAGCTAATCCCTTGATAGGAGGAGCTATCCCTTTGAAGGAGGGCTTTATCCCTTTGAAGGAGGACCTAGTAACTTCCCTCCATTGCACTATAAATTAAGGCATTGGGTCAGTTGTTGGAGGGTTTAGAAGCTGAACATTTTTTAGGGTAAATGCTGATGGAATTGGGCTTCCTAGTTTAACTTGAGAGGAGAAGATCACATACCTTTTGGTTCCATTGGGAAGTGAGTGAAACTTGTTAAGTAGAGGAGACTTCTTGTCGGACCCTGGGAGGAGCTTGTACAACATCCAAGGCACAGGTTGTAAATTTCTTCTTTCATTTGAATTAAAACAACAGATTCATTTTTCTCAACAAATTGTCTTATGTGGTTTGTTTCATAATCTCCTTGATCATTATGATGAATATGCTTTATGATATTGGATTTTCAGGTGCTATTTAATTTGTTTGCTTGTTTGTGTTTGCAGAATTACACTTCAAGGAAGCTCATTTGGAGCGAGGGAGCGAGACTTCCACAAACTTGCAGTGGACCCAAGGTAGGCCTAAAACACTTGTATGCCTTTGTTTTTAATTGCATATTTAGAGAAATATAGTTTTTGATTGGCTTGATTGTCACTAGATATCTTTAGATACTAGGGAGGTTGATCTTGTCTGTAACCTCGACTCATTCCATGTGACAAAATGGCGACTTCGCTGGGGACTTGATTGTTTTCCTTGTTTTTACTTTGACCTGAGAAACTTGTCTTTTTGTTTCTTTTTTTGGCTTGTTGTGTGTGGAATTGGGTGGATTTAGTGGATCTAGGTTTGTTTTTGCTTTTCATAACTTTAGGATAAGCCCGCACCTTGTGCTTGTATCACAGTGCGTACTTATACACATGTTTACTTTGCACACAGAGCGTGCACGCACCTGTGTAAACTATGAACCTGCGGACCCTTCTAAAATTTTGAAAAACTTAAATTTTATTCTTTCAATTAGTTTTATTTTGGTTTAGATGTTGTTATCCTTTGCCCATACCTGCATGTGACTTGTTAAAAGCTTTCCTTGGTTTAATTCCATTGGTGTTAGGGTTTTAGGTGAAATTCCTAGAAGTTTTGGTCACCGGTCTTGATTTTCATTTTGGTCGTGTAGTAGCTCAGAGCTTAGAAGCATAGAAGCCTCAGATCACCTTGGCTTTTACTAGCCTTCTTATGAGTCTAACCATTTGCAAAATCTACCTTTGTTGAGGAATCTATCTTCTGTTTTCTCTTTGCAAAACTTCGAAAAAGCTTGTGTTAAAAGTTTGGATTTCATTTTTACAAAAGAAAACAAAAAATCACTTGTTTTTTGACTGATTTGTGATTCTGGACAAGTTAGTCCTTGGTTTGCTTATCGCCAAGTAAAACATCCTTAAAAACAAAACATCTTGTAAGCTTTTACTTCAAGTAGTTTTCTATAGTTTGTAGATCTTAAGATTTGCTTTATTCATAGTTTTCTAAAGATTTGCTTTAGTTTTAGTTTTGAGTGTTTTTTATAAAAATACAAAAATCTCTTTTGAAAAAGTTTGTTTTGGTAACATTTGAGAGTTTGAATGAAAAGGGAAATTCTTGTGAAAATAACTAGCTGTCTCGTTTTGAGTGCATTGGAACAAAAACTCTTCTTTTAATTTGTTTGTTAAGAAAGATTTGTGTTTACACGCATTTGCATTCTCAAACTCTTTCCTAGCTAGAAGTTCATTGAAGAGCAAAATTTTTTTAATCATCTTAAGTGCATCTTTTAGTGATTTTGAGTGGAGTCTTCACACCACGAGTTTCATCTCCACACCTCTTGACTTAATCGAAAACCAATAAAAGTAACGCTTAAAGTAAAATTAATCTAGAAATCTTTTTATTTCTAGGGCTCTATTACACCAACATAACTTAGGCTAGTGTCTTGGAGTAGGGAGTACTTAACTCTCCAAGATAGTAAAACAAACAAGTAGCTGTATCTTGCGGTAGGAGAGAAATCCAATTGTTGCATCTATGCTCTGGGAAAGCTCCTCTTAAAGAAGAAGCACGAGATCGTGTCCGAACTAGTGTGGGAATCAATCCTTCCTCATTGGGAACGATGCCAGATATTCACGTATTAAAAACGGTAAACCTTGGATTAACCATTGTCAAGGAGCCTGGGGTCACTTGTTGGTAAACCTTGGTTTATGTCAAGGAGCCTTCAAGGGGATTGAGCTTGTTACTCCGCCCTTGCGTGCATATCGGATCATAGACTGTTCCCCCTGGTATATTTGTTTCTGTTGGTAACCATAGTGACCATATTCTATAGGATTATTCCTAAGATGACGGTGGCGGGAAGATCCCACTGTACCTGGAGCAGACGTTGGCTAGACTCACTTGGATTTTTTGGGGGGTTCTCTTCCCTCGAGATGGTTTAGTGGAGAAACTTGTGCCAGTCTATTCATTAAGCAGGTTGTCGGGGTAACTGTTCCAACCGCTATTTCTGTATTGAATTCTGTGACATTGGATTTCATCACCAACTAGTGTTTTCAGTATGGAAAGTTACTGTTTGTGTGTGATTGATCTCCTAGATTCTTTAGGCGTGTGATTCAATATGTTTGGTTCTTTAGAGGCTTTAGGTGGTTTTCATTGAGATTTTACTTTGTTTTCGTGTGAAGTAGTTAAAAGTTTTTAATCGTGGCTGAATTACCGAGGAAGTCCCGTAGACTTCAGGGCCAACCTCCTGAGTTTTCACCAAGCCAACCTGAAGGGCTACGGGCCCTGGTCACTCCTAGAGACAGTAGAAGTGGCTCACCTGAAAGAGGAGAATATGCTTTGGTGGGATATCCTGATTTTTCATCATTAACAGCAGATTATAGTACACAACCTATATCCGTTTCAGAAGTTACTGGTAGTGTTTCATCTACTAGTGATATAGGTGAATAACCTGAAATATCTGAACTCGAATCTAAAATTGTTGCTACTCCAATATCAAGGTTTGCTTCTCTAGCTTCTAGTGGTCTCAGTTCACCTAGGGTAGAAGCGATAATTACCCAAAATCTTCCTTCTGGACTAATAGCTATTGAAGAACTTGCTATTTCAGAAAACGAAGAAGGCATCCCTATTGCAGAAGATCGACCTGTTATAGACCTTAGGGAGCATGAATCAATCTTTTACAGTCCACCTAGGAGGAGTGCTTGGTATCTTTCATTGACTGATTTTTTGGAAAACCCGGGACCAAGTTTTTCACCACCTTGTATTTCTTATCACCCAACACCTAGAGGTTACTATCCTCCGTTGAATATGTCCAAACAGTCGTGCATGTTTTCTCAATCTCCGGAAGCCTTTTTGTACGACGGTCCTTCTGTTCCCGCTGGGTATTTTTCCATTTCTGGTACTTTTTCGGGAGCATCTCCTTGACCTATTGAACAAAATTTATTAACTGGAAATAATGGTACTAAACCGTTGAGTGTAGAAGATATTCTCATGATGTCAGGTTCTATTCCCAATCCTCAACCTCAAGGTGGCCAGCCACTACCTGGGGGGCAACCTCAAGGTACTCAGTTTGTGCCAGGGGGGCAACCTCAAGGTACTCAGTTTGTGCCTGGGGGGCAACCTCAAGGTACTCAATTTGTGCCTGGGGGGCAACCTCAAAGACAGTACATACCTACGGGACAATACGTTCCTCAAGGTCAACCCCGGACTCAGTATGTACCTCAAGGTCAACCTCAGTATAAATATGTACCTCAAAGTCAACCTCAATATCAATATGTACCTCAAGGTCAACCCCAGTATCAGTATGTGCCTCAAGGTCAACCCCAGTATTAGTACGTGCCTCAAGGTTATCAACTCCAAGGTCAGTACCCAACTCAAGGTTACCAACCACCTTCTGGTCAATCATATTACCAACCCTACCCTCAACCCAATTATGGTCCTCAATATCCTCAACCTATTATGGGTCCATACCACGGAACGAATTTAGTGTGGGATCCATCTCAATCCCAACAGGTTTTGCAACCGAATGCGCAGTTGTCATCTCAAACTAGACAACCCTTGGTTTCTGGTTCATCCCAGCAACCTGTCCAGTCTACTGTTCAAACTTTTGCACCTTCTGTAGTTTCTCAGTCTGGGCCGCGTACACCTCGTACTCTGCCTCAAACGTCTGCTGCAACTACTGCAACATCTGCTGCATCTACCCCACCTTCTTCTGGAGTATCGACAGCTTCGGTTTCTACTATCCCTGCATCTACTCCTCAGACATCTTTACCTTAGTCTGGACCCATGGTCCACACTTCGGTTCAGATGCCTGTAGGAAGTACGGTTGTCGCCACTCAACCTCAGTTTAATCAACAACCGTACCAAGGACAGTACCAATACGGTCCTGCTACGTAGCAACCAGTCTATCAGTATCAACCATACGTTGGGTATACATATCAACAACCTCAACAACCCCAGTATGGTCCGGTTAATCCTGGTTTTCCAGGAGGACAAAATATCCCAAATGAAATTCCAATTCCTAGTTATCCTGGATATCCTCCTCTTGGGGCTGGTCTGCAGACCCAGAGTTTTAGGGGCCCTAATCGTCAGTTACCGTTTATCGCAACTTTGGACTTGCCTGACTTGACGCGCCTTACGAACGATCCAATTAACTATCTTCAGTATTGGCCACCAATGGCGCATAAGTTGCCCAATGATATTCCTAAGTTCGAAGGTAAGACAGGAGAGGACCCGTCGAACCATGTGATGACTTATCACCTCTGGTGTGCATCTAATTCCATTTCAGATGATTCAATTCGTTTACAACTTTTCCAGCGCACTCTAATTGGTCTTGTGGCCAAGTGGTACATTGAGTTACCGCGAGCCACTTTTTATAACTTTAGTCAGTTAGCTACTTTGTTTTTAACTCATTTTCAATTGTCGGTCAGATATGACAATGGCACAGAATTATTAGCTTCGTTAAAGCAGTCAACGTCCACTTACATTTTATATCATATTCATGAATGGAGACGTCGACAGCGTTTAGTGAAAGTTTTTATCCCGGATCATATCTTAGCTGAATGGTTTGTAAAATCTTTACTGCCCAAGATCATTGAGGATGTGGCTAAAGACGGGGTCGTTACTGAGGAGAAAGTAATTTCTCAAGCACAATACCTTGACTTAGTTTATACTCAGTCAAGTACGTTACACGAGAAAATCCCCGATCTACCCAAACAAAATCAAATGCTACAGCTCCTTCAGGGTCTCATGCTGCTGATGGTATGATTGGTACGGATAATACCAAAAGTAAGAAGAAGTCTTCCAAGAATTCTTCTCCTATCATAACCTTTCCAGATTCCCCGACAGGAGATTCTTCCACGGAAATTTTCACCGATATTCATGTTGTAGAGTCATCTACAGCTAAATAAAAAACCAGTGGTAAGAAGAAAGGGAAGAAGAAGAATAAAACATATAAGAATTCGAAAGAGAAACCAGAAAAAGCGGAATCAACTGATGAAAAACGCAAACCTCACTATCCTTGTCTTATTTGTGATGAAGAAAATTTTACAAGAGACTGCCCTCATCGTGCAGAGGTTGCGAAAATTGTCAAAGGTTCCCAAACTCCTGTTGTTTTGAAGGATCCTTTTCCAAATGAAGACAGTAAAATGATAGGTTCGTCTTCCAGTGCCAATGAAGAACCCATATTGATGATATCCAATGTTAGGATTGCGACTCGATTGCAAGATTATGGAAGTAAAAGTCCTGTTGATGGTAAAGAAGCAGAATCTGCTCATTCAAATCCATCAACCTCAGCTCTCGGTTCCGATCCACTACAGATCGAGAAACCTAATCCAGACTTAGTAATCAAACTGCCCGCCAAGGGTATACTTCGAAAGTGTGCTTTCAATCCACATGCAAGAGTGGCTTAGAACTATAACATTGTTGACGATTTAGTTGTTTCACCCTCAACAATGTCGGCTTTGGAAGTGCTACAATCATGTCCAGCACAACGTAAATTACTTTTGTCGGCTATAGGAGTTGTTGACATTCAGGACCCGAACCTTATAATCTTCGATCTAGAAAATAGTACACTGCGCTTACCTCATCAAATGGCTGTCCAGATTCCAGTGATAGTAACAAACAGACCTGTTCATAGGACTGTGATTGATGAGGGAGCTTCCACGTGTATTATGTCGATACAGTGTTGGAGATCTCTTGGTTCTCCATCACTAAATCAATCCTTGACGATTCTAAAGGCCTTTGATGTCCATGGGTTTCATCCTTTTGGCATTCTACAGGATTTACCTATAAGGGTTGAAGGTAAAACCGTTAATCTAGATGTGGAGGTGGTTGATGCCCCTCTAGATTACAACCTTCTCTTGGGTTGTAGTTGGTCTTACGCTATGACAACTTTCATTTCATCGGTCTTTCGGCTTATCAAGTTCCCTCATAATGGAAAGATCATAACCTTAGACCAGTTGTCTTACTTTTCATCCGACCCAGCCACTGTTGAGAGCATTCAGCATGTTGGTAAAGCGACGATCCCATATAAGGATGTTGGAGTAGGACTAGTTAAAGATTCTGGTTTACTGGGCACTTTTCCTTCTCCTCCTATCAATGCATCATCTTCTACTACAAACATTCATATGATTTCATCAGGTACCACTCTTAATGATGATCCTTGGATCATACCTTCTGAATATGAGATCGACTCATTTGGTACTCTTATGCCTATGAGTCTGTATGAACTTGCGTATCAGACCGTGCAGTCGTTTTCCAACACAACATCAACCCAAATCGACTTAATGAATGTGGTCCATGAGGAATCACTTTCGACATAAAACTCGGATTCAATAACATTTTCTGAACTTGTTCAAACTGATGAGAAAATTCGTGAAATCCTATGCGTCGATGAGTTACCATGGGAAGATCTTCATCACAGATCTTTGTTTTTACCCAAGGGAGATCATTTTGAAAATGATTTTTCATCAATTTTTACGACTAAATATGTCAAGGACGCTCAGAATCCAATGAAACATCTCGATTCCGGGTTAAACTTGGGAAATATTTCTCGAACTATTCCCCTTGACATTTCAGTTAAGCCTGGAATTGTTGAAAACGTTCATATAGGTGCCTCTTGTACGGAAGATGAAATTCAAACATATAAGGCCCTATTTCAAGAATTCCGCAATGTGTTTGCCTGGTCATATGAGGAAATGCTAGGAATTGACCCCGCAATTGTAGTTCATGAAATCAAAACTTACCCGGATGCTAAACCTGTCCAGCAATGTTTGCGTCAGATTCACCCAAGAAAAGCTGTTGCGATTAAAGCAGAAGTTGAAAAATTACTCAAAGCAGGTTTCATTTATCCAATCCTGTTAACGGATTGGGTATCGAATATTGTTCCTATTAACAAAAAACAAGGGACAATAAGAATATGTATCAACTATAGGGACATTAATCAAGCCTGTCCAAAGGACAATTACCCCACTCCCTATATCGATCAAATCATTGATGATTGTGTTGGCAGCAAAATTTTCTCCTTCATGGATGGTTTTTCCGGATACAATCAAATCAATATTCTACCTGCTGATCAACCAAAAATGGCATTCATTTGTCCATGGGGGACTTTTTCTTATTGAAAATTACCTTTTAGGCTTAAGAACATCGTGGAAACTTTTCAACGGGCCATGTCTTATGCTTTTCATGATATCAAGCACATTATGCAACCCTATCTCGATAACTTGCCTGCTCATTCATTACATCGAACTGATCATCTCGTCCATTTAAGAGCAATCTTTATGAGGTGTAGGCATTAACGAATTAGGTTGAACCCCCACCAGTGTGTTTTTTGTATTGAAACGGGTCGATTACTGGGGTTTGTTGTTTCGAAAGCCGGCATTCGCGTTAATCCCTCGAAGGTTGAAGCCATTATCAAATTGCCTCCTCCTTCAAGTCTTCGCCAACTCCAAAGTTTGCAAAGGAAATCAAACTTTTTACGTCAATTCATCCCTAACTACGCCGAGATCACAAAGGGTTTTACCCGGTTGTTGAAGTAGAATACTTCATTTTTTGGGACGAGATAGCTAAGAAATCTTTTGATGCGCTAAAACACGTGTTGACCCATGCACCGTTGTTGCATCCTCCCAACTACAACCAGGACTACTTGTATCTCACCGCTTCCTATTCCACCATCGGAATGGTGTTAGCTCAGGAAGATGAATTCGGTTGAAGCCATCAACAAAGTTCTAGTCATCATAATCCAATGAATCATTGGGATTCATTGGTCAAATTGGCACAACATGCTATTTTCAGCGTTGTGGGTGTATCGAACCTCAGTTAAAACGTTAACAGGGTTCACTCCTTTCCAACTAGTTTATGGTTTGGAAGTTGTGTTACCTATTGAGTGTGAAATCCTGTCATTGCGAATGGCCATCGAGTTACTTCCAGCCACTTCTAAAGAGGAAATACGTTTGTTATACTTGGCTAAGCTAGATGAGAATCGACGTGATGCTGCATTAGCGATCAAATCTCATGAAAAACGTATTAAAGCTCAGTATGATCGAAATGTGACCCCTCGAAATTTTTCAAAAGGAGATCTAGTCTTATTGTACGATCAGGAAAATGATAAATTAGGTGCTGGAAAATTCGTGCCTATGTGGCATGGTCCCTATGTTGTCAAGTGGAAGCTAGTGAAAGGGGCCTATGAATTGGTATACTTTGACGGGGTCTCTTTAGGTAAACCCAGAAATGGTCTTTACCTGAAGAGGTATTATGCTTAAAATGAGTGTGGAGATTTTTTAGTTAGGCTAGTTTTCCTTCTAGCTGGTGTGTTTTAGATTAAAAAAAGTGTGCTTAGTTTAGAGAGAGTTTTTCATCGTTATTCCCGTTTATCTTGGTTTTACTCTTGATGTCTCAGATGTCGATGCCTCTCCAAACATACATTGGTTTCGCTGATGGTGCTTGTTGTAGTACACAAAATATTTCTTCCGCAGCTCGGGTTATCTATTCGCCCTCTGACGAATTGGTATCTATGCATGGGGTAAGCCTCGGTCAAACAACAAACAACATTGCAGAATATAGTGCAGTGATTGAGTTATTATTTGAATCTATTTCATTTGGGATTCAGATTTTGATAGTGAGGCTAGATTCTGAACTCATTGTATTACAACTTAATAGAGTATACGCCATTATAAATCCAGTATTATTGAGATTATTTTTGAGAGTGCGTCTCTTGGAACGTGAATTTGACTATATTGAATATCAACATATTCCAAGATCTTTAAATACATTAGCAGATGCAATTGCTTCTCAAATGCTAAGTAGACATGTGCAATAATCATACAAGTAAATTTAAAAACATTCCATAACATGTTTAACAAAATAAGCTGGTAATAATGATATCATATAACATAGGAGTGTGTCAAAATATACATCGTCCTCGATCATAGGTTGAAAAACACCTTATGATCAGCAAAAATGATAAGTAGAAAAAGCAAAATGTCATATGTGACTACAATAGGTGATCATCCCATCATTGGTGATGATCTCGATACGAAACCACTACATGGGCCACCTTACAAAGGAACCTCCTAAAAGGTCCTGGGACCCCAATCACATAGCGCTGAAGTCGACGAGGGATGTCATCTATGTTGGTCTCTGGAATGTCCCCTGTAAGGCACTCTAGATGGCTCTCCAACTCGGCCAAAGTCTCTGTTGATTCATCCTGTGGGGTTGGAGCCGGTGCAACTGGTTGTTTTCTCTCGTAAGGCCGAAGAGCGGCTGGTCATCGTGGGCCCACATCTACATTTGAAACTTTTACTATCATTTTTGGGACGATATAAAAACAAAAAAAAAATTAAATTAGGAAAATGTTGAAAATGACTTTACCTGAGTCATCCCATTGCTCTCCTGGCGGAAGAGCCATGTCTTGGTCCCCACGAAAATCAACCCCAGCATAAGGAAAGTCCTCGATAGCAAAAACTTGGTTCTCCAACCATTGGAAATACTCAGGTTTGAACCGAACAACCTCGGTCCCCTCATCAGGATGATGGGCCATAACTGCAACCCATCGCATCAGTTTGGGCTCTCGAGGAAGCCAGCTCCACCAGAAAGGTGCTGTGGGATCAACATCGGAACCCTCTCCAGACCAAAACTCACAAATATAGCACCATACCCAAAAGTCTTTAGTTGTCCGTTTTTGACCCTGGTCAGTTGGCCCTTTACATTGGCTAGCACAGCATCGCACCAGTTGAAAATGGTGCCTCGAAAGCAATCGACTACCATCTGCATCTGGGATCCGGTGGTAATGTCTAGCGCTACACTACCGCAGAGTCTGGTAACTGTAAACCCAATAACCATGAGTTCAGGACGGGATATGGTTTTGATATCTATCCCTTTGTCCCAGTTCTGGACATTGCAGAACTCTAGCCAGAGGCTCTCGACAGACTGGCCACCTGCCCTGGGCCCAAATAGAGTCAAATGTTCACCCGTCATGGGAAAACCAGTCAAAAAGTATATATTAGCTGGCTCAATTTTGAGGTGGTGCCCACCAATAAAGAAGCACTGGTCCTGTATACTCCATCTATCAACCAGCCACTGCAAAAAGTCCACCTAGGCCCTAATGCCAGGTATGGCCCAAAATTTGTATAAGCCACATGCCTACAATGCATCGATGAAAGGTTGATGATTCATCACAGCGAGGTCCACATCCTCGTGCTCCCGTTCTCACCAATCAAGCATGATGTTTATCCTACATTCAAGTAAAAAGGTGAATTAGAATGCATAAAATTGATTTCTTTAGGTAATTTTTGAGTTAGTTAGGTTTTTACAAACCTTTGCTCAGGGTACGCACCCCCTTGTTAGGGACAGTGCGTGAGGTCTGCACCTTGCCTTCACGGCAGGTGCGTACCCTCGACTTTTTGCCCATTGCAAAAAAGTCGGGGTACGCGGATCCCCTATGGTAAACCCGCGGGCCCCTGCATGCCGTTTTTGAAACCTAAAAACCTCCTAAAAACAAAAATCAACCCCTAAAAAACAATTTCAAACGGACAAAAATGAAAAGTAAGATGATGTGGATTACCTGGAGGAGACGACGTTCGATTCTGACGGATGGATTTTTCGCAATCTTCACGGGAAGTTTTCTGGTCAAAAGCCCTTCTTTCTCACCCAAATATCAAACGGTAAAAATGAATGGTAAAAAGTCCTTTTTATAAGTTTTTTGAGTAAATAAATTCATAATTTGTTTATGTTTCACTTTAAAAAGGTGTTTTTTGCGACATTTTTACCCATTTTTAAACAGGTATGAGTAATTTTTGAGTTTTTGTTCAGGATAATGGATTTTTCAGGCAAAATCGGTCATTTTCAACGAAAAACCATTAGAGTCACCTTTAAGCTCTTTTCTGACTCCTAAAACATGAAAAGATTGCCGATTTTTTCTTTTTAAGCTCGTTAAAACGGAACTAAAAAGACGGTCCTCTTATAGCCCTTTTCTGACAGTAAAAACACGAAAAGATTGCCGGGTTTTTGTCGTTTCAAATTCAATATTGGTCATAAAATGACGTGTCATTGATCTCTTTTTTACTTTTTCGGATCAGAGGCACTAATTACGAAAAGCACTTCTTGATCGTAAAAGATCAAGCGGTTCTCTCAAGTATTATTTTATACTTTTTTCGGGCTTGGGAGACACACATTTATGAAAAAGGTCGACCTTGGAGTCTTCTTAAGTTTTTTCAGACTCTTTAAAAATGAAAAACGCTGAGTTTCTCATATACTGGACTCATTAAATTTCGACAGTAAAGGACCTGTTCAATTACAAACAGGAACGGACCACTCCTTATTAGGGTTCGAATTTAAACTAAGTTGGACTCATCCAAAGGATGAGCTTACAATCAAGCATATGTTATCCTCCTCAAGCTTGTAAAAAATAAAGAGGTACTTGCCAGAAATGGTGAGGGAAAAGAGAGGAAAATGAGCCTGTTTGTCATACTTTGTAACCACTCTTGAACACGACACTTTCATTCACCTAGGTTGGGGAAATCTTTACAGTTGATCAAACCACATTGAAAGTCTTCAGCTGGTTTCTGGGTATTAACTTTGGGTCAATCGTCACCAAACCATCTGCTGTGTCATTATGTGTTCAAGAGGTCAGTGCGAATAAGCCATTCATCTGCAAAAATATCTGTCATCCATCTTGACCATCCCTGACTCAGTCCTTGCAACTAAATTTCTTCAAACTTGATCTATGATTTCGTGTTGTGGGCTTGCCTACAGCAGATCGCTTTCTATCGACTTCAACTCTTTATCTAGAAAGATGATCTAGAAATCACTAGTACCTTTGGATCTACATGCCTCAATGGCACGTTTCTCACCTTCGATGATAGGTTGCATCATTGACCTTCGATCGAAGGATTTCGTGACATGTTCGACATCGACACATCTAATCACATCTCATGGATTGTACTGAGTACTTTGAGAGCCATTGTCATTATTGGTGGTTTCTCTCACACTTGTTAACAGTTTCCATCATCGACTGGTAATCAAGTGGTTTCTACCATGTTCGACTTCGACACATTCATTCACATGGATAGAATCATACTATTTCGAGAAGTAGAAATGAAGACCCTGGATCTAGTTTCCACCATCCAGGTTGCGAGGAATTATGTATTCATTATGTAATAGACTATTCATAAACAAATGGTTGTGTCCATACGGTGTCTACATGTGTCTATACTTGTGATGTATTACAAGATCATTCCTATATTAGAGCAGTAGTTAGTTTTGATCTGAGTATGGGAATGCCTACCTCAGAGATGATATGATCTCATATATATATATATATTTTGCATTTGAATGTTTTTACAGGTTCCAACAGGGCTCTCCGCAAGATGATCCTCGAAATGATAAAGTACTTCACTCTTCCTAAATGATAAATGAAATCCTTATCTACTACAGATTTCGCACTTTAGGGGGCAATCTGTTACACAAAAATATCGTCACCATGACTATTTGCAGTCAGTATGGGTCTATCATCACTTATATTGTCCTCCTAAGCAAGTCTCAGACCTTAGCTCTTCATGTCAAGCTTTGAAAATGAGAGAAAGACATTGAAAATCAATATTACTCTGGTTCTGCACTTTCTTTCACTTTTGCCTGCAAACCCACACCCTTTGTTCATATTACCTGCGTATCTGCACACTTTGTCTGTAAAGGGGTGAGTGTGTACCCCTGTAAAATTCAAAAAGGTGCATGTTTATCCTAAAAAACTCACTTTGGGTTAATTCTAGATGTTTCTAGAAGGAATTTTGACGTGGATTGTTCGCTCGAAGGTGGTTCATGCATCCCAAAAGAGAAGGAGCTAATCCCTTGATAGGATGAGTTATCCCTTTGAAGGAGGGCTTTATCCCTTTGAAGGAGGACCTAGTAACTTCCCTCCATTGCACTATAAATTAAGGCATTGGGTCAGTTGCTGGAGAGGTTAGAAGCTGAACATTTTTTAGGGTAAATGTTGATGGAATTGGGACTTCCTAGTTAAACTTGAGAGGAGAGATCACATACCGTTTGGTTTCATTGGGAAGTGAGTGAAACTTGTCAAAGTAGAGGAGACTTCTTGTCGGACCCTGGGAGGATCTTGTACAGCATCAAGGCACAGGTTGTAAAGTTCTTCTTTCATTTGAATCAATACAATCAGATTCATTTTTCTCAACAAATTGTCTTATGTGGTTTGTTTCATAATCTCCTTGATCATTATGATGAATATGCTTTATGATATTTTCTTTTCAGGTGCTATTTAATTTGTTTGCTTGTTTGTGTTTGCAGAATTACACTTCAAGGAAGCTCATTTAGAGCGAGGGAGCGAGGCTTCCACAAATTTGCATTGGACCCAAGGTAGGCCTAAAACACTTGTTTGCCTTTGTTTTTGATTGCATATTTAGAGAAACATAGTTTTTGATTGGCTTGCTTGTCACTAGATATCTTTAGATACTAGGAAGGTCGATCTTGTCCGCAACCTTGACTCATTCTATGTGACAACCTTTGTTTGTATCGTGAGGGGATTCCCTTTTATAGATGGACCATTTGGGGTTCATCTTTTGGGTTGATATTGCAATATTCTACTTGTTCATCCATCTATGGAGCCATTGTTTTGGAGGCTACATTGTTATGGTTAAATGATTTTTCCGATGTAACTAGCCCACGAGGAATAGTATTCCCTTCTAGTTGAAGAATTTTTTGTCCAACCACCGTGTTCTCCCACGAATTTGGTTCTTGATCTGCCTCTTGTTCATCTTCCTGATCAACAATCGAGCTAGTGAATTCCCCAACTCCATTTGACCTACTCATCATCCTCGAACACCTGCCAGTGCTTGACATTATCAGGTATAGAGGGTTTGTTTTTGACCTCCACCTCGTACCTTAGAAGCAGATTTTGAGGAGATTTGAAGTTGCTTGGTGCTACAACAAGGGAATCATCCATTCAATTTTCTTCTTTGGGCACAAATTGGATATTGAAGGCTAGGAAGAAGTTATCAATTAAATCCCATTCTTCATTTCGGTAAGTCCTTAATCTAGGGTGTTTAACCTAGCACTGATTTCGGATCTTCTTTATAATCAGCTCAAAGTCTCCATGTACAATTAAGCATTCAATATTCATATTCCTTGTTGTTTGTAGCACAAGGAGAAATTATTCATACTCTGCCACATTATTGGTTTCCTCAAACTCCAGCTTGAATGAGAGGGGTATCAAGACACCCCCAGGAATTACCAACGATACTCCTGCCCCATTTCCCTCTTTCGAATTAGCTCCATCAAAGGATAATTCCCATACTTTGTTTGTATCTATGTGTTGGTAAGCTAATTGCATCGTTAGATGTACTTGGGTTTCTTCTAATATGGTCTCATATTTTTCTAAGAACAGGCAAGAGAGGTCACCTTCTTTTCCATATACAGGAGAATTCCTAGAACCTTTAGTTGGGGTGACAGTTTTTACAAATTTGGACTCTCTATACAACCTCCTTTGATATCCTCCAAAAGTGGGAATAATGGCATAAGTTAGATCTAACTTGATAGAGCCCCCTATTACACCTGTTACACAACATTTTGTCACTGTCTCTGTACTCCCCATTCCTCAATCCTGGAGTACCTCTATAGTGACCCTCATATGTTTGCATGCCACGAAGAACATGTCCCTACATCCCTCTTCATCTGCAGAGCATTTTCCTTTTACATCATTTCGCAAGAAGCTTCCTTCAAGCTCAATTTTCAACACCGACGCTAGTGCTCAGTTCCTTCCCTGTGCTGATTTGTAGAGTTTAAAACTAGGACTAGTGCCGAACGATGCAAGTGAGCCGTTCATCCCCTGCACAGATCCTCTTTTGGCAAGTTTTTAAAAATGGAGACAAAGCTTCTAGGTCTAGAAGCTTGGTGAATGAAAGTCTGGTAAATGGTTGGGCAAGATAGAGCCGAGAGAGTTTGTTTGGGCTCCTTTTCCCTATTGAAATGGAACAAACCAAAGAGATAAGGCCTCTCCCATCATAAGAGGATCCATTTCCCCTCCATCAAAGCTATATAAACTCCTCATTTCACACCCTCAACTAGCTAATGAAAGGGCTGGAAATATATGCAAATCTTGATAGCCATCTTGAGAACCTTAGCCTTCTATTTTGTGTGTGAAGGGAGAATTAACTTATAGCATTTGTTTGGAGTAAAAGGAAAGAGGCCTTGAACTTCAATTGTTTTGAGGGTGAATCATGAGATGCTTGTAGTGGTAATGGAACCTGGACATGCCAAAGGGAACCTGCAACGTCAAGGCTCCGGTTGTATTTCTCTTTAAAGTTCATATTAATAGAACTAATTGGTTTATTTCCAGTTTGTGGAGTAGGTAAATCCTCTCTGCGGATAGAGACGATCCCTCTAGACCAAGAGTGGGACTAACCGCAAACAAGACAATATAATGTAAACTTCCATAGATTAGAATTAAATAAGAGGGCCTACCTCTTATAGTGCTAATCCACTTGATGATTATCTTACTTCCTTGCTCTAGCTTCCTTTTGTTCTTTTTGCTCAAATACCTGAAACAAACATGCAAGAGACAACAAAAAACATGATAGCATAAAATCGAATTCAATCTACTTAAAAGGTCAAGGAGTTTCAAGCTATCAAATGCAATATAACATACAATATAGGAAATAAACCAGTGTTAAATTAATATGAATTTCAAAGAGAAATACAACCAGATCCTTGATGTTGCAGGTTCCCTTTGGCATGTCCGGGTTCCAGCACCACTATAAGCATCTCATGATTCACCCTCAAAACAATGGAATTTCAAGGCCTCTTTCCTTTTACTCCAAACCAAACATTATAAGCTAATTCTCCCTTAACACACAAACTAGAAGGATAATGTTCCCAAGATGGCTATCAAGATTTGCAAATAATTCCATCCCTTTCATTAGCTAGCTAAAGGTGTGAAATGAGGAGTTTATATAGCTTTGACGGAGGGGAAATGGATCCTCTTATGATGGGACAAGCCTTATCTCTTTGGTTTGTTCCATTTCAATAGGGGAAAGGAGCCCAAACAGACTCTCTCGGATCTATCTTTCCCAACCATTTATCAGACTTCTGTTCATGAAGCTTCTAGACCTGGAAGCTTCAACTCCATTTTTAAAAACTTGCCAAAAGAGGATCATCACGGGGGATGAATGGATCGCTTGCGCTGTTTGATGCTAGTCCTAGTTTTAAACTCTATAGTGCATGGAAGGAACTGAGCACTAGCGTCGGTCTTGAAAACTGAGCTTGAAGGAAGATTCTTGGGAAATGATGTAAGAGGGAAATGTTTTGCAGATGAAGAGGGATGTAGGGACATGTTCTTCATGGCAGGGAAACATATGAGGGTCACTGTGGAGGTCTTCGAGGATCAAGTAACAGGGAGTATAGGGACAGTGACAAAATGATGTGTAATACATGCCCCCTAAAGCACTAAGGCCGAACAAGAGTGAGGGGTGAAATTCTTTATAAGTAGATGCATAGAACTAGAGACTGCTGTTGGGAAGCCTGCAAGAAAGCATAGATACATATACATCACTGGAATCTCTGATACATGAATTGTGGTATGGACACAACCATCCTAAGAAGATCATGTAAATGGATCCAAGTTATGGGTGCAACCATCCAGTAAGAAGGATCATATCATACCCAAGGTATGGTCATAACCATCCAATAATGAGAAGGATCACATATAATAGAATCATGGTATGGTTGTAGCCATCCATCTGAAAGAGACATGTATGTAAGCACGATCATGTCACATTGCACTGCAACCTAGACTTGTGTAGTCTGGGCCCACGGTCTTGCACTCGAACATGACCCAATCAAAGTACAAAGTCTAGCATTTGAATATATGTGTTGATGTTGAACATGCTAGAAAATTGCTTGATTACCAATCAATGATGTGAACTGTTAACAAGTGTGAGAGAAACCACCAATAATCAGAATGGCTCTCAAGGTACTAGCAACATAATTCATGGAGTGTGAATAAGGAACTGAATTCGAACGCCCATGAATTCACTTGATCAAAAGCCAATGATTAGGACTTGTCATTGAGTGTGAAGAACTTGCCATTAGGGCATACAAGCTCGAAGGTACTGAAAGGGAGTATCTTGGCCAACTTCATGGATAATGAGCTGAAGTCGATAGGAAGTGACCTTATCAAAGGAGGGCCATGATGTATCCGACATCATCGACACGGGACAATGGATGCAATGATTATGAATGATATAGAGAATCAGGAATGAGTGTAAACTACAGAAGGATTAACTCTTGAACATATCGATGACATGACTCCAGACTTTGGCAACTTTTGGATCCATGAGATTGGAGGTCAAGAGGACGTGGTAGAGATCAAATGGAAAGGAAGAAAATGGTAAAAAAAACCAGAAAGATCAATTATGAAGTGGTGATATCCCAACCCAACACAAAGTAGAAGAGTGTCATGTTCAAGAGTGACAAGCTATCAACACAATTGGTAAAAATTTCCCGTTTCACCCACCATTTTTGGCAGGTACCCCAATTATTTTTTATCACAAGCTTGAAGGGGATAACATATGCTTGTAGTTTAAGTCCATCCTTCGGATGAATCTGACCTACTAAGATCAATGAGCCCTAGGAAAGAGAAGCTCATGTTCATCATGGTGACAAACCTGATGTCATTTAAAGTTTAACGAGTTCGAAAAAGGGAAAACTCGGTATCTTTTTCATGTTTAGAGAGCTTGAAAAAGACTCGGAAAAGAAAACTCCAAAAGGTTCCTTTTCGTAAAGTTGTCTATCAAGCCTGAAAATGTAGAAAACAATACTCGAAAGAACCTATTGACCATGTCAGTCAAGGAGTACCTTTTTCTTAAATAGTTCATCCCAGCTCGAAAAAGGAGTAAACATATATTGGGTAAATGATGTTTTAGAACCATTTTACGATGTCAAAATGACAAGAGCTCAGCAATCGTTTCGTGTTTCAAGAGTCATAAAAGAGCTTAAAGTAGACTTCCCTTTTTAGTTTATTTAACAAGTCAAAAAGGGAAAAATACTCTGCGATCTTTTCATTTGAACTTTTTACAAGTCGATAAAAAAGCTTAAAGACGACTCCAGTTTTGCATCATCACTGACAATCCATCACCTATCACTGCACAAGTAGCAAATGTATCTAAGGTAAAATGGCAAAAAAATGCTCTTAAAACCCTAAAACACAAGGAAGAGTTTATAAAAAGGGAAAAAGCAAAACATTTTTTACCATTTACCTCTTTTACCTCATTTGGAGCAAATTTTACTCATTTGTGCCCTAAATCTTTAGGAGTAGATTACAACAGATCCAGGAGGCCGATCGACAAACCATCTATTGCAGGTAAGAGCTAAGGTCTTAAGCTTTGCATTCATACCTGTTTTTTATACATTTAACCACTTTTTCAAGCTTTTGAAGGATTTTTTGCAAAATAATTTCACCCTTGGTCAGCACGGGATCCAGGCACGGGATTGCGTTGTTCGAGGGTTTATAACATGGGAAATTGCACTGTCAGCGCTACTATTTTTAAAACAGTTGTGCTGGCAAAACGAATAGGATTTTTTTAATTTTCACACAATTTAACTGCTTTTAATCTGAAATTCCTCTTGCAAAAACTGATGTTTAGGTAAATTCATGTTTGCAGGAAAATCACAACAAGAAAGATGGTGATTGAATGGAAAGAATGCAAGCATGAAGGAATTGATTCATTAGCATTGGACAATCCAAACTATCTGGATACACTGAGGAACTGTGGGCTCCTCAAATTCTTTCTCACACCGGGCATTCGGGCTTAACCTGAGCTGCTACAATACTTGATCAATGAGTGGGACATTGGAAGGGAAGTATTTGTGATCCGTGATCAAGAGCTGGAGCTAGAGACTTCAGACATTTAATTCATTACGAGACTGTCCTGAAGAGGGGAACTAGTCCAATTGTATGGAGGCAAGCCCATTGGGGTGAGGGTGAACATGCTCCTTACAGAACATTGTTCGGAAGCTCTGAAATCTGGAAGTGGAAAGGTTGACATCATGACCATAGGTGACCTTATACTAAAGGTTCTTCTCTTTCCCATTAATAGGGTTGTTGGATCTCAAGCATTACATGAGTCCAACAAACCTAAGTTCCAGTATGCCATAGACTCCACAACACCCACTGTCTTCAACTGGGTGGAAGCCATGAAGGTGAACATGAAACGTGAATTATCCAAATGCAAGGCAGGCAACCTGAGGCAATTTGGATATGGTTCCATTATGGTGACTTTTTCTTGGAATGGATCCCATTGTTCCACTATCAGCTAGCAGAGGTAAATCTCCTAATGCCACGAGATACACAGATGGTCTGATGGAGTGAACTAATGCTCAAGACTGGAGGGGGCCAGCATATGTCATACATGCTCATTTTCTTTGCGTGGTTGAGGCATCAACTAATTGTGGTAGAGGATTGGCCATATAACAGGATTGACTTCGATGGCGATCCTGACATGTCGCTCCTAGAGGGGGAGGATTTTGGTGATGGAGGTGAGTGAAAAAAAAATTGTTTTTGAAATATAAGTATTTGTGACATTTTGATTTTGTAATTTTAGATGTGGGACCAGAGCGACTAGTTGGGATGTCCCTGATCGCTAGACGCATTGCTCGACAGTTTGAGATCGCTCCTTATCTGGAAAGATTCGATAATGAGGCAGCGATTGCATGAAATCTCGATAACATGACCAGAGGCATCCCAGAGTATGCTCGTATGGAGGACATTCCATGCCGTTATCAGTGGCACACAGTGGGAGTGTCAGATCAGATCCGATGATTACTGACTCGCATAGTACGAGTAGTGACATGCTATCATGAGCACAACATCGAGTATTCCATAGTTTTAAAAATTACAATTTTGAGGCCTACGAGCCACGAATGTACTTGGAACATGTATATTATTTCTTAGGTTTGATGTAAGGACACTCAAACAGTATGCGACACACACACACACATGAACCTATCTTATCTATCATATATATATATATATATATATATAATATATAAGTATATAGATTATGTATGTATGTAGACACACAACACACACACACACATATATATATATATATGTTATATATATATACATATATATGTGTGTGTGTGTGTGTGTGTGTGTGTGTGCGCTACATCTCCTGTTTACTATGATATAATGTTTTGTTTTTCACATATTGCGTAAATGTCCGTTTAACACATAATTAGCCAATGAATCTGCCAATGTATTCATATGCCAAGGAATGTGATGATATGTGATATAATAAAATTTTCTTTCCAATAGACAAATACGCAAATACATTATCAATATGTGTGGGTTTCTGACAGAATATTTCCCGTTGAGCTGAAGAACAACAAGTTGCAAATCAAGGTTAACAACCATTTCTCGAATTTCAAGAGCAATGGCTTCCGACAAGAGTTCGATAACTGCACTATATTCAACAACATTATTAGTTGTTTGACCTAAAAAACTTTGAATATATCAACCAAATCACCATAAGCGTCATAAATAGTCCATGCCACAGATGATAGATTCTGGGTACTACGACAAGCACCATCAGCAAAACCGACATAAGGAGTCACAAACATCTACAAAGTAGGTGAAGACATAATAAGCATGAAAGCTGCTTGAAAAGCACACCAAAGCAAACTGCACAAAAATGAATAACACACTTATGTACAAAAGTAACCATTCGAAATGACTTAGGGATAGTATTTTTTGAGGTACAACCTATTGCAGAGCTTGTCCAAGGGGTTACCCTCATAACCAATCAGCTCATATGCCCCTTTTTGTAACACATGCTTGATAATATAGAGCCCATGCCACGTGGGTTTGAATTTTCCTGCCCCTATATTATCATTAGCTTGGTCATATGGCAAGACCAGATCACCCTCAGAAAAAGCATGAGGAGAGACCAACTGATCAAAATAGGACTTAAATCGCTTTTTCTATGCTTCAATGAATAAAGCAACGAGACAATGGGTTTCATCTAGTCATTCCAAATATAAGAGACACTCTTCTTAAGGCGAGGTTTCGGGGAGTAATTCGAAAACCAACTTGAGTGAGGGAATTTCACATTCAATCGGTAAGGTAGCTTCTAGACCATAGACTAGTTGGAAAGGAGTGAATCCAGTTGTGTCTTTAGTCGAGGTTCGGTAGCCCACATAGTTGAAAAAATCATGAGATGCCAATTGGATTTGTGCATCCCAATGGTGCGTTGAAGCATCGTGACTAACACTTTGTTTATAGATTCAACTTGGCCATTGGCTTGAGGGTAGTATGGAGTTGACCCGTCATGATGCAAGCCCAATGTAGAATTCAACTCAGCCATCATGTAATTGCGAAAATGGGAGCCATGGTCAGTGACAATGGCTTGAGGCACTCCAAACCTGGAAGTAACATGATTGAATAGAAATTGCGCCACTGTTTTACCGTCAGCTGAATATGTAGTCATCGCTTTGGCACATTTGGTAAAGTAATCCATGCCAATGATAATATAACCATGTCCCCTGGCCGAATGAGGGTTACATGTCATAAAATAAATGCTCCATTTGGAAAAGGGACGAACAGTAATACTGGGGTGAAGGAGAGCGGGTGGGGTGTGCATTTTTCATTGATAAATCTGGCACTCATGGTATTTGTGAACAATAAGGATGTAATCCTTAAAGATGGAGGGCCAGAAGTAACCAACACGGAGTATCTTTTGAGCAGTGGTGTAACTAGACAAATGACCACCACATGCACCAGAATGGTAGTCATTCAAGACTCTTTCAGCCTCATTGAGAGTTAAACATCAACGATTAATTGAATCAACCCCAACACAGTATGAAGTATCCCCAATGATGCGGTAAGGTTGAGATTGATGTCGAATGGTTGCCGCTTTTCTAGGGTGCACTAGACGAAGTCGTTGACGAATGGGCTTCGCGTTAGGATAAATCAGAATTTCATGCACGACTATATTGGGTCAATACTGGGCATTTATTCATACAACCATGCAAAAAAATCTCGAAAGTCTTGAAAAAGACGAGTATAGATCTTGATCTCAACATGAGAACAAGTCACCCTAATATGAACGCTTTCAACGATACCAAGTTTAACAGAAATGTCAATAGGCATTGTTTGGGTAATATTACCCATGTTCCCTTCCGACCAAACTTCATGAGTCATGATAGGTGTTTGAAGTGGTTGGGTCGGGAAATGAGAAGAGAAATTCTCAAGACAAGTAGACATGACCACCAAGCCAGGTAAGAAGGGGAGCAATGATGAGTATCATTCCATGGTGCTTCCTCCAGAGACATAGTTTCCACGATACTTTCATCAAAAGGAAAAGTCTAGGTTAAGCGATTGGAAGAATCTAAAGAACCAAGCCACATGGATTGAGAATACACATCAAGAGACGTATTCGAAGCAGTATGATCAGTAGGTACCGAAGTTGAAGCCAAAACAATCTCCACATAATTGATCTTGGTAGGGCTTAATGGCATCACCCCATGTATGAACAAGATCAAGAGAGGGAATGACCCAAGGATCAAACTTAATCGAGATCATGTTGACTGAGGCAACATGTGGATGTGGGAGAGGAAAAATACCCATCAAGGAGGGATCTTTGAAAATTCCAGCCACCACCCTGTCATATGGACAACCAGTATGCTTCACGTAAGGAACATTGCCATCCGAGGAAGAAGAGGCAAAGAAAGACAATTGGTTGACCGTGACGATCTTCCCTTGATGAGGAAATTGAAGCATGAAAAATAGAGAGGAGGCTACCACATGCATAGGATGGGTCCAACTCCACCTAAGTAGAATATTATAGTTAAGATTTGGATCAACAATTTCTAGCTGGACATTGACTATCTTGCATTCCAAGGTAACAATAAGATTAGGAAGGACACTGACTGGTCGAGAATCGCATCCATCAGAGGCTTCCAACACGTTAGGTGATTGGTTTAGGGTAGAACAGCCAATTTCCTTCCAACAAGAGACATGCATGATGTAGGTGGAAGGACCTTCATCAATGACGGTCCTGTGAATGGTCTTCTCATTAATGATCACCTGAATGAGAAAAGCAATTTGATGAGGTAAGCACGGAACATGGTTTTCTAGATCAAAACAAATGAGATTGGAATTATATGGATCAATACCTCCAATAGAGGACAACAATGATTTATGCTAAGAAGGAAAACTTTGAAGGACGTTGAGAGAAGACATAGCTGATGGCGCTTGAGAAAAATATTCAACAATGTTATAATGTTGAGTGGCTTGAGCATTTGGATTATACGAGGAATTTCATAGCACACCTCAAGAGGTTGGTTAAAAATCAGAATCAGGATTAGGTCACTCTATATGGAGAGGACCAGAGGTAGACAGGATGGAGGAGAAAGGGGTACCTTCTCTCTCTTTCACTCCCATCGAAGTAGGTGTTTGATAATATTTTGATCTAGTAGCCACATTTATAGGTGTATTCATCATGAACACTTGGGAACTTGTGGAAGCGAAAGACTGAGGTTGGTCTACAATTTGGGTCTGTTGGGATGGAAAGGGCTCTTTCAAGATAGTTGGGGTCCCTTTGAGAAAGCAACTAGGTTTAGATCGTCGAAGACAAACTTTAGTGTAGTGATCCTCCTCACATATGAGGCATGGATACTTGGGATTTCTTTGAGAGGAATCACTAGCAGACGACTTAGGAGGGCCCTGTTTCGAGGCATCGAATTTGGGCTTGCCTTTGCCCTTCTTTTTTCCTTTAGAGGATTTGTCCGCTGTGGTAGACTGGACATCGTGAACCTCAGAGGTTTTACCAGGACCAGGTGAATTTCAAGAGGGATCATTCGAACCAGTGTTCGAGATTGATTTCTTCTTGGAAGAAGATTTCGTGGGGGTCTGAGACAAGGAACCAATCACTCCATCAACAAGTGGGGTAGCCAAAGACTTCGATGTTGTTATATCTGATGTTGGTCTTGGAGCATCAGGTAACATATCATATAATGTGCCAAATTGCAAGTAGATGAGGTCTAAATACTAGGCATGAGCTATGGCTTGCTCCTCAGTAACACACCCACCCAAAGCTATATCCTCAACAATTTTGTTGATGAATGCTTTGGTGAAATATTCTGTCAACAACTGATCAACAATTTTAAACTTGATCAAGTGACGTTGACACCTCCATTCATGGATGTGATCATAGAAATAGGTCACATTGCCTTGCTTAAGCTATGTAAGTAGATGGGTGCTAGTTTCATAGCGAACCAGTAGCTGGAAATGAGTGAGGAAAGCCATAGCGAGAATGCTGAAGTCATTGTAGGTACTTCAAGGAAATTAAATGTACCACTTTGCTGCAGAACCTGTGAGAGTTTGTTAAAAAAGTTGGAGACGAATGGAATTATCAACATATGAATTGGAGGAGCACCAAAGGTGATGTGTCATCATGTGGGCCTGTGGATCCTCCTTCACTTTTCCCTCAAACTTCGGACAATCACTTAGAATCTTGGATGCAACTGGAGGCCAGTATGGTGAATGAAGAATGGGATCATTCGTAAGTCTAGAAACATCTGGCAGCTCCAATGTGGCCAAGAATGGAAATTACAAATTAAAAGGCATGTAGGGCCTTTGAGGAGACCCATATTGTAGATTCCATCCTTGTTGATAAGGATTTCCCCCCATGGTGATGGATTATGTACATATGGATTTTGATTCTGCCCCCATTGGAGGTTACCCTACCCATAAGGAGGATTCGGTCTGGGGTAGGTTTGATAATTTCTTGCCATAGGTTGATGATGAGAAACATACAGGTTAAAAGGTTGTTGAGCCTGTTGACCTTGGACATAAGGATTTTGAAATTTCTGACCCTGGACATACAAATTTTTCACCTGCTGCCCTTGGACATAAGGATTTTGATCCAGTTGCCCCTGGACATAAGGGTTTTGAACCTGTTGCCGCTGGACATAAGGATTTTTAGCTTGCTACTGCAGGATTGGACCTTGACCTTGTAAAGATTAACTGTGCTGATATGAATACAAGGGTTGCTGCTGCCTAGGTTGAACTTATTACTGCAAAGGATGGCTTTGTTGTTGTAAAGGTTGTCCCTGCAGTTGTAGGGGTTGACCTTGTGAGGACATAGGTTGAGAGGACTGGTGAAAGAACTGCGTCTGCGGCTGCAAAGTTTGTTGCTACTGTTGCAAGGGCTACCCCTATAGTTTTTGCAGTTGTCCTTGTTGCTGCACTACCTGCCCTTAGTGTTGCAAGGATGGACCTTGCTACTGCGAAGGTTTCCCTTGTTGTTGCAAAGGCTACCCCTGCTACTACAAGGGTTTCCCTTGTTGCTGCAAGGGTATCTGGATAGTTCTCAGGATGACATCTTGAAAGTTCTCAAATTGGATCTGATCATATCCACCAGGAACGACGAATGGACTAGGCTGAACATATGGCCTAGCTTGAGGGACATAAGACAATTTATCATCACTTGTGAACCATATGGAACATAAGGAGGTTGGAATAGAACCTGAGCCACATATGGCTGATGGTACTGAACGTTACCTAACCTAGATGGTCCAGCAGGGTTTGGCTATTGGTATTGGACATTACTTGACCTAGATGGACTGGCAGGGTTTAGAATAGTACCGTAAGAGGGTTGGTTCATTCCAACCATGTGAGTTTGTGAGTCGCTCACATTGGTTGCACCAGACATCATGGATATTCGAATCTTGCCCCCTAGGCAGTGGTACAGTCTACCCACTTAGTAGAGGGGTAGAAGAATTTACCGAGACTTGACTCGAGACTATCAGTTGAACCAGATGATTTGGTTGAAATGACGAAACAAGTGGAGTCAGAATGATGGGTTGCACCGGAACTGAAGTGACGATAGTTTTCACTATCGGTTGAGAGGTCAAGTTCTGAATGAACAGACCTGAGGTAGGCATAGCATCTGAAGACTAGATATCATTGCGATATAACGATGAGGCACTGGGAATGCCCGAAGCCAACTAAGCTAGAGAGGTATAAGCATGCGGTAATAAAGGTTCGCTATACTCAATTTAAACACTAGTCGGAATTATTCCTATGTAAGGGAAACCTTTTGGAGGGAACAAATATCCTTGCTCATCAACTACGTGAGGAGTGTGTGTAGCAGAAACATCCGAGTTACCCAGAGAGGAGACTAGGATCTTGCCTTTTGATTCCATGGGTGGAAAAAAATGATGACAGACAACCGAAGATGTTCAAGAAGATAATTCAAATGAATACCAGGTCTATTGTACGGATTGTACGAACACTGCGATGATATCACAATAATATCGAAAAAAGGATTTAGAGGGTAAACAACCAATCCTTGTTGACCTTTAAGAGTCGACAGACTCTCGGGACTCTAGATAGGATTATACAGAGATTCCGGGCCAGATTTGTAAGGTGACACAGTATCTGATGGAGGAGGATGAGATGACAAAGGTTGAATACTCAGAACAATCCCAAGTTCAACACCTTGATCCTGGAGTGACTGCGAGAGTTCAGGGAGAGGATTCTTAGAAGATATTTTAGATGGAGGAGTGGAAGAGGAACTAGGCGAACCTGATGGTTTTGCCACAATGACTTTGTCTCAAACAACAAGAGAATAGAGATTAATTTCAGGGCTTCTTTAAAATATATTAAAGGTACACTCACGATGTGGTCCAGAATAAGACTATTAGGTACATGATGTGGTTGTGGGTATACATTTTTTAAGACGCTGAAATAGACTGATGCCATTTCATGTCTTATGAGTTGAGAAAAAGGCAAATATGACTCTAATCACTTTCGGTTTGAACGAGATCGAAAGGGCAAGTGATTGATGATCTTTTAAATTTAAAGAGTCAAAAAAGACCAAAATGACTACTTAGGATAATTAAGGAAAAAGGATTACGAGGTAACCGTGAACTGCAAAATACCTCCTGATGAATTAAGAAGTACGGGCAGACAATCTCCTTGAATTTTGTGTTCGGTGTTTCACGTTTACAAGGCAGCAGACTCAGCTTCCTATGGATAAAGGATTGTAAACCTAGTGGGGTATCCCTTTATATACGTGACGATACGGGGAGGACAAGTTCGTACTAGCACTGTCTAGTGCCAAAGTGAAGGACGTCTGCTAGGTTTAAAGACGTTGGAACACATCTCTAGCCTAGACCTCTAAATGTGAGTGTTTAGTTTCAAATGCGCCTTAGGTTAATTTAATACATTTTTAAGGTTTATCTTGAAATTAAGTCTCAGTTTTCAAGCCCTATCGATGTCACTCGAAAAACTCATATATGAAGCTATATGAGCAAAACCCTTTCAATTCGATGAATGTTTACACTAATTAAGAGTAGAGAAAACAACCAATGCAACAAACAAGCAACTAAAAGCAAGATGACTCTTCACTACTTCAATTTTCAAAACAAAATAATGAAAATTCTTTCCACTTCCTATCTTTCCTATCAAATGCACTTCAACTAGTTCTTTCATCTGTAAAAGAAGTTCATTTCATTTCACATGATCATGATGATGCAATTCTAGCTTTCAATGATGTTACTTAATGCAACATATCAATTTAACAAACTAGAATGATGAATTTTTTCAATGGAATGATAAAATTACTCTTTCACATAAACATTTCAATGAAAAAATTTCAAACAACCAACATCAATCATATACCAAGAAAGATAAGAAAAACTCCTCTCAAACCAAGCATGCAAAGACTCAATCGAAAAGAACGAGCAATGTAATCTATGCTTGAAAAGATACGTTCAATCAAGAGAAGAGAAAATGAAACTTTTACTTGTTCAATTGAAAATAAAGCAATACAAGGACTAAAACATGAAATGCATGGGGAAGCTAACCAACAACTTGACTTGATGAGAAAACAAACAACTAAATGGACAATGAACTAGATGCCCTAGGGACACAAGCCACCCAAGAACTCAAAAAATCAAGTAAGGTAAACTCAAACTAATCAAGCAAACAAATCAAGCCAACGAAGCTCTCTAGCCAGGGAAAAAAGCCAAGAAACAGAACTTATGAGGACAAGACACATTGGCAATGATTCAGGAGAAACCCTGATTTTAACCTACAGGAATCGACATGATTGTGTAACTGAAAAAAAGTGCCACAAGGGGGTATGAAGTGACTTTTCAAGGGTAAATCATGTTGGTCAGTGTGGCTGTCAAAAAATAAACAACGCTAACTGAGGATTTCAAATAAAAATAAAATAAAATTTTTCAGAAATCAAAACCAGACCTATCACTCTAAATTCAAGAATCTAGCAAAATATCCATCTAGCTTGCTGGACCAGTCTGTATTGAGTAATAAACCATATGATTTCGGTATGTCCACAACAACTATATTGATGCATTAGTGGACTCGACTATCATGAGATAGTCAGATGATCACATCTCATAGTTCACCAATGGATGGTACTGATTTCCAATCAAGTTGGATGATTCGGGTGGATGTCTCACTCCATTGAACATTGATATTCCTAGCGATGGAGAGTGACATGAAATTGGCTGACGCGCTAGAATCAACCAAGCTGTTGTGAACATTGTAGTTAAAAAATTCAAATTAAAGTAGGAATGGGGGCAACCTTAGTTTTATTCTTCCATATGGAGTGTATTGAGCACAGTGGAAAGTGATTGAGAGGTGTTCTTTCTCCCTTTTCGGTAGAGGTTGCGCTATCCACTGTTTTTTGTCCCAATGCATGCAGCAAGATATCTCGCTAACTCTGTTCTTTGGCTAACTCAAACAAACTGATGTTCGTTTGATTTTTCTTCATGTCATCAACAATGTTATAGTAAAGATGTGGTAGACTCACCGAGGTGTCCTAGATGGAATGGATGTTCTTGTTGTTCAGGTGGAGTGTTTTGCAACTTGTTTCTCATGGATGTACTCTTATCAACTGATGTCTTCTTGGAATCTCTTTGTTTTTTATGCTTTGGGCCAGCTGGTGGATCGACCTTTTTCATCAACAGTCTCACCTTTTCTTGCATTTCCCCAAGTGTAGGGGGATCCCCTTTAATCCTAAGATTGTAACGATCATTTTTCTTCTGGGGTTGCTTCTTGGTGTTCGTCTTCAACATTACTTGCGAGCACTAATATGCATTTAACACATGCCCAGAACTTGATGTTTCATCAGGTGTAACCTCTTCATCATTGTTAGTGTCTTCCGACTGCTCCTTCATATTGCTTTTCGCATTGAGTGTATGATTACAGACAGAGCTAACGACTCGCTTCCAATCTAAACAAGAGTTCTCGAGGTGATGTTCTTTGTGGAAGGAACATAACTTAGGATTTGTGCACTATTCAAGTTGGAACACATGCTTTTGCGCATTATTTGAAGAAAACAGATTGTTGCTTGATGAGTCACTCGATGAGCTATTTTCTTGTCTATGTCTAGGTGGATGACTGGTTGCAAATGTGTTCATTTTCCGTTGCTTCATCTCGGAAACTTCCGTGGTAAATTTCTTGACAAGGCGAGTGAGGGTCTCAATATCAGTTGCTTCATTGTCTCTGCCCTTGCTCACCATTGCTTGGGGCTTCCTACTCACATCCTTGGATTCCTTCGTTGATTCATCATCCTTAATCACTTCGATCACACGCACGTCTTTATTAACAACAATAGCCTCTTCGCAACTTTCCAAGAGTGTTGGTTTCTCAGTGTTCTTGAAGAACTGCGCAATGCTCGTTGGCAGTGTAGACATGTAGTAATAAACAGTGATGGAGTCATGAAGTTTAGTGTTTGCTGCAAACTTGTTCAGAATTCATGTAAACCTCTGATTGAAATCTTTTAATTTTTATTTTCCATCCATCTTGAGGCTTCCCAACTCTTTGAGTACCATGGCTGAGGTTTTGTCGTCAACAAACTTCTCAAGGAACATGCATTTGAATGCTCTCGAGTTTTGTATAGAGTTCAGTGGAAGACTGTGATAACATGCAACTGCGCGACCATCCAAGGTACATGGAAACAATCTACATGATACGTCATTAAACCATACCTCAATGGTTTGCAGTTGTAGGTAGAAGTTGTCTAGGTGGTCTTCCGCCTTCACCATACTGTCAGGGTTGAACTTGATGTTCATTCTCTCCTCTTGCTTCAGAATCTTGTGCAGAACAACTGGGAGAGACAATGGTCCTCGAGTCATCCATTCAAGATTTGGGTCAGCCATATATTCTTCTTCTTTTCCCTCTTCCTCTCTTTCAGAGTCTGATGGTTCCGGCTCTAAGTCTATTCGTTCATCTCTGCCTCTGCCTCCTCCACTGCCTTTGCCTTTGCCTACTAGAGTTCGATACCAAGATCACAAGAGTGTCTTGTTAGCCTTGTTGGAAGACTGAAGGCTCCTCTCTATCTTCAATAGCTTCTACCAAACCTTCAAGTGTGGAAAGGACTGCTTCTTCCACTGATGATACAACAACTCCTATGGGAGTGGCTTTTGGCTTCCTTTATGTGTATGGAAGATGATGTATGCATGGGAGCGGTCCGACTGCTTTCGCAAAGTAGCGAGTGATGGGATGGACAAAGTGAAGTTGATGATACGAAATCTTCTGTTAAATCTTGGGAGGTGAGGAGTAACCAACTACAGAGTCGCTTGTAGGTGAGAGGGAGTGCAAGTTATTTCTTTGACCAGATGGTTGATGAATGAGTGCGAGGGGATGTTAAGCCATATACAACTGGCTGCCCTCCTTCTACTGCCAGAAATGTTGACAGTGCTAGACTCGCCAACATTTAGGGGATCACCCCAGTATGAAGTCCAAACTAGACCTCACACCATTTGGTGTGGGATTCCCATTCGGTATGATGGCTCGGTTGCCATTGTCTTAAGGATTTGCCTTAACTCTTTCTTGTCAGCATAGCAGAGTGGTTTGTTTTACCTTCAAGAAGTGAGGTTCGTGTGCCTGGTGAATGCTAGTGTACTTGTGTCAATGGTTCTTTCACTGTAAGGGGAGAGGGTGAGAGTGAGTTTGTTGGGATGAAGTCCCAACTTGGCTAGGAACACACAACACAATAGGATGTGCACAGCTTTCGAAGGAGCAGTCTGCACGGATGCGACAGTCACAACACACAAGGTAAGATAACATATACAACACTTAACGGATGAGTCTGAACGAGTGCAACAGTTGTTACAACAAGCTTTATGTGAAAGGTCTGTTTGATGTCCAGGGAGATAGCCACCACAAGCAAGACAACGTTAACAACACATTTAACACATTTCCATTAATAGTTTATGCATTACAACAAGTGAAATAGTTCAAGTGTTCAACACAAGTTAAAGCAACATGCATTACAAGTGTTCAATAATAGTCTTACAATAGTTACAATACATGTGTGAAAACATGCTAGCTTGTTAGTAGGCTTCCGAATTAAGCGAAAGTTCTAAGACACATTGTTAGACCATACATCACTAATGCCATGAGCGGGGCATTGGAGCCATTACTTACTCCTCAAAGAAAATATTACAAACTCTCTTGGCTATGTGGGAGTAGTTAAGGTGAAAATTCCCTTCATGTGCAAATGAGGGGGGTATTTATAGCCAAGGGTGAAACTGACCCTTATCGCTATTCGACTACCCTCATGACTGTTTGACTTCCATGAATTTTCGACTTTGCATGACTCTTTGTACAATACGTGGGTCTCTTGGACTTCCACATTACATTACATTGATTGACAACATAGCCCATAGTAGAGATGTGGGCAACATGACTCATGACATAACTTGACATGAAAGTGCTTGTACATTCCTGCTGCTACTGGAGTACATGTCAAGCTATAGTGCTGCTAGGTGATGGATGTCCTCATGTTGTAACACAACTTCACCTCCACTTGGCAAAGTGCATGGAGTCTTCGATGGTATTTGGTTCGCTCGATGATGCTTTGGTACATTGTTCCTTTCTTGCATGTTGGAAGGCTTGACATTTGTGAAAGGTGCATGTTAGTTCATTCGTCTATTTGTGAGCACATCTTGCATGTTTTCTCATTTGTACATCCACAAAAAAATCTTTGCATGATCATCCATTCGTGAGAACATCTCTTCACATGCATTGTTCATTCATCTATTGGTGAACCTGTCCTTCTGCATGTGTTCCCTTCATTCCTCCCTTTCATTGTCGCACCATGTTTGTTAGTGTAATTATGCCTACAGTCACTCATGACATGATCCAAATTTAAATAAGAATGCAACAAATTATAGAAACAACCATAAATATAGAGATGCAACAGAAATAATAGTTCATTCCATTAATGTAAAATATTGAAATATGCTTACAAACAGAAATGGAAATAAACCAGTTAGGGCAATGGTAGCTTATCTCTGAGAAGAGATGTGGTGGCTACATGCCTTTGAAATGTCTTAGAATGAGGCTCAAAGGCCTATTTATTGTTTAGAAACAATGGAAAACCCTAAACATCCAAAAACCTAACCCTAGGAGATGAAGCGCCAAACTATGGCCCCGTTTTAGGTGAATTGGTACATCAACTTCTCGGGATCGTAACTTTGGCATATTATCTCCGTTCGATGCTCACAATACCTCGTTAGAAAGATCTATCCAAGGAATGAAACTTTTGAGTGAGCAACATGGTCAATGACCCATGTTTTTCTTGATTTTCCCAAAAAAAACATCGTTTAGGGCCTCAAAACGGCTCCAGAAGTTCAGGACTCGACAAACTACCAAAAATAGTAAATTGTGCTACAAATAAGGAAACTGAAAAACTGAAAGAAACAGTCGTGGGGGTCCAACTGGAATAGGTGAGTGGCCACCAACATCCACCTAGATAATTCCTCCCCCCTTAGGAAGTAATGGTCCCCATTGCGTTTAGTTCCCCCATCAGATGAGGAAACTTTTGCTGAACGTGGTCCCTGGTGAGCTGTATTGCAACCTCTAATGTGTCCAGTAATGGTGAGAAGCATGGTCGGGGGCAGTTCACATTGAAAACTCGGTGAAACCGAAGGAATGGGGGAATTTTTTGCTCCAAATAATTGTTTCCAATAGCCTTGGTAATGGTGTAAGGACCATATCAGCGTGGTCTGAGCTTTTGATGGGCTATTGTAAGGCATTCTTTCTGCAAATGTAACTAGACTTTATCACCCGCTTGAAACTTGTGTGGTACCTGATGTTGATCATGTTGTTATGTGTACTTGGAATTTTCCACAATGGGGTAGTGATAGATTGGCTCGTTCGGTAGAGGTGCTGCAGAAGTCAGATCGGACGAATGCTTGACCTGTCAGTGCAATGGTACCCCTGTGGGTGAGGCGAAGATATCCCTGTCTTCTTTCATGACCGTATCCACTTGCTTCTGCTACATGGAGGAACCCTTCTTGGGGGCCATGGATGTGGCTATGATCTTCCCCTTGCTTTGAGAGTGAACCAGACATAAAATAAATTTCCTAGTCTGGGAGATGATCTCACTGCCTTTCTTAGCAAGATCAAAGAAGTGGTGGTAGGTGGGGCTATCTCCGGTATCCTGTATAACGTATTACACAAAAAAATAATAACAGCATGAGGCCTTGACTCATACAAAACATGTCACTTCCACAAGTATGGTTCACCTAATAATACATCAAAAACATTAAGTGGTGCAACATCACACAGTACCTCATATGTGAAGGGCTTGATGTTGTAGGGAAGGCGACACTGCTAACTTGGAGAACTCGTCCTTGGTGAAGCCACCCGATGTTGTATGGTTACAGGTGTGGTATGGTTGGTAGTCCCATTGCTTCACGATCTCTACTGAAATGAGGTTCTTTTGGCTTCCTTTGTCAACAATGAATTACAACGGTGAACCCTTCACCCACATATGTGAGTGGAAAAGATGCCCCCCCTCCTCTGGATCTTCAAGCTCATTCTTCTTGACGTTGGCAATGGCAACAGTGGCACTCGACTCCACATCAATGATTTGCTTCCCTTTGTCATTCCCCATGTCAGGTTCTAACTCAGGGTCGGAACATGCATTTGATTCTGAAGCCTTCAAGTCAGCCACCAGCGACTGCTTGGTCCGACTCTCACTTGTGTTATGAGCGAGGCTCTTATGGAACTCACACCACTTTTTTGTGTCCTTATTTGACCTCATGGTGTTGTTATTTTCTTGCGGCTTCGATGGGTTGTTTTAGGTCACCTCGCCTTGGCTTTTTCCTTTGTTCTTCGGATTCGCAGATCCAAAGTCTTGCTTCTTTTGTTTAAACTTCTACTCGATCTTGATAGTGTATCGGTATGCGGTGCCGAGCGAGGAGATGTCCAGGAACCTCATCTCGTCCTGGACGTACCTATGTAGGTAGCCATGGAATTTGAGTACCAAATGCAGCTCAGAATCCTTGATACCCAGCTTTGTGCGAAGGGTATGAAAAATATTCCTGAACATTGGCACATCTTGGTCCCTTCCATGCTGTAGTGTCGTCCCCTTTATATGTTTTTCCTCATATCTCATGACAGGGTAGTATTTCCCTTTGATGGAATCCTGAAATGAATTCCAAGTGGGTGCGGCTAAAAACAATGAATTCATACTTTCATCCTTCTACTCACAGTAGATTTCCCGCCAGTCCTTGACATGTGGGGCTGCTTTGAGAAGTGCAAAAGTGATATTTTCCCAACTGGAAAAATCATGAATAGAAAAACAGCCTTCTAGAAGATTTAACCATTTATCTATGATATCTATGTCTATTTGACCCTCGAATATGGTGATTTCAAAGTTAAGTTGTACCTTAAAGGGTTTGGCATTTCCAGAGTAGCTGCTGGAAGTATATGCATTGCCCATGGGTAGCCGCTAAAGGATCTGGGAAAAGTTGTCCATCATCGCATTCCTTTGTCGCTCGAGGGCTTCTTCGAGAAAGATTTTGATAAGATCTCCTGTCCCCTCATTTTTCTTTTCATCCACCATGGGAGGTCATCAATATTTGCGAGGTTGGTCTTGCAAAGGTTCAACCAGTTCAACCGTAAATCCTTATATCCCGACCTCATTGGGGACATGCAAAGAAGAACAGAGAAAAAGTAGACTGCTTTGATACCACTGATCTCGATTGAAATAGGAATGCAACAAATTACAGAAATAATCATAAATACAGAGATGTAGCAGAAATAACACTTCATTTCATTAATGTAAAATACTGAAATATTCTTATAAACAGAAATGGAAATAAACCAGCTAGGGCGATGGTAGCTTATCTCTACGAAGATATGTGGTGGCTACATGCCTATGAACTATCTTAGAATGAGGCTCGAAGGCCTATTTATTGGTGATAAATAATATAAAACCCTAAACATCCAAAAACCTAACCCTAGGAGATGAAGCGCCAAACTATGGGCCCCATTTTGGGTAAATTGGTACATCAACTTCCTGGGGTCGTATCTTTGGCATACTATCTCCATTTGACGCTCACAATACCTCGTTAGAAAGATCTATCCGAGGAATAAAACTTTCGAGTGAGAAACATCAGTCATCGATTGATGTAGCTCCTGGTTTTCCCAAAAAAAACATCGTTTAGGGCCTCAAAACGACTTTGGAAGTTCAGGACCCAAAAAACTGCCAAAAATAGTAAATTGTGCTACAAATAAGGAAACTAAAAAACTAAAAGAAATAGTTGTGGGGGTCCAAGTGGGATAGGTGGGTGGCCACCAAAATCCACCCGGATCATGACGATATGACATCAAATCGAAAACAATTCTATTCTACCATGACATATGATCATTTCAGATGCAGGTAACCGAGAGAGGCAACAAGGTTATGAAGCGGGATGATGGATTTGGGTGCTGCTGATGAAAATTGCACAAGAGTCAATGAGTGATGAAGATGGGAAATCCAAGTTTACAGTGGCTATGTGCGAGGTCCCACTCAGCGGGAAGGAAAAATTGTGCAAATTTTGGGAGGGACAGTCCGTGCTATAGGAGGGCAAGGTTGTTACACAGTATTTTGTCACCGACCCTGCATTCCCTAATCTCGGACACTGCCAGTCTGTGTTATTGACATCTTCTTTGTGTCATGTTGCAAAATATGTGTCAGTGTCTTCCTTGTCATATCAGGAAGAATACCTCAGTTCATTACTCTTGAATCAGACCCTTTTTAACCTCTATTTTTGGGTCGTCACGGGTCATCAGTTATTCCACCCGTGAAGATGGCCAAGATTGAACTAAGCCTAGTGACGTCATTTCCCTGTCTCTATGTTTCACTCATGACAAGCTACTTTTGGCGAGTTTTTTAACAAATTGTCGAAGCTTTAGAGTGTAACAGCTTCATGGGCTGTCCTAGGGTTGGTTGTTGGATCAGATGAGATTGTCTCTTTCCTTTGGGATGGTTGTTCCAGCCTTTGTGTGACCTCCCAAAGGGATAAACTCTTTATCCCATATGTCCTCCGCCTATAAATACCTCCTTCATAACTGAGATCTGTTAGAGTGTTATCGGGAAAACTAGTGTCCATTCAGAGCTACTAGTCCCACTAAGACAGGTAACTATCTTAGAAACAAACAAACTAAAGTTACTTTTGTTTTCCTTTATGAGAGATAGATGAGAGAGAAGCAGAGAGTACCAACCTTAGTCTTTCACTTGGCTCTTTGCATGTTTCCTCCCTCCTTTGACAGAGTTTGACCACTCCTTCCTTAGTTGTCCCACTTCAAAGAACACCTGTAAAGTCAAAGTAGCATGTTACCATCAAAGCATAGAGATCTAAAACCATAAACAATATAGGATCAGATGTATATTAACCATACAAACGCATATATCAATACAATATTCAGAGATATACAAGAATATGGAGGAAAACTCGAATAATTTTATTGATAGAAGTAGTAGAAGAGAGGATTACAACCCATTGGTCTGACCCAACACCATTCTCCCAGCATGAAAGCCCTCTTCGCCTCATGAAAATCTTAGATCACCCAACAATACAATGTTGCATAGAGAAACCAACAACACTTCCTTACAAAATACAAAATCCCAGCCTCTGGATCTCTAGGATGAGGGATCCATATATAGATGTTTGCAGGTGGGTGAGTCAGCTTCTGGGATTTTGATTAGTGTCATCTCTCTAATAGTTCTTGGTTCCACTTGGAGATTTCAAGATCTCTTACTCATCCCTAGGAAAATTCAAAGAGGCAAGTGTCAAATGGGTAGTTTCTAGAAGATTCTTTGGGTTTCCACCTAGCCAACTGCCTCTGCCATTTGTCTGCTCTTGCTCATCACACCCTACAGAAGGGCTTTTCAGTATGCATCACACTTTTTGCATGTGGCAGGTGAGATACATGGCACCCTTAGCACTGATCAGTCTATATGGTCCTGTTTTAACCAGTTCTGAGTAGTTTTTTCAGGGAGAACTTCTGGGAGATGATGTAATCAGCTGACCTTGCTCCTTTAGGGTATGAAACAACACTTTTAGGGGCTTAGAAGCCCTTGGTTTATGGACATATGAGATTGGGGTTGCAATGCCCAAATATGTCTATAACATAGAGGTTAGAGTGAGAGGGTTTGAGTAGAGTTTGGAAGTAGATTCTAATGTAACTTAGCTTGGGATAGTTTTGTGTGGATTTGGCTTGATTGTATGAGTGTTCTAGCATCATAATTTTGCCTTTTGGGTAGGAGAGAAAGTTATTCATCCTCTTGGGAGACAATTCATGCGTGAATGTTTATGGAGACATGCTGACAGGACCCTTCAAGGAGACCTACAATGTCAAGGCATGGTTGTAAGTTTTACTTCAGTTCATATTAATACAAATCAATGGTTTATTTCCTATATCTTATGTCAAATTTCATATTGATAGCTTGAAGTTCCTTGACCCTTTAAGTAGATCAATTTTGTTGTATTCTATTATGCTTGTTTTTGTTCTCTATATGTTGTTTCAGGTACAAAAGTGATTAGAACAAGAGCTGGAGAAACACAATGAGAACTTCATCAAATGAGGATTTGAAGGTAGGCCTTCATGACATTAACTATCTAAGCGAATTTTATTTGATATTGTTCTTGCTGTGACTATACCCACTCTATGGATAGAAGGGTTGCCTTTGTCCGCAAAGGGAACTTACCTGCTTCACAAGTTGGTGACCATACTCGGGATTTGTGTCTTTTTTCTCTTCATTTGATTTTTCTTTGCTTGTTTATTATCTCCTTTACTTTTTGGGTATAATTATCCATATTGTGGGTTGTTTGACTACTCCTGGTAGTCTTCCCTCTATCATAAGTGATATGTTTGGCCTTTCCTCAGCTGAATTTTTAAAATTTTCCTTTGATTTGGGGTCATCGCCTTTTATTTTATTATAGTTGTGATGATAGTTATGTCTACTCTATTTAATTAGTTGCACTTTCTACTATTTTTCACAATTAAATCGCCTCACAATCACGACGGGATTTGAGTTACCCTCATCGTTGTTTCCTGGTGTACTTCTGCAGCAACATCACAAGTTGCTAGTTAAGGGGGTGTGACGTTTCATTTGTTCCTCCATGGAAGGTCAGATTCCCTTGCAAGATGTGTCAAGGTGACCATCTCCTCCGAGATTGTCCTGGCATTACCAAAGTCTTAGAGGTATGGTTCAAAATCTAGATCAACCATCCCCATCTACCTCTGTAGATTATGTCGATGCTACACTCTTGGCTAGTGATGGTAAGAAGAAAGGGAAGATTAGATTCCCCTATAGGCTATGTGAAGGAGAGCATCTTCTTCACCTTTGTCCTCTTATGGATAAAGCTTCCAAAGTTTTGGAAAACGTTACAGCTCCTCAACCCCAACTCCCTATTAGTTATCAGAGGCTTTCTACTAACCCTCTCCCGATTGGTAACAAGATTGACTTGGGTTCATCTCTTGCCCATCCTACTCTTTCTGAGAAAGATTATTTTGTGTTTGTTCCCAACCAACCATTGGTCGAAAAGAGTGTCGACTTCTCTCTGCCACCAGTTGCTCACTTTTTTCCGAAAGAGCATAATGATCTTATTGCTCATGTTCTTCTTATTTCCTCATATTCTCATGAATCAAAGAGTGACCGTCCTATCCTAGTTGTTCAGGAGAGTCCTTCTTCTATTCATGCAGAGCATGGGGGTGATCATATGATACCCCCACCAAATAGTTCTTTCGTCTCTTTCAATTTGGGTCCATTGACTAATTTTTGCCTCCCATCTGATGTGCCTTTCTAGATCACAGTAAAAGTGCATAATATGGTAGTACCTGGCACTATATTAGATGAAGGTGTGTCTATTAGTATCATGTCTTCTACTACTTGGCAAGCTTTGGGCTCCCCATAGCTTGTGCCTATCACCCAGAATCTGTTGGCTTTCAATGGAGGAACTAGTCAACCCTTAGGGATCCTTCTGTAGTTCCCTATTACTTTTGGAGGAAAGACTGTCTATATAGACATGATGGTAGTCCAAGGTCCATTACATTTCAATCTCCTCCTTTGACGCAACTATGTGTATGTCATGGGAGCTCTTGTTTCTTCACTTTTCCATGTGGTTTGTTTTCCGCACGAAGGAAGAATTGTGACTATTGATCAACTATCATTCATTGGTCACCAGGTGTCTCCTTTGCAACCATCATCCCCTCTCAGCCCTTATTTGTAGGTAGTACCTTCCCCAGCACAGGTCAATTATGTGGCTACCTGTTCTGCCTCCGCATTTGTTGATGATTACATAGGTGGGATTGTACATTATGTACTGGGGGCATTGGAACCTGATCTATCTATGGTACGAAATGACATGTATTCCTCTCAGAGTGTGGTTCTTCCATCTAGTGAAGATCTCTTGGGAGCCTTGTTCTCATATGGTCCATGAATAGTTGTATTTAAAAAATGACACAAGGGGTGATGAGGACAATTATTTTCTTGTGTCAACCTCATTAAAAAATGAAACAAGGGGTGATGAGGTAGTTCTTTTCTTATGTCAACCTCATCAAAAAATGAAACAAGGGTCTGGAGCATAGTTCCTTGTCTTGTGTCAAGCTCGTTAAAAAATGAAACAATGAGTCATGAGGATAGTTCTTTGTCTTGTGTCAAGCTCGTTAAAAAATGAAACAAGGGTCTCGAGGATAGTTCTTTTACTGTGTCAAACTCATTAAAAAATGAAGCAACTCCCTTTTCAAATAGAGTATTTGATTAAGATCTCATAAAATCTCAGTCGAGTCCTTCCAAGATCTTGCAAGTGAACCTTCATTCCAATCACCTAGTTGAATGACATGAAGCTTGGGGGGCATGTACCTTGTTTGAGTCGTTATGATGGGGGCATGCGGACTTATGGCAAGCATAGTTTTTTATTTCAAGCTTTCGTAAACATGAAACTGAATCCAAGCAGAGTTCTCCATGGTTCAAGCTTGTGTAAAAATGAATCCATATCCAATTTTAGCCCTCATGATCGCCATTTTTATCAGCTAATTTTTGCTAGATGTGCCTTGGTTGTTTCATTCCATCGCCACCATCTCTTTGGCTGATCATATGCTTTCACTTGGTTGTTTTTCCTTTCCTGAGGGACTGTAATGATGAGTGGTTTTATTGGCTAGCCTCTTGACCATTACATGTTTTGGGCAGTTCCACCATTGCCGAAACTAGTTGCTACCCTTTACTCCACTTGTTCCTCAAAGTGGAGTCATCTTTAAGCTCTTTTATGGCTCTCGAAAGATGAAAAGAATACCAAGCTCTTATCGCTTTGAACTCGTTAAAGGCTGCGAAGTGTCATCTACCTAGTATAAGTTTACCCATTTTACGGACTGGGATAGATTATTTATGAAAAAGGTCTACATTGATCTATCATGGTCAATAGGTTCCCTTCGGTATCTTTTTCTACCTTTTCGGACTTGAGGGATAAATTTACGAAAAGGGACCTTTGGATTTTTCTTTTCCGTGTCTTTTTCAAACTCTCTAAATATGAAAAGACTCTGAGTTTTGCCTATGCCAGACTCATTAAACCCTGGTGAAATTGGACTTGTCAACATGACAAGACCGAGCTTCTCCTTCCTAGGGCTTGTTAAAATTTACTAGGTTGGATTTTTCTGAAGAACAAACTTATATTACAAGCATATGTTATCCCCTTCAAGCTTGTGTTTCAAAAATATTTGGGGTACTCGCTAGAAATGGTGCGGGAAAATTTGGAAGTATTCCATCGGTTGTATTAATTATTACAGCAACTTGTCTCTCTTGAACATCAATACTATTTCTACTTCTTGTCGGGTTAGGATATCATCACTTTATCGTTGGTCTTTTCGGTTTTTGGTTATCCATTTTGCCTCATTCCATCTGATGCTTGATGCATCATCATGAACTTTGATCCCTTAGTACCAAAATGCTGCCAAAATCTGGAGTCTTGTCACTGATATGTTCAAGAGCTTAATCCTTATGTAGGTTGTATCCTTACACACCTTCCCCAGATTCTATGTCTCATCCACATTCATCTTGTTCCTTTGTCTTGCATCGATGATGTGGGAAACACTATGGCTCTCCTTTGACCGATCACTTCCTGACGACTTCAGCTCATTATCCGGGAAGTTGATCTAGAGACTCCTTTCTGGTACCTTGGAGCTTGCATGCTTTAATGGAAAGTTCTTCGCATTCGACGACGGGCTTTCATTATTGGACTTCGATCAGGTGATTTCGCGGGTGTTTGAATTTAGGTCATTCTTCACACTTCTTGGATTATACTAGCAGTACCTTGAGAACCATTGACATTACTGGTGGTCTCTCTCGCGCTTGTTAATAGTTTACGTCATTGACTGGTAATCAAGCAATTTTCTAGTATGCTCGACTGCAGCACATCTATTCTCATATTAGAATTTGTACCTTGATTGGGTTGGGATTCAAGACCCTGGGCTCAGGTTACACAAGTCCAGGTTGCGTGGATTGGTTCATGATTGTATACATGACTCATTTGTTTGGATGGTTGTGACCATACCTGAGTCTTTTATATGGTCCTTTTGATTGGATGGTTGCGTCCATACCATAGATCATTTATGTTTATTTTCTGGATGGTTGTGCCCATGCCTTATGCACACATATTTCCTTTCACTATGTACTTATGTATCAAAGATATCAATTTTGCTTGCATTTGCAAGTTCTCTACGATGGTTTTTTGTTTTAGTTATGGATTCGTAAAGAATTTTACCCCTCCCACTCTCTCGGCCTTCATGCTTTAGGGGGAATCTGTTACATAATATTTTGTCACTGACCCCACATTCTCTAATCCCAGACTCTGTCAGTTCATGTTATTGACATCTACTTTATGTCATGTTGCAAAATATGTGTCAATGTCTTCCTTGTCATATTAGGAAGAATACCTCAGTTCATTACCCCTAGAGCAGACCCTTTTTAACCTCTATTTTTGGGTCGTTGTGGGTCATCATTTATTCTACCCACGAAGATGGCCAAGATTAAACTAAGCCTAGCAATTTCGTCACCCTGTCCCTGTTTTTCACTTGTGACAAGCTACTTTTAGCGAGTTTTTTTAACAAATTGTTGAAGCTTCTGAGTGTAACAACTTCATGGGAAGTCCTAGGGTTGGTTGTTGGATAAGATGAGCTCAGATCTCTCCTTTGGGATGGTTTTTCCACCCTCTATATGACCTCCCAAAGGGATAAGCTCTTTCTCCCATCTCTTATTGAGGCTCCTCCTCCTATAAATACCTCCTTCATAGCTGAGACTTGCTAGAGGTTAGAGTGAGAGAGTTTGAGTAGAGTTTGGAAGTAGCTTCTAATGTAACTTAGTCTGGGATAATTTTGTGTGGATTTGGCTTGATTTTATGAGTGTTCTAGCATCATAATTTTTCCTTTTGGGTAGGAGAGAGAGTTATTCATCCTCTTGGGAGACAATTCATGAGTGAATTCTTGCAGAGACATGCTGATAGGATCCTTCAAGGAAACCTACAACATCAAGGCATGGTTGTAAGTTTTACTTTAGTTCATATTAATACAAATCAATGGTTTATTTCCTATATCTTATGTCAAATTGCATATTGATAGCTTGAAGTTCCTTGACCCTTTAAGTAGATCGTTTTTTTTATATTCTATTATGTTTGTTGTTGTAATTTGTATGTTGTTTTAGGTACAAAAGCGATTAAAATGAGAGCTGGAGCAACACAATGAGAACTTCATCAAATGAGGATTTGAAGGTAGGCCTTCATGACATTAACTATCTGAGGGAATTTGCTTTGATATTGTTCTTATTGTGACTAGACCCACTCCAGGGCTAGAGGGGTTGCCTCTGTCCATAGAGGGAACTTACCTACTTCACAAAGTTAGGTAGAATCTGTGCAGTTTCTAGAACGAGTGGGTAGTAGGGGTTGGAAGGCATAGTTTACACAATTTTCTTGAGGAACAGGTTGGGTTGCAAGGAGGACTAGCAGACAAAAATTGCACAGTTTTTGGGACGAATTGGTCAGAAGCCTGGCAGTCAAAACTGTGTAATTCCCCGAGGGAACTGCTTTTTTTTTACTGGGTCACTGGAAACAAAAGCTGTGCAATTCCCAAGGGGAAAAGGCAGTAAACTGTTGGGTGCTTGGTAGTAGAACAACACAATTCCTAGAGGAAACTGGCAATCTGCTGCTAGGAGATGTTGGTGAGGAAAACTGCACTGAGGCTAACAAGATGGCCTACTGATCATCTCTACGTAGTTTATGAGCTGAGTAGGTTGTTGTATCTCAGAAGGCTTGCTCATTAAAACTACGTAATTTCCTGGATGAGCAGCCGGTCGACTGTCGGGAGGATTGACTAGGAAAATTGCGCAATTTTCCGAGGGAGATAGGGACGGGCACTTGGTGTCTATCTGATCTTTCTGTGCAATTTTGTTAGTCAGCATACTTGGCAAGGTCAATAGCCTTTGTGAAATTTTTTAAGGGAGTTAGTCCTGAGGTGGTTGTTCGGTCTGACTATCAGGGTGGTTAGCATGAAAGCTGATTGGATTGCTTGTGATTAGCACAACTTGGAAAGACTTTCTTAGTGCTTCTGCGCTATTTTGGGTGAAAGTCAACCAAGCCGATGGTAGGGTGATGTTCCAGTTGTTAGAGGGGATTCCAACATCAAAACTTGAACAAAATGACTATGTGCGTGAATGATCGAAAGATGCATAGGTGATCATTGTTGGGTTGAGAAAGAGGTATGTTTTCTCCTTGTAAATAGCTTAATTAAGCATTTATCTTCAAATATTTATCTTCATTTTACTGATAAAAATAGAGGAAACAACAATAGAAGCTAGAAACAAATCGATTAGCAAAAAATTAGATAAATCTGGGCACGAAAAATTGACTTTCACTATCTTTATACGCTGGGACACGGATTGGACGATTGATGTTCAATCGACAGAACAACATTAGCCAATAAAGGAAAAAGGACAACATCCTGAGTATGGAATATAGCAGAAGACCAGGAGGACCAATGCTATTTTATGATGAAATCAGATCGAGTTTTGTGAAATCCTTAGGATCCCCTGATCTTGAGAATACGCTTCTATCTATTTACTTTTCCAAATGTTACCATAAGGCAAACTGAACAGCTAGTTTAGGAATTCACATATTGTAGCTATTATTTTTGGATATATAATACTTTCATCTCATTGATTTTGTGACTATGTTATTGATTTTAATGAAGAATATTGTGTTTAATTCATAATCATATTCTAGGTATCTAATAGTGGGGACTTCTGGAGACTTTGGGCCTAGTCAATAGAAGATCTACTGCTTTAATCATGGTATAATCATTTTTGTTTACTTGTATGCTTATTTATTATTGTTAATTTGTAAATTTAGTATCATTCTGATTACTATGAGGATTGATGATTCTAATTTGCATTTGTTGTTCAGTCAAGATTCTAGAGTTAGTTGTGCGTTACATATGAATGATGCTCTTTTGGTTATGTTAATTCCAACATTAGATTGTCGTTCATTCTGAGTAACACTGTCATAGATTTCAAATCTAGAGTTGATTGCTTTCCATGAGATGCTTATATGGTTATTTTTTGTTCAATTTTTATAGCTTTCTTTCATGTTAAATGAGTTAGTTTCAATACTAGTTAGACTGTCGAGTGTGATTCTTTCTATTTGCATTCTGATTCAGTTTCTTACAGAATAGATTAAGTAGATTTGAAAGTGTGTTATGAATTCCTTTCATAATTGTTTGGATTGAATTTACAGAAGTAGACATTAGCAATTGCAATGATTCTAGAATGAGTTAACCTCTGAATTCACTGCTTATACAGTGTTGACACTCTTGAAATAAAAAGAATTGCCCTGGGTTCATGATTGATGTAGGTATTAAGATTGCTTGTAAAAAGAAATCTTAGTGCACCAACATTTTGGTGTTGTTGTTGGGCAGAGTGTTTCAAAGTGGTTTCATTTTATCTTGCTATAAAAGAATTGGGTTTTAAAAACGAAGAGGTAAGAATTGCATAACCAACAAGTAAAGTGCTTTCTCACTAGCCCGCTTTGCAGCAGATGCATAGAGGTTAAATAGGAATAGATTTTTCTATGAATGACTGGGAATAAAAAGATAGGAAAAGATCAGAATCCCCCACCTAAATCCACAAGACCCAAGGGATTAGTGAGCCTTGGGAGAACAACTTTTATAGAAGAAATCGTAAGAAAAGTAGAGTCTTAAGCATCAGTAGGAGTCCAGAATTTCTCTAGAAAAAGTCCTATTGTAATCCCTCAGGCAGCAGGCTCACCATTTGCAGCCTATGCTGAGATTCATAGCCAAATTGGAGGATTTGAACGGAGTTTTTAGATTACAACAAATTTACATTGTAATCCTCTACAAGAGGGAAAATCGTGCAACTTAAGAGAAGGAGAGGGAGAAACCAATGGAACTGCTAAGGCATGACCTCAACTATCTGAACAAGGATCTCCTATGATCCCAAATCTAGGTACTGCTACAAAACCAACACGGATTGCGAATCCTTCGCTTACTCAAATAGAACCGCTAAAATCCATGAAGGATATTGGCACATTTTTGACCAAATGGCGAATCTACCACCTCAAGGCCAGACCTTGACATTGGAATACCCCATAGTCAAAAAAGTGGCCAATGCTTCGACGAAAGTTATTCCCTTGCAAAGCATCCCAAATTTTCATGGGATGATCATAGAGGATCCAAATGCCTTCTTATTCGAGTTTGATGTCCTCTGCAGAGGATATGACTATACCACTGACCCTCAAAAACTAAAACTATTCCCTTCTACTGTAAAAGGAGCAGCTTTGAGATGGTTCATGGGTTTAGGCGGATGTACTATTAACTCTTGGGATGACATATAAAATTCTTTCCTCAAAAGATACCAAAACTTTTGCAAGACTAGGGAATTAAAAGATTAAATATTTAATATGGCTGCAAAGGATAATGGAACTCTAGAAGAATATGTCGAATGGTTTCACTATGATTTGCAGAGATCCACTCGCACCACTTTACCAAAAGAAGTCCTGACAACTATCTTATTTAAGGGAATGAAAGAATAATGGACAAAAACTGTAAATTTGATGGGGAAATGAGATATTTCTCAGGAATATTATTATTAGATTTATCGCTTGTGTATCAGGTGTTCGGGAGGTAGCACACACACCGGGCCAGGGAATCGAGATCCTATGACCAGAGGAAGAAAGCCACATAGTGGAGGCATAATAAGAATGGAAATTGGTAACCTCCTAGAACAATTCAAGACAAACATCCTAAGCACCCTTACTGTTGGCTTGTTGGGGCGTAACCCAGGTTCGGAGTTAATTAGCCAAACAAATCCTGGTACTACTAGCCCTTTTGGAAACAGTCCATAGAGCGCAGACTAAGGTCTCACCCGAAGTAGTATGGGAGGGTGCTAGAACTAGGTTTCCGCACCCTAAAGATGTCTAATGAGTTCGACTGGTCCACGGTTTGTCATTGCGTGCAGGTTGCTTCGCACACTTTTTCGTTCCTTTGGGCCTGATATACTGCCTTTGCGCAGCCCTAACCAGGGGTTGTGTTGTGCTCTACACTATGACCCAAGACCTTGCTTGTATTCCAATACTAGTTAATTATATTTACCTGCTTGAGTGCTTTAATTTATACTGAACAATAAAAAACATTCATATAGGTTCGTGTAGTAAATAAATAATATATTTGCAAACTATATCACTCATGCATCAAACTAGGAAAAGATACACAAAATTATAGCAAAACTTCTCTTTATTGATTCTTTCCACAATTATATACTTGAATCGCCTTGCACACTCAATTGTAAGGGTCCACACACTCAGTTGTGGACTACTAGGCCTCTCTACACACAGCTACAGAGCCTTCTTCTACTCTACGACCCAGTCACACACTTCACACTACGACTCAATCACTCCGACTTCTCATGCTCATCTCTTCATTCCCCTATTTTAAACTTAGAGCCTTACTCTATTTATAGAATCCCATGGTTTACAGACCATGGGTAGGTCTATCCAGTCGACATTACACTACAAAACTAGGGCGGACAACGCTGTGACTCTATCATACTTTCGCGCCCCGTTCCTGCAATTCGCTAAGCTTTAGAACAAGATTCAGTAAAAACTTGGGCTTTAAGCCCCAAAACATGCCTTGGGGGGATTCCATGCCCAACAGGCCCCTAACTCAAACATCGTGACTCGCCCTTGGGTCACTCTATCGGTGCGGAGATCTTTGCATGGAGTCCCTACAATTGTTCTCGAACTGTGTCAAGGTTAGTAATGCACTGAGCTGCTGCTTGCTAGATCTGCTACTTGCTGGATCCACTGCATATGATTTTCTGAGACCTCTGTGTCAGGAGGTCTTCTCTGTATCAATACATGCATCCCCTGCATGCATGCAAGCTTACCTTTGATTTCTTCCATGATGGTGAAGACCTCGTCGACCCAAGGCTGAACGCGAGCCTTCAAGACTGCTTCCTTATGTCGTGTCATGTCAACTTGCTCCTTCATCTCTTTAGCCTATTGTATCTGCACAAGCCTCTAAGTGAGGACCACTATTTACAGAGTTCCTCAGACACTGTCATATTGCTTTTGGAGTTCTCGCGCCTTCATCTCTAAGAGCTGGATGTTGGGGTCAGCCTGCAGATTTGTGAGGACCTCAAGTGATTCTTCCAACGTGGTGGTGCAATCTTGCATTCTACTGCCAATTTCCTCCAGTCCCGCTATGATAGCACTAGCGTGTTGTTATCTAACTTCTAGGGGAGTGTACAGTTGCACCTTTAACCACAGCTCAGCAATCTAAAGGTTCAGCTCCAGCTGAACCTTTTTCTTTTCTTCCCTTCCCTCACGTACCCCTGCTGCTAACCTATGGATCCACAACTCTGCTGGTATGTTTGCTGGGATGGCTAGCTCTGGGACGCTTTGGCAAGCATCGTCTATCACCTATACCAGCTGTTGATTTTGCGACACCACTTCGTCATGTTGCAAGCTTAGTTGTTCCATATTGATTTTCTTCTCACTGAAGACTTGAGTGTGTGGCTCTCCCTAGTGTACAACTCTACAGTTATCCCATCCTGCAAAGAATATAAGGTCTCTCATGGAAGTGCAGCCATATTGAGACCAAGACCTTTCAATGCACTAACCGTAGGCCTGTCGGCCTCATTTGATGTCACTAGTGCCCCTTCCAGCAGCACTATGGTATTTGTCATCTGCGTGTGCAACATCTGCTCTCTTGTTTTTGACCTAACTACGAGGCTGGCCGAAAGGGTACCAGCCTGAGGGGGCACGCCTGTAATTCTTGCAGCTGCGCTCTGAGGGCCCCCAACACAATATGGTTCTCTTTCATGAAATCTTGGAGAGCCTCATTGGTGACATCGTGCACCATCTCGCCAATGTCATGCAGATCACCCTTGGTTAGGGTGATAAGGTCAATAGACAACTTCGATGCCTTGACCTTCTTGTGTGACCCTTCCCACTCTGTTGGGTGCTAGCGCTTTGGCTATGTCAACGCGATTTGTGGGTCCTTGCCTCCCTCTTTTGTCTCTACTTCCTCTTCTTCCTACCCCTACATCATCTGGCCCTTTCCCAACTTTGCGGATGCCTCTTGTGCTACTACTACTGGTTCAACCTTTTCCTACTCAGCTGCTTTCTATGCTGCATCCCGCACCGCTCGTACTTTTGCTGTCGTTGCTTTCTTCCTTCGCTTTTCGGCCAACTGTGTGATGCATAGCTTGGCCTCGTCTTTCTTTGTTTACGCCACCGACTTCTCGATCTCTGTGATGTCTAGGGTGTGCCACTCCAACCGCCATGCCTCCAGTACATTGAAAATGACGTTGTCTGTGGCTACAAAGGGTAGATTTTTCCACTATTTAGTCAGGTCCTTGTGCGCTCTGATATAAATGTTATGCATGTCCACTTTGAATTCTGAAAAACTCTACAGATTGTTGTAAACAGTGGGTGGAAACCATGGCTTACAGTTAATCCCCATTCTAAGGTTCATCTCCATGAACATCCAGGAGATTTTACTATCACAGATCCTCTTAGCATCCTTTGTAGGCTAGAGTGAAGTGTACTTTGCGGCCTCTAGTAAATCCCTGTTAATTATGGGGAATTGACTATCCTTTGGTAATTCCCCTGCCACGAGCACTATGGATAGTAGAAGCCATGCATAGTGGAACGTTTTACCCTATTCTTGAGCTTCGTGGCAATTTTCTAAAAACTCCTTGCAGAGGAACTCAAACCAGTTAAAATGGACCCCCTCCATGCATTGCTCAGCTAGTGCTACCACTGGTGTGGGTACTTCATCCGCGCGGCACTTTGGCATGACCTTTCCTTCCAGGATTTGGGTCACCACACATACTGCTTTCTCCTTGATGTTGGAGATGGCATAGCCCCTCTTCTTCTTTTCCATCTTGTACTTTTTCTTCATGGCCTTTGCGATGGCCAAGTCACTACTCTTTTCTTTGGATATGTTCGTGGGGTTCTCTCCTTTGCATGGAAGCTGGGAGATGCGGTGAATCAGGCCTGTCGTGATGGGGATGGGATCCTCCAGCCACAAGCACCCATCATGCACCAGGCAGAGTAGCTCCCTGATGATGACAATGGTTATTGGAGCACGGTGGAAGTGCGACACCTAGAGCAGGTTCAGTATCCCAGCCTTTTCCACCCGACGCAACCACTTTTGCGGCTTTAGTTCTGTCACCCTTACTGTGGTGTTCTGCTTGAGCTTCATGAGGTTCCTGGTCTTAAGGTGAGGAAACTTCTCATGGTCAGTGAGGTTCCAATCTTCAAATTTTAGGCTCAGCACCTGTCCCAGGTGCATACCCTCAAAAATGATGTTATCTGAGAGGATCAGGGTCTGGAGCGAGCTCTTGGTCTTGTCTAGGTCCTTGGGCACTTTAGCCTTCCCTTTCGCAAGGGGACATAGGTGGGAAACTTTTTCTAGGCATGCACAGGCTGAGTTTCCTTCTCCATACCTTCATCCTCATCCTCTGCGATGATAATATCCTCCAGATCTTCTTCTCCTTCATCGGTTTCAATGGTGACTGTTTTCCCCTTCTCCTCCATTGACAGCTCGCTACACAACAGGTTCCGTAGGGACATACTTACGGGAACCATCACTTGTTTTTCCTTCTTAGGCCTTGGCGTGCGCAGTGATTTTGGGATTTCTTCCACAATCGCGACTCCTTCCGGAGCATCTCCCACAATCTCGACAATGGAACTATTTGTTGGCTTGTTGGGGCTTGACCCAAGTTCGTAGTTAATTAGCCAAATAAATCCTGGTACTACTGGCCCTTTTAGAAACAGTCCGCAGAATGCGGACTATGGTCTCACTCAATGTAGTATGTGTTGGGTAGCAAAAGCCCCATCCTGGATAGTCATAAAAGAGTAAAGTAGCAATCAACACAAAATTCAAAAGAAACTTATCTTTATTATCAATCTCCAACAATACATCCAGATCCACCCTGAGCACTCAGCTGCAGGGGTCCGCGCACATAGTAGCGGACTTTCCAGGTCTCTGTGCACATAGTTGCAGAGCCTCTACCTTCTACCCTACTCCCTTGACTTAGACTTACAGGCGCTTTTAAGCTATTTCCTTTCAAAACCCATTACATTCCATCTTCCAAAAGAACTAATTTCCCTCATAGAGCCCCGCTCTATTTATACTTTCCCTTCGCACATGGTCCATCCTTGGGCCGACTCTATTACTATTTCTTTACATTATTTTTGGGTGGACTACTCTTTGACTCAACCTACTATAGTTCGTGCTTCGTGCTTTCCACGTAGTCTTTTACCCTAATATTACCCAAAATTCCAGGCTTCGCACCCCATACTCGTTCTGTAAATGGTTCCATTTCCAAGACTAAGATCTACCTAAGGCGTGTATGGGGTTAAAGGCGGGAATGCTAGAGGAAAGAGCGATGAAGGATTAGGATGGTAGTAATGGCAAGTGCCATCTAGTTACCAATATTGAAGGGAGTAGGAAGTGAAGATCTGGAAAAGTTTTGGTTTGTATTGAATTCATTATGGAACATGCAGCAGATCATGGATGATAATATCAAGAAAGCTGTCTTAGTCAGCACACTGCAGGACTGAGCACTAATATGGTATATGAAGTATTCATGCATCAACCCAACGACAAGGATAGCGAACATCTACACGGAGTTAAAAAAGGAGTTTAGTCGGCCAAAATCAGAGTCGCAGTCGGTAGTAGGATTCAAAGAAATCACGATGATGTTTGGTGAGACCTCGTGGGATTTGGATCAGAGGTTAAAAAGCACTATTTACGAAGCCAACATGACCTTGAAAAATGCAAAACACTGTGCTTGGTTCATCGCATCACTAACACCATATTTGAAATTGGCTTTGTCATAGCAAAAGATCTCAACCCAAACAGAAGTGCTGGAGGCAGCAATGCGGCTGCACGAAACCCTGGTACAGGACCCAGGGTTGGGAGTTTAGCAAATCTAAGTGCAGGTCCAAAATTTGTGTTTGGAAATACAGAAGTTAAAACAATACTAGGCACTGCACCCAAAAGTCTGGGAAGAAGTATGGTGGGGGGCATGTAGAAGCTAAGGACACGATAAGGATCACTGTTTGGTTGCAGTGAATTTTGTGGCAACAGGGGGGAAAAAACCTTACAACCAGAGGTACAGACAGGACCGAGTGCGATTTCCCACTACTTTGGTGTGTGACTTTCCAAGTAGGGGGAAAGCATGCGACAGACAACTGCTACCTATGACCAAATGTACAACAACCTCCTCAGCACTTATTTTGTAACTTTTGCAGAACAATGGGTCACGAGGAGAGAGATTTCTGCATATTGATGGATCGACCCCCTACATATAGGATGAAAATAGAGATGCGCAGACAGGACCCGGCTGCACCATTCATGCACGGGGGATTCCTGATACGTGGACGAGGGCGTGGAGGGTGGGGGCCTGGACGGGGTTGTGGATAGTTGATATGTTATAATTGTGGTGGACAGGGACATTACGCGCGGGATTGTATGAATCCTGCTAGAGCTTGTTGTCTGTCATGCTACCAATTTGATCACGATGTAGTTAATTGCCCTATGCTGCTCGCACAATTAAGGGAGAAAGGAGTGATCCCAGCTGGTCTTGCCCAGAATGTCCAGATGATGAAGGCTGAACCCCGCACTGAATGCCCCAACATAAACATGATGCTCAGAAGTGGTGCAGCTAGCGGGGAAGAATCTAGAAGAGGATACATGGGTTCGTAAGGCCCCCTCAAAGAAACCATCATTTGATTTGCTGCAAGCAAAGGAAACCTTTTTGGAGGCTAAGAAAGTTTTTGCAAAAACATCGACTTCAGGTAGTAAGGAGCAACCAGACCAACAACAGGATAATGCCTTGGTAACTACCTTTTTAGAAACCTATATGAAGCTCTTGCGTGATGCCAACGCAGTGAAAGGGTTACAAGAATTAATAGCTAGATGCACGGGGGCAGACAAACCGTGCATAATCCGGAAATTGGGCAAACGCATCTTACACACCAGATGGGAGATGTGGCTGACTACCCAGATTGTGATTACGAGATGGACCAAGTCATATTAGACCTGGGTTCTGACGTGAATGTCCTACCAAAACAGACCTGAGAACGCATGGGCAGGCCTACCTTGCAATGGTCCCTGATATAATTATGATTGGCAAACCAACAAAAGATCCTTCCAATGGGAAGATTGCAAGGAGTTGTCGTAGATATCAACGGTTCCCGCACACATGCTGATTTTGAAGTCATAGAAATCATGGATGACTGTAACCCCTATCTAGCACTACTAGGAATAGACATAGCAATAGTCATGAATGGAATCATCAACCTCAAAAAGCGGAAAATAATCTTCAAAAAAATGCACTTCGAGTAGTCATTCCTTTAGATCCAGCTGAAGGTACCTTCTATACTAAACTAGTGCGCAATGATGATAGTGACAGGGAACTAGACTACATCTACCAGCTCACTACGCAAAATGGGGACCAAGTGAACCCAACTACAGATGGACGACTCTCATGGGACCGTGATAGCTCTTGCACATTAGATTTATATGAAGAGGTTGAACGATGGCAAAATTGACTGCACGAAGTAACCACATTGAATTGTAACATAATGGTGGCAGTAGGAGCTATCGCGTCATTTACAAAAGTCACCAAAGAACCAGTGGTCTCAATGAAATCAAAACCCAGTGCACCGAAGGTATTCACATCCCAAAAAGCTAGGACATCGACAAAAGAGGTAGGTGTGGCTAAGCATAAACTAAAGCGTGGAGGTCGTAGACACACGGTAATACCGATAGCTAGACAAACAAAGAAGAGAAACTCGCAGCAACACGAATCACCAGAAGTTGCCGACAAGATCCACCAAAACCCAAGGGAAGGCATACATCATGGCGCTACGCTAACATGACTTTCTTGGAGGATGCGGGTACTGCGACCTAGATGGCTCTACATTAGGCAATGGAAGAAAAACTAGAAGAAGCCGGGTAGCTACCGACCCCACACTGACAACACCCTTAAGGTACGATCTAGATATCAAAGCTTGGTAGAAAGGACTAAATTCAGGAGGATATCGCACTACAATGCCCACAGAAGCTCAACCCTTTTTCACCTAAGATGACCTAGACCCTCACGGAATATTACTAGAACTAACCCAGAGGAGACCAGGCTATCAAGAGAGCATGCACATTCATGGTGCAAAACCTTGGCTGACCAAGAGCTTGGATGAGGCCCATACCACAAGGAGGGTTCGCCCTTCTGACTATCCATCAAGGGTTCAGTCCCAACACCCTAAGAAATTGGAAGAGAGTGCACGACTATAAAAAAGGCTACTATATAATGGTGCGATATGACCAACAACCCCCTGCAGAAGCCACATCTGCGACCTTGGGGATTCGCTGCTGCAAAGGAAAGATGGAAAGTGACCGTTAAAGATACTGCTCATGGTATGATGGCGCATTTAAATAACCTTGAAGCAAGTGGCGGGCCATTGAGGAAAAAGCATAACCATCCAAATCGCATTTATGAGCTATCACAAGAACAAGTTGCCAGTTTTCAGGTTCAATCGATATATAAATAGCGCAAGGGTCACACCACCACATTGTACTGTTTGGCAAGAAAATCGGCCTGTATTACCTACGTCATGAGCAACGAGGAAGTTGAAAATAGTCTGTGGTTTCTGGCATTGCCACAACAATACAAAGATGTCATCTTGAAAGCTCAAAGGCCTACTGCTGATAGTCCACAGCTAAAGTCGTCGCAGGAAGTAGAACACTCTAAATCCCCACGGACACCAAAGACAAAGAAGAAACCTCCACTCCCAGAATCAGTTTGGTGGTCGCCATGACACCTACAGGTTGGCAAGTCCACAATGAAGGAAAAAGGTAAAACTGTTATCATCGACAACGAGGAAGAAACAAAAGAGTCTCCCATGAGGATCAAAGAGGACATCTTTGAGGAAGACCCTGTACAGCTGGTCCGACGACCCAAGTATATGCCTCTAAGTAAGGCGACGAACAAGGTACCCACAAACCTGGATGAATTTAGCAGTATAACCACTACCCCCTCTCTCCCGAAAGATGTCCTAGTAGAAAATTCAGTGGTTGGTTGTGTCGCCATGATGAAATTCGAAGATTGCAACCTTGCAGATCGAATAAAATTTCCCTATCTAGTGACAGATTCCTTAATGGACCATACGATAGAAGGTATGGTGATCACTTTACAGCCAAAGGAGTGGCTGCGAAACGTGGACGAAGCTGGATTACTTTGTCTCCTGGAAATTTTGCACTTTATCTGGCCCCCTATTACCATGATAGTCATCAAGCAGTTGCTATGTCTAGTGTACGAAGATACACTATGGTTCAATAAACCCATCTGTATCATAGAAGAACTTGTTCACCGGGTCTTGCATCTACCCTACGCTAGACATAACCCTCAAGAAATTACGGCCAAAAGTAATGATGTGGGAATGATAGAATGACTAAAGAAGACGTATAAGCTCGCTAAGGGAACACGAGGGTACGTCATTGACAATATCTCCAACAACGCAGTCCGGGTGGCCACTTAGTTGCTGGCAGGAAAATTAATGAGGAAATTTCGAAGCTCTAAGGTCTCCACCGTAGTTATTGCACTGGCTGAAGAATGTGTTGTTGGTGTTTGATTCAATTGATCACAATTTCTTTGTGAAGAATTTCTAGCAAATTTTCGCGAAGTCCAGGAAGAAGGAAAATCATTCTATTATACATGGCTACTATTGCCCCTCATGCGGGTCACTAATTAGTTTCCGGACGATGCATCCCTCTGGGTGACCAAGGATGCAAGCAGAATTTAGGGAATTAAGATCTTTTGGGTATTAATGGACACAATTGTGCGTCAGTGGATCAATACGTTACCACGCTTAACAAATGAAGTTTATGAGAGTATGAAGCACATTGAGGAATTCAAAGCAGATATGCATTACGTCTACATCCGAGCGTAGAAGGACCCAACCCAGACATGGGCCCCTCTCCGGTTCCTTTTCACTAATGACGTTATTCACAAGATTGTCGAGGCTTGGCCCACGTCTTGGCGAGGACCCGCGGTAGTGGAACGAGAGGAGGCCACTATTCAGAAGCAAAAAGAGGTAGCCAAGTGCACCACACAACAAAAGAGGAATGAACATTATGCTACAGAGGTTAAGCCAGTGTAGGAGGTGAAACTCGTAGCAACAGGAAAACCAGTATTAGATGCGCAAACATCCGCAACAGACAAAGGCACTTAGAAAGAAACCGCTCAGTTGGCCATAAAGGATATGTCGTCCACTACTACGGGTACCCCATTAAAGCACTTAGCCACACTAGAGCAACCAAAGGCACAAAAGAAAGCAAAAGCATTTAAGACCGATAGTGAAGTTACCACCCTAATGGAAGGCAATCTAAATGACATCGAAAACATCATTTGCGAAGCTACTTGGGAGGCAGTCGATGACGCTATGTTGGAGTAGCACATTGTGTTGGGGGAGCTCCAGACATAGTTACGTGAATTGGGATCAAGAATTGTGTAGTTAGGGCCTAGCTTTTCTACAGAAGCCTCTGGTATGACAGCTACAGAACCATTGCTTAGAGCCCAGGTTGCTCAGTCTAGTCCGATCCTAGTAGGCATGTTGGTCACCAACCAACGGGAAGAACGAGCAATACTAGAATGCCTTACTGGATTGGGACTGAACGTGGCTGCACTCCCACGTGATAATTTGCAACAATTCCACGACAGCATCACAATGGAACTTCGCGCAAGGGCCAGATGCATCGACCAAATACTCTAAGAGCGGAAAATTAATCTTGAACAGCTACGGCTCCAATGCAATGAAGCAGTCACACAAAAAAAACATATGGAAAAGGTAGTAGTCGATGCCTGTTTGAGTGCTCAGGCATTAGATATTACAAGGGACTTGCCTGTTGAAGCACATATTCATACGTTGGCTATGGAGTTCCGAAGGACAAAAGAGGAGGCCCCACGGCTGCAGCTCGAACTCACCGCGCAGATTGCCGAGTAGAAATTGTAGGTCCCACCACCAATGCTCCCAGAGGTCATAGTACAATGCAAGAACATTATTGATATGGGGTGCGTAATGCTTGCATGGTCACTCAAAGAATGTACCGAGTTGTTCACTCAGTCGATTGATATGCTCACTGTTCTTCAGGAAGATCCCACACTCCACAGATTGGAAGCAGAGGCCCGGGAACTTCAGCATGCCTACGATTAGCTCTGAGGAACCGCACAAACTGTTGCTATTCTGCAATGGTTGGCTAAGATGAGGGAGGTGCAGGACATGAAAATCCAAGCAGAAGCCACGAGACAGAAGGAAGCTGTGGTGAAAGCTTGTATCTAGCCATGATTGGATGAGGCATTTGTAGTTTCAACCACCATAGAGCATAAGGTAGCACACATGAAGGACGAATGTGCTAGGATGGAGACAGCCAAGATAGGCGCACCATAGGTGGAATGGATGTAGCACACGATGGAATAATTTGCTGCTAGTACTAGCAACACACGAAAGTTGTTGACTGATCTCCACGCAAAGATGGATGAACCAGCTCAGTGACTCAGGACGAGTCACGATGATTGTGTTGGGGGACTTTTGGGTGGTGAAAGCCCCGCGAAATGAGTATGGGGTGCGAAGCCAAATATTTTGGGTAATATTAGGGAAAAAGACTCTGCGGAAAGCACAGAGTGTTAGCTATAGGAGGTTGAGTCAAAGGGTAGTCTACCCAAAAATATTGTAAAGAAATAGTAATAGAGTTGACCCGTGGTGGGATCGTGGGCCAAGCGAAAGTATAAATAGAGTGAGGTTCTATGAGGGAAAGGCAGTTCAGTTTTGGATTTTTGATTCTATGATGTAACGGGTGAATAGTTGGAGAGATGTTGTAAGTCTGAGTTAAGGGAGTAGGGTAGAAGGTAGAGGCTCTGCAGCTGTGTGCAAAGAGGCTTGGAAAGTCTGCAGTTGTGTGTACAAACCCTTGCAGCTGAGTGTGCAGGGTGGATCTAGATGTATGGTGCAAGATTGATAATAAAGATAAGTTTCTTCTAAATTCTGTGTTGGTTGCGACTTTACTCTTTTATGATAAATGAACTATTATTATTTCTGCACTTGCTATAGTTTAATTCATGTGAACTGGATTAATCTTGATGTGCGAAGTAACCAAAAGTAATAAATTTTTGCTTAAAGTCTATTTTAACTAAATCAAACCAGTAATAAGTGATTCAATCAGTAATAAACACGATAAGGGTATTCTAATCTATGCAGATCTAGAATAACGTGGGGCTGTAGAACTGCACGCAAGCCCAAAACCACATCCAAGACATCCTGTTGTACAGGTAAATCCCCTCTATGGACAGAGGCGATCCCACTAGCCTAAATGGGGTCTAGCAACAATCAAACAATGCTAACAGGCAGGTTCCTAATTGAAAAGTAAAGGCCAATGATGAGGGCCTACCTCGAATCCAACGCTAGTATTCGTAGAAGAGTCGTCGCTTCCATTCTTTCGCTTCAGCTGGTCACAATCCTCATGATCCTCGTGAACATATACCTGCACATGCAAAGAACAAGACAAATACAAGCATAAAATCCAAGAAATGCAACTATGTATCAGTCAGAAAGGATACAACTCAAACATCATTATAAAGACACATGAGTGGAACCATAATGATAGCTGTCTATTATTATTGATAAATAAAAGAGAATACAACCAAGTTCTGACATCAAATCCTCCTTTGGCTGGGTGATCAGCAACGCATGCCTTGCAAAGCTTATAAGGGATGGGGAACAAGCCTCTCTCTCCTTGATTACTTGGACATGGATCTCCTCCTTAAAGAAATAGCCTTATCTAGATGAACAAGGCCTCTTGTAACATGAGCTTAGCAACTCTCAGACTTTGGGATGTAGATTTGGGAGCTTGAAGAGTAGAATTACTAACTAGCTTGTCAAAGGGAAAAGAACAAGCTTATATAGAGGTAGGAGGAGTAGATAAGACCATCCACCAGATTCATGGGATTGTCCTTATCATTAGGAAGCTTCCAAGAGAGGTGGAGAACTACTTCCCCCCTTGGGAGATTCGAAGCCCAACTGAACTAACTCAAACTCGAATCAGTTCATGGATAGGTTAGAAGGAACCTTCGGAAGTTTGTTTGTTAAAAACTTTACCCAACTGAGTTGGCCCTAGTGCGACTCTGACACAGAGCGCCAGCTGGCACACCCTCTTTGGAGGATTTCCCCCATTGGCGTGAGTGATACACTGAGGACCAGCGCCAATGGAAAAAAGGGCTATATTTATGGGTATTTTGCAGAAGGTGTCTTCAGGGCATATGAAGTACATACTCAAGGGAATACAATGCAGGTGTTTTCAAGTTATGTCACTTCTCACAGGTCTCGAAATAGGTTCTCCAATGTATGGGAGAAGGGGTAAAAGGGACGGTGACAAAATACTGTGTAACAGATGCCCCCTAAAGCATGAAGCCCGAGAGAGAGAGGGGTGAAATGCTTTACAAGAACATGGTCGACTGAAAACACGGCCGTTGGAGAACCTGCACGAAGTACAATTGATATCTCAAATACATGATGTACATGGTATGGGCGCAACCATCCATAGCAGAGTACATAAAAATCTGGATTAAAGGTATGGACGTAGCCATCCAGCGAGGATCGATGAATAGACTCAGGCCTGGTCACAGCCATCCAGTGAATGAGTCATGTAGTGATGATAATAATCCACAAAATGCAGCCTGGATCTCAACAGACAAAATCCAGGGTCTTGCGCTCCATCTTGACCTGAACAAAGTACAAGTTCAAGCATGCGAATACAGGAGTCGAAGTCGAACATGCGAGAACATCGTCTGATTACCAGTCAATGATGAAAATTGTTAACAGATGTGAGGTACCATCAATAATGATAATGGCCCTCAAGGTACTATAGGTACAATCCATGGTGTGCGAATCAGTGAGCCGGTGTCGAACACCCGTAGAATCATCTGATCGGAGGCCAATGATGAAAACCTCACGTCAAATACGAAGAACCTGCCATTGAGACATGCAGGCTCCAAGGTACCTGAAGGGAGTCTTTAAGTCAACTTCCTGGATAATGAGCTGAAGTCGACAGGAAGTGACCTTGATCGAAGGTGGGCCATAATGTTTCCCACATCATCGACAAGAGACAGAGAAGGATAAAATGTTTTGTGTGAGGCATCATAGGGAGGTTGAGTATTCTACAAAGGTCAACTTCTCTTGAACATTTCAGCGGCACGACAGTGGACTTGGCAGTATTTGACATCAAATGATCAAGGGTCATGGTGACAAGATGATGAGCAGATGAATGGTCAAACAAGATAACCTAAACCCATGGAGGCAAGTGTAAAACAAGATGAGATGTCCCCACCCAAACACGAATGCAGACAAGTGCCATGTTCAAGAGCGACATACTGCCAACATGACAATGATTACGGTTCCTTTATTCCCCCACCATTTCTGGCGAGTACCCCGGTTATTTTTGGATGAAAAGCTTGGCGGGGATAGCATATGCTTGAGAGGCATCATTTCGACGGAATCCAATGTCATTAAGTTTTAACGAGTCTGACAAAGGAAGAACTCAGCATCTTTTCATGTTTAGAGAGTTTGAAAAGACAGTGAAAAGGAAACTCCAGGGGTGTCCTTTTTCGTAAAGTTGTGTCTCTCGAGCCCGAAAAAGTATAAAACAATGCTCGAAAGAACCGCCCGATCATTACGACCGAGGAGTACTTTTCATAAGTAGTGACTCTGATCTGAAAAAGTAAAAAAGCGATCAGAACCACGTCACTTCGTGACCGTTAAAGAACTGGAAACGACTAGGGTCCGACAATATTTTCATTTTTAAATGGTCAGAAAAGGGTTTAAAGACAACCGCCTCTCATTTCCGTTAAACGAGTCGAGAGGACCAACTCGGAATTCTTTTCACGTTTAGAGAGTCAGAAAAGGGAAAAAGATGACTCCAAAGTGACTTTTTCGTGTATTTACCGAGTCCGAAAAATTATAAAATACAACTCGTTTTGCCGTCAAAGATGCGTAAATGCCTGTCGCTGCACAAGAAATCGACGTAAAATCCATTTTCGACACAAATATTCATAAAAATATCCATAAAATGACTTTTAAAACCTATTTAAGGGTCAAAAAGTTATAAAATGGTGAAAATGGTAAATTTAAAAATTACTTTTCACTTTTTACCTTTGGAGAGCGACATTAGGGCTTTTGGAGTGCGACCTTCAGTTGGCAATTGCGACAAATCTAGTGGAACATTTAGAGAGTCGTCAGTGTCAAGTAAGAGGTCTTTTCCTTAGCTCCATTTCCATCCGTTTAGAATTTTTTTTAAGTTGATTTTTCATCCCCTATAGGGAGGATTTTAATTTTAGGGGTTGCGCCCATTGGCGCGGGTTTCGGGCACGGACCCGCGCCAATGGGGCAATTTTCCCATAGGGCACGTGCCCATGGGCGTGACTGTTTTAGAAACAGTTGCGCCAACGGCCGCGCGGATTTTTAGGCAAAATTTTAACAAATTTAAACCTTTTTTCCTGCAATTTCAAGTTATTTCAGAATCTAATTCATTATTTTGGCTTGTGTTTGCAGGGAAATACACAAAAATGGTGATAGTGTGGAAATAACGGGAACATGACCAAGTAGACCCATTGGCCTTAGCAGATGAGGACTGTATGGAGGAACTTAGAGCATGTGAGCTTAAGAAATTTTTCATGATGTCCTATTTGCGAGCTCAGCTAGAGCTTTTACAGTATTTGGTCGACTTGTGGGACGTACAGGAACAGGTGTTCTGAATACGGGACCAAGTGTTGGAGTTAGATGTATCCGATGTCTACTTCCTCACTGGATTGTCATGACGGGGGCCGGTACCTCGATTGACTGGTCGTAGACCATATGGAGAGAAGATGGAGGAGATGAAGGCCTGAGTTTGTCCAGGTGCTAGATACGGGCAGGCCAGCTCGAAGGTGGACATCCCCACCGTTCTGGACTTGACCCTGAGGGCATTGCTATTTACCATCACACGAGCTGCGGGGGCACAGGTGCCCCACGAAGCTATGAAGAACCATTTGATCATGGCGACAGAGTCTCTGAGTCCGACGATCTTCAACAAGGTGTCAGCAGTGACGACCAATATGAAGAGGCAGCTGACCAAAGCCAAGCAGGGCAAGCTGCAACAGTTCAGATAGGGCTCCATCTTGGTGACGTTCTTCTTGGAATGCGTGCCAAGCTTCCAGGGCCAAGGGGCCTTTGTTGGATACCCAGCACCTCGAGAGTCGAGGATGGCTTGATGGGTGGCACTGATGGCAAGGAATGGTGGCGGTCAGCAGATGTCTTTTAGACCTGAGTTTTTCGGGTGACTTTGCCGCCAACTGATAGTGGTGGAGGACTGGTCGTATGCAGTGACAGACTTCACCGGAGACCCTGACCTTCCCCTGCCGGAGGGAGAGGACTGGGACGAGGAGATCGGTATGACCTCATTTTTTGATTTTGTGTTTTTATGATTTTTTATGTTAATAGTACATGCTTGTCCTAATGACCTTTATATGCATATGCAGATGTCGGCCCAGAGCATCCAGCTGGCATGTCTCCCATTGCGAGGAGACACCTAGTAGTAGCACCAGCAGGAGCAGATCCTCAGGAGGAGGGTGGTGACAGAGGGGAGCTTATTCAGAACCTCGAGGCTATCACTCGAGGGATTCCAGATTACGCTCGGCTAGCAGATGTCCTGCTAGCGTACCAGAGGCACACAGTGGGGGTGCCAACTCGCATCCACTGGCTCCTGAGGCGTTTAGTGCGAGCGGTGACATGCTACCATGAGCACCATCGAGACTAGATATCTAGGCTTTTCCTTTCATGCATATTTTTTGAGAGACATGCAATCTCCAGATGTATTTAGGCAAACATGTATTATTTTTTTATGATGCACGGGGTGCAAACATTTTGGACACACACACACACACACACACACACATATATATATACATATGTTTTATGGTTTATTATATTTTATGCTTCTTGTATTATGTTGAACTACATGTTATACAAATGCCTATCCAACACATAATTAGCTACTGCATCGGTTAACATATTAAGTCATCTCGGAATATGTTGATAAGTAATGAAATCAAAATCTCATTCTAATAACTTAACACATAAATACAACCTTAAAATCCGATGATCTCTGACGGAATAACGCCCGTTGAGTTGGTGGACGACAAGCTGAGAGTCCAAGTTCACAACCAATGTTCGAATGCCGAGATTAATCGCCTCAACTAATAATTAATAATTCAATCACAGCACTATATTCAGCAACATTGCTCGTTGTACAACCTAGATAAACCCCTTGAATGTCTACTAACTCACCATGAGGATCGTAGATCACCCATGCCGCAGATGACAAGTTGCGTGTACTGCGGGAGGCACCATCAGCGAAACCAACGTAAGGCAATCTAGACATATGTCCAAGAAGCAAAAAGATGCAATAAGTGGCAATCACACCGACACACCAAGACAAAAATGTGAAAACATGCACACACAACACACTTGCTGAAAGCACACGTATATACAAAAAGAGAGTGCCTGGACTCATGCATAGTATTTTTTCAGATAAATCCCATTTCGAGGCTTATCCAGGGGATTGCCTTCATAATCAATAAGCTCATAGGCTCCTTTTTGCAAAATGCTTTTCACAATGTAGGGCCCGTGCCACATAGGCTCGAATTTTCCTGCCCCCATCTTATCATTAGCTTGATCATAGAGCAGTACTAAGTCTCCCTCAATGAAAGAGTGGGGGTTAACAGTATTATCGAAGTGATTTTTCACTCGCTTCTTCTGAGCTTCAATAGATAAGGAGGCTAAACGACGAGTCTTGTCCAGTCGCTCTAAGTAAAGAAGGCACTCTTCTACTGGAATAGTATCAGGGAGCAATTCGACGACTATCTTTAATGAAGGAATCTCACACTCAATGGGAAGGGTAGCCTCCAGTCCGTAAACTAATTGAAAGGGAGTGAAATCGGTGGCATCCTTCACGAAGGTAAGGTAGGCCCAAAAAGCAGAGAACAACATCAAATGCCAATTGAACTTATGCATGCCAACAGTTCGTTGAAGCATTGTGACCAAAACCTTGTTCACGGCTTCCACTTGTCCGTTTTCCTGAGGATAGTACGGGGTTGAACTATCATGCCTGAGGCCCAACTGGGTTGTTAACTCGGTCATCATTTCATTACAAAAATGCTTTCCGTGATCAGTGACGATGGCTTGGGGTACTCCGAACTGCGAAATAAAATGGTTGAACAAAAACTGCACCGCGGTGTGACCGTCTCCAGACAATTTAGGCATCGCCTCGGCCCATTTCGTGAAATAATCAATAGCAACAATGATGTACCCATGCCCCCCAGCTGAGCGAGGGTTACAGGTCATATCATCGATGCCCCATTTGGCAAAAGGGTTGACGATTACAACAGGGTGCAGTGGAGCAAGGGGTGCACGCATCTTCCGTTGGTAAATTTGGCACTCATGACATGAACGGATAGCAAGGATGCAATCCTTGAAAATGGAGGGCCAAAAATAGCCAGCACGGAGGATTTTTTGTGCAGTGGCATATCCAGACATGTGACCACCACATGCACCAGAGTGGCAGTCATTCAAAACTCTCTCTGCTTCTTCGAAAGTCAAGCATCGGCGAAGAATAGAATCAATGCCGAGAGGGTATAGGGTGTCCCCAACGATGCGATATAGTTGGGCTTGATGTCGGATCCGTCGGCGAGCATCCTTAGAGGTCTCGGGATGGAAGGAGGACGTCTGCAAGTAGACAATAATATCCCCGTACCAGGGATTGAGGATGCTAATGAGGAAGAGAGTTTCGTTTGGAATGGAGTCCTCTAACTGAGAGGAGGCAGCAGTAGATGGCAGAGAACACAAAAGTTCAGTGAAGACAAGCGATTTCTTAGACTTGGCAGCAGTAAATTCCAAGTCAAACTCTTAGAGGATGACGATCCACTTCGAGTATTTTCCCCCCAGCAACTGGCGTGACAGAATCTAGGTCATACGGTTGCAATCAGAGATCACTGTCATGGTCTGCAACAAGATGTAATGACAAAAGCATTGAACAACGCAAACAACGGCTAGTGCCAACTTCTCGACATAAGCATATCGAGATTCCGTGTCTAACAAATTGCGGCTAAGGTAATAGATAACGTGTTCAGTGCCATCATCGTCATCCTGAACTAGAACCATGTCGATGGTGGTATCAACAGCAGCCAGATACAACGTGTAATCGCGATGATAATTCGGAGGCTGCAACAAAGGGGCGGAAACCAAAAGAGTTTTAAGATGTGCAAAAGATTCTTGAGCTATGGCATCCCATCGAAACGGGGTGTCATGCTTGAGTAACCTCGTGAAACCTTTTGCCACCTCGGCATAATTCGGTATGAATCGTCGTAAAAAGTTTGCTTTACCCTGCACACTCTGCAGTTGCCGCAAAGAAGCAGGGGGAGGAAGATTCAAAATGGCTTTGACTTTAAGGGGATCCAAGCGGATGCCCTCTCGGGAGACAATAAACCCGAGAAGTCGACCAGATTCTATGCAGAAGACACATTTATGCGGATTAAGTCGAATATTGTAGTGTCTATAGCGGAGAAAAATTTCGCGGAGATGTGACGGATGGTCTTGGCGTTTAGCCGAATGAGCAGGAAGGTCATCTAGATAAGGCTGTATGATGTGCCAGATATCATGGAAGGCGTAAGAAATCACACATTGAAAAGTGGCACCGGCATTCTTGAGACTGAAAGGGAGCTTTTTATAAGCGAAAGTACCCCACGGACAGATAAAGGCCGTCTTGTGTTGATCGGCAGGCGCGATATTAATCTGGTTGTAGCCAGAAAAGCCATCCATGAACGAATATATCTCACTCCCAGCACACTCATCAATGATCTGGTCAATGAAAGGTGTGGGGTAGTTATCTTTCAGGTAGTCTCGGTTAATATCGCGATAATCGACACAGACGCGAATAGTACCCTACTTTTTATCCACGGGGACATGTTAGAAACCCAATTTGTGAGTGGGATAGGGTAAATGAAACCAGCTTTAAGAAGCTTTTCGACTTCCGCTTTGATTGCCGCAGCCTTGCGGGGGTGCACAGGGCGTAAACGCTGACGAACAAGTTTGGCTCCTGGATATGTAGGTATCTCATGCACTACGATGTTTGGATCAATGTCGGGCATCTCTTCATAAGACCATGCAAAGACGTCACGGAACTCGTGAAAAAGAGCTATATATATTTGAATTTCCTCAAGAGTGCAAGTCACTCCTATGTAAATGTGCTCGATAATCCCTGGTTTGACAGAGATGTCGATAGGTTGGGTCTGCGTAATGTTCCCCAAATTCCCTTCAAAATATGCTTGATAGACCTGAATAGGTGTCTAAAGAGGTTGTGAAGGGAGACATGGAGCAAACCGCTCGAGACAAGCCAACGTTTCCCGATGGGTAGGGAGAAACGAGGAACGTGATGAAGATTGAACCATGAAGGTTCCTCGAGAGACATGGTCTGTATGATGGCTTCGTAGGAACGAAATATTTCCTTTAATGGATCCGAGGAGGTGCATTCTCCAAGCTAAGGGGAATAGTTTTATGAGTCAAGAGCTCCGCTTAAAGAAGCAGATTCAGTAGGAGGAGCCAATACAGCAGCGATTTCGATGTAGTTGAGCTCGGTGGGACTCAACGGCATCTCCTCGCCCCACGATTCTATCTGGTTGATGGGGGGAAGGACCCAAGGATTGAGAAGAACTGAAATCATACTGATGGAGGCGAGGTTTGGAGGTGGGAGCGAAAAAACACCCATGAGGGCGGGATATTTGAAGAGCCTGGCTCTCACACTCTTGAAAGGGATGGAGGTATGCACCACGAAAGGCGCATTGCCTTCAGAAGAAGAAGTGAAGAAGGAGAGCTGCTCTACCGTGACAATTTTCCCCTGGTGAGGGCAACGAATGACACAGAAGAGGGACGAAGCCATGGCATGCATGGCATATGTCCAACTCCGGCCCAGAAGGAGGTTGTAGGTAAGATTCGTGTCAACGACCTCAGCTTCTACTTCAATAGTTTTCCCTTCTAAAGTAATCAGCAATCGTTGAAGGATACCATAGGGATGAGATTCTCTCCCATCAAAGGCTTCCAGATTCGTGGGAGACTGGCTCAAAGTCGGAGACCTGATCGCTTTCCAACAAGCAATAGACATGATGCAAGTTGACGCGCCTTCATCAATAACCATACGATGGATCGTTTTCGAATTGATGATGACTTGTATGAGGAAGGCGATCTAATGAGACAACCTTGGGACATGGCTCTCGAGATCAAAGGTGATCAAATCCGAATCTGCTGGGTCAATGCCACCGATGGATGATAGAAGGGACTTCCTCTGAGGGGGGCAGCTCTGGAGAACTTCTAAAGTGGACATAGTGGACAGAGCCTATGCTAAGTCCTCAACTATGCTATAGTGCTGGGCAACACGAGCATTTGGGTTGTAAGATGATCTCCGGAGTACTCCTTTGGGAGGGGGTCAGATTTTCGTCTCAGTACTAGGTCTCTCGATGTGGAGCGGACTAGAACTGGACAAAGGAGCGCTCAAGGGGACCTCAAGCTCCTTCCCGGTGGATGACGGATACTCCTTTGTTCGAGTCGTTACATGAACAGGAATGGTTCTAGCCATGAACACTTGGGAACCAAAGGGAGATGAAGACGAAGATGGATCAGCCACCATTTGAGTCTGTTGAGAGGGGAAAGGTTCTTTCAGAACCACAGGAATCCCAGGAGTGCCTTTCAACAAACGACTAACCTCGGACTGCCTTGGGCAGTCTATGGTATAGTGATCCTCATCATAGATGAGACAAGGATACTTTGGTTTACGCTTGGCTCCTTCCTCGGGTGGAGGTTTGGAAGAGTCCTGTTTGGGTTGCTTAGACTTATTCTTCGCTTTCCCCTTTTTCTTTCCTTTCAAGGCCTTGCTCGCCATGGTGGACTGGATGGCGTTAACCTCGGAAGTACTTCCATAATTAGAACCACCTTGAGAAATATTTTCATTAGAAGCATGCGATTTTTGCTTCCCAGGGTTCGAGGATGACTTTTTCGACGACGGATTCACAGAGCCAATAACCCCATCAATAGATGGCTTTGGTGGAGCTTTGGATGTACCGGGTCTCAGGGCATCAGGAAAATACTCATTTAAAGTACCTCACTGAGAATAAACTAAGTCAAGGTACTGGGCATGCGTGATAGCTTGCTCTTCAGTCACACAAGCTCCCATAGCAATGTCCCGTGCGATCTTAGGGACAAAGGAAGTTGTGAACCAATCGGTGAGGAGTTGATCAGGAATCCAAAACTTGATCAACTGACGACACCTTCTCCATTCATGTATATGATCAGGGATGTGCATAGTTGTGTCCTATTTGAGAGATGTAAGGAGATGCATTCTCGTCTCATACCGAAAGGGTAACTGAAAATGAGTGAGGAATGCCATTGCCAATGAATTGAAATCTTGAAAAGATGCACGGGTCAATTCAATGTACCATTTAGCAGTGGAGCCAGTGAGAGTCCTTTGGAACAGGCGAAGCCAAACTGAATCGTCAAGCCATGAATTGGATGAACACCAAAGGTGGTAAGTCATTACATGGGCTTGAGGATCCTCTCGAGCTTTGCCGTCGAATTTGGGACAATCGCTGGGTATCTTGGTTGGAACCGACAGCCATTGTGGATTATGCAAGATAGGATCATTGGTTAATTTTGACACATCGAGCAGTTCCAACGTTGCTAAGAATGGTAGCTGAGGGTTGAAGGACATCTGCGGTTGTGGATATGAGGTAGGGCCAGAGTTCCACCCAGTTGCTGGTTGCCCATTGACCTTGTCCGGACGGGCCAGGTCCAAAAGGACCCTGTCCGTAGGGACTTTGTCCATAAGGGTTATATCCATAACCGGATGGTTGATTCTGGATCTGCCCCCCAGCACCCCATTGGTTACCATACTAACCTGCAAGAGCAACATTTGGTTGCTGGTAATTTTGATAAGGGGTGACCTGTGGTTGTTGATGTTGCTGGTATCCATATGGTTGTTGGGTTCCATATTGAGCTTGGGAACCAGGCTGCGTTTGGTAAGAAGGTTAGGATTGAAACCCACCTTGCGGCTAGAGACCAATTTGATTCTGGGGTTGATAACCGGGTTGAGCTTGAGAAGCAGGGACCATTTGCATGCCCGGTTGAGCAGGCCCAGAGAGATGTCCTTGGGAAGACTGAGGTTGGGCCATCTGGCCGGAAGGTTGTCCTAGTTGGATCTGGGACGGACCTACTTGCCCGGAAGGTTGAGCTTGTTGGGTGTTCAGTTGTCCTTGTGCAACCGAGGGTTGTCCTTGCAGACCAGATGGCTGACTAGGCTGAGCAGCGGGTTGGCCTTGTTACATTTAAGGCTGACCACCTTGCCCAGAAGGGTATCCTTGCTGGGTTCCAGGTTGTCCTTGTTGCGCATAAGGTTGTCCCGGATTCCCGTAGGGTTGACCCGAAGGGTATCCCTACTAGACTCCAGGTTGTCCTTGTTGAGCATAAGGTTGTCCTGGGTTTCCAGAAGGTTGCCCAAGATAGGTAAAGGACGGACCACCATAGGCCGAAGGTTGTCCCTAGGAGGGTTTTCCTTGTGAGCCTCCAGGTTGCCCTGGATAGGTTTGGCCATAATATTTCTGCCCATAATTAGGCTGCGTGTAGGATGGCTGACCTTGGTATGATGGTCCTTCATACGGCTGTCCTTGATCTGGACAGAATTGGCCACCACCATAACCAGTGGTACCCCAAGCGACATTCAACGGAATTGAAGCCTCAACCGCGGGTTGAGCTGGCAAGGAGGTATACAAATGATGACCTATAGGGTCACAATAAGGGCCTTGCGCACCTGGATTTTGGACAGCATGCAAGTATTGAGAATATGCCCCCTGCTGAAATGGCATCAGAAGAAGGCAGGGCACTTCTTGCAGGATGAACAACTCTGGTAGCATGTGCCAATTGACCACTATGTACTGGACCAGGGCATGGGCCGGCAACAGTAGTTACGATGGAAGATGTCGTAACGGCACCAGCAACCAGAGTTGAAGATGTGACACAAACGGTCGGATTGGTCGGAACTGACGTGACAATGGTATTATGAACTTGGGAAACAAAAGATCCCGTAGTGGGAACGATGTTATGATCCCACATGGTACTAGAAGAGCAGTTCCTAGAGCCCATGGCATTCCTCAGAGATCTATAGTGCGCAGGCACTGTAATACCGAGAGGGGTAACAGTGTAGGGCATAGATATGACTGGGGATGTGGCCGGGATCGGAGTCTCAATACTTGACAAAATAGGTGTTTCGCTCGCTACAAGAGATGTGTCCTCCATATCAGAGGAAGCCATCGGGGTCGAAACACCAGTAGGAGTAGAGGGATAATCCTCTTCGTAAGGTTCCCAAACAGGGTTCCAAAACAGATCGTGAAGCTCGTCCTCTGGAGCACGAGAGTTCAACTGTTGGACACTTGGAATAACGGGGAAAGTGTCACCACAAACCGGTGTCTCAGGAGCAGCAGAAGAAGGAGACACTTGGTCACTAGGGACGGGAGACGGGATCGATGGATCCGCTAGGATGATCGAATTCAAAAAATCCTAGACAAGCTAACGAAGAAAGACCCTACTCAAAACTAACGGGAACAATATTAAACAAGGTAAATGTAATCATGGTCGAATAAATTTTTAAGACATTAGGACACAACTTGACCTTTTCATGTTTTAAGAGTCGAGAAAACGACAAAAGATGACTCTAGTCGCCTTCGAATATTTAGTGAGCCCGAAGTGACAAATGCTCAAGTGAGCCTTTTCTTTTAAGGAGTCCGAAAAGGATCAAAAAGTGACTACTCTGGAGAAACTAGGCAAGGGGTTTACTAGACAATCCATAAAACTGCATATACACCTTAGCAATCATATGAAAACCAAGGACTTTCCATACGGCAGTCAATCTTCCCGAATGTTGTGTTTGGTGTGTTACGGGTTGTAAGGCGGCAGACACGGCTTCCTGAGGATCAAGGATGATAACCTAGTGGAGTCTCCCCATATATACGTGACAGTACATGGGAGCACAAGTCCATACTAGACCACAGTTGAGTCACACAAGGAGGAATCACCCAACCTTAAGTGAAAACAAAAGTGACTAGGTTTAATGACACCAAAGCACGTCTCTAGCCTAGACCTCTAGAATGTGAGCGTTATGTTCCAATGCGTTTTTAGATTCATTCGATTTATTTTAAAGTTGATCTTGAGTTAAGTTTCGATTTTCAGGTCCTACGGTATGTAATCTCTCAAAATCCCTAAATGCAATCTATATGCCAAAACATGTCATTCCATTCGATGAATGCTAATTACAAGAGAGTTAAGGAGCTTTCATGCAAATGAAACGATCACAAACAAAAAAGAGTTTCCCTAATGCAGCTAATGCAAATCAATAAACATTTCTTTAAGATCACTAAATCACTAATCGAAATGAAAAGTCCTAATTTTCATTAACTGATTCAAAGCAAAAAAGATTTTTCTTTTCAATAATGGAAAAATTCACTAAAGAACTTTTGAGAAATAACACAAACAAATTCTTTGCAATACAAACACGTTCAGTTCCTCAAAACACAAATCAAACATCCAAAGAACCAAAAAGATCCCAAAGACAACAATGAGCCGTGTGATCTGGGCTCAAAGTGAGATGAAGTGGAATTCAAGTGAAGACGAAGCAAATCACCCAAATAACGCAACAAAAAGATTCACAACTACCAAACAAGTGTAAGGGAGCAAACAAAAGAGTCGACTGGACCACAAAAAGATCAGAACACCTTAGGAAGGCTCGATTCACAAGGCCACTAGATGCCCTAGGGCTAGAAATGTGAAATCGGTAGAAAAAAGAAAACACCCAAAGGGTAGTGATCAAAGCCAGTCAAATCACACTCCAACACACTCAAGTAGTCTGATAAAGGTACTTAGGACAAAAACAAAGCTCAAAAAGTTTAGAACCAAGAAAAATTCAAAAGCTTACAGGCCTGGCGCAACTGTCAGGCTGCAACAAGCGCCTTTCAGTAATTGGCACGGGTTGTAAATGTGCAACATGCGCCAACTGGCGCAACTGTGACGCTATAAACTAGCGCCCGTCGAGTTTGCTATGGAAAAATAAAAACAAAAGAGCCAAGGCCAAACCAACAATACCTAAGTACACCAACAGGCAAAAAACAACATAGACATTCAACCCAGAAAGCTTAACAAGCGGGAGAAACCAAGGAAATAACCAAGAAACAAGGCAAGTTCCAAGTCATTCAGTTTGCAAACCAAACTAGAGATGGACTGAAGTAGCGTTGATCTACTTCGCTAATGCAAAGAAATAATGTTTCGAAGGCTATCTAGCCAGACTTTAGGCTCCGTCTAAAGTTTACAAATCAAAAAACAAAACAAGATAAACAAACAAGGCAAAAGCCAACTCCCCAGCGGAGTCGCCAAATTGTTGTACAGGTAAATCCCCTCTGCGAACAAAGGCGATCCCACTAGCCTAAATGGGGTCTAGCAACAATCAAACAACGCTAAGACGCAGGTTCCTAATTGCAAAGTAAAGGCCAATGATGAGGGCCTACCTCGAATCCAACGCTAGTATTCGTAGAAGAGTCGTCGCTTCCATTCTTTTGCTTCAGCTGGTCACAATCCTCACGATCCTCATGAACAGATACCTGCACATGCAAAGAACAAGACAAATACAAGCATAAAATCCAAGAAATGCAACTATGTATCAGTCAAAAAGGATACAACTCAAACATCATTGTAAAGACACATGAGTGGAACCATAATGATAGTCATCTATTATTATTGATAAACAAAAGAGAATACAACCAAGTTCTGACGTCAAATCCTCCTTTGGCTGGGTGATCAGCAACACATGCCTTGCAAAGCTTATAAGGGATGGGGAACAAGCCTCTCTCTCCTTGATTACTGGACATGGATCTCCTCCTTAAAGATATAGCCTTATGGGGATGAACAAGGCCTCTTGTAACATGAGCTTAGCAATTCTCAGGCTTTGGGACTTAGATTTGGGAGCTTGAAGAGTAGAATTACTAACTAGCTTGTCAAAGGGAAAAGAACAAGCTTATATAGAGGTAGGAGGAGTAGATAAGAACATCCACCAGATCATGGGTTTGTCCTTATCATTAGGAAGCTTCCAAGAGAGGTGGAGAACTACTTCCCCCCTTGGGAGATTCGAAGCCCAACTGAACTAACTCAAACTGGAATCAGTTCATGGATAGGTTAGAAGGAACCTTTGGAAGTTTGTTTGTTAAAAACTTTACCCAACTGGGTTGGCGCTAGTGCGACTTTGACACAGAGCGCCAGCTGGCGCGCCCTCTTTGGAGGATTTCCCCCATTGGCGCGAGTGATACACTGAGGAATAGCGCCAATGGAAAAAGGGCTATATTTATGGGTATTTTTCAAAAGGTGTCTTCAGGGCATATGAAATACATACTCAAGGGAATACAATGCAGGTGTTTTCAAGTTATGTCACTTCTCACAGGTCCCGGAATAGGTTCTCCAATGTACGGGAGAAGGGGTAATAGGGACGGTGACAAAATACTGTGTAACATATATAATTAAGGAAACAAGTGTTTCCTTAAGCTTTGGGGAGTTCATGAGGCACAGGGATTCTTCAGACTTGATCAGGGATAATCTCACTATAGTATCATTATCTCATCCTTTCTCCCCTAAGGCCTTCCCATGGAGGTTTATTTATACCTCTCCAAATTAGTTTTTTCAGTTGGGAAACAGTTGGGCCATGGGCAATAGGAGGTGAGTAATAGGTAAAACCCGTGAACTTTGCCCGAAATTAAGGAAATTTAATTTTTTTAAGTGTTTTAACATATGTATGCGGGTTGGATATATACTGACCCGTGTGTACATGATTTTATCACAGTGAAAAGTAGCATATAGGGAATAAAACACTTTTTTATTTTTATTTTGGACCTAGTCTGGAAGGAAGGGTTTCCCTAGGTTATAATCAGAGCATCAAATCTACCAAGAGTGGTAAATGGTGCTAAAGATGCCCCCTAATACATGAGGTTATAAGGGGTACATGATGGTCGAAATGTATTAAGTGTATGGAAGGAATCATGCCGAGACCGAGGAGGAGTTCACTAGAATTTAGCCTGCCAAGCCATCGAAAGAGATCAGAAAGAAACTGTTGTCTCAGGTGGGCATACCCATGCTCAGAAATAGTAAATAATGTTTGCATGTCAAGTACAAAAGTGGATCCAATATGCATACAAGTATAAAGGAACTGGAAATAAATAATGGATCATCTGATCATAATCAAGAAAGTACATGTCTGAATATCACATATAAAGCGCTGATCAATGATGCTGAAGTATGAATATGATCACTGAAGCCAAGAAACAGATCTAAATAGTACCAAGTGAACATGATGGAATAAATGGTACTACACCGTAACTCAGGTGCCAACATATAAGATGTCTCCGTAAGGAGCTGCAACATATAATGTGGATGGTGTCAACTAGCAGAAACAGGAGCAACTAACAAGTGAACCAGGACATGTTGATGCAAACCCGAGGTCTTCACCGACTGCCGTGGTACATTTCTACACAATGGGAATGAATGATCTGAAGTCAACCATGTGAGAAATCGTTTGATTACCGGTCATTGATGTATACCATTAACAAATGAGAGACTACTCACCGATAATGATGATGAGAGTCAAGGTACCCAGTACAATCTAACAAGTGTGAATAAATGAGCTGTAGTAGAACACTTGAAAGAATCTATTAATCAGGAGACAATGATGTTTTCCCATTGTCGATAGCAAATGAATCTGCCATTGATGACTAGAAACCCTAAGGTACTACCAGATGGACTCTAGATCCCTTTCCCAGAGAAATGCGATCAAGTCGATGGTAAAAGATCCGCTAGAAGGAAGGCATAAAGGCATCCTTCATCAATATAGCACGAGTGTAACTCGTAGGCCAATAATGTGGAAGGAATCGGATGAGCAAAGATGTAGTAACCCAACCAAAGCACGTTTCTGTTGTACATAACATGTAGCTAGTGCACGATAGAATCCATCTAAACCAACCAATAATGAAATCTGACAGAGGCGAGGAATCCACCAATAGGGTCAAATGGAAACCAAGGCACCGCACGAATCCTAATGTGCGATAATGAAAGCTGACGTTGAACACAAGGGAAACCACCTAGTCAAAGACCCATGATATTGATCGATGTTGAGCACAAGGTGACATATAAATAATGAAAATAGGGCCTGGGTGCAGCTCTAGATCTGACCTCAGAGTAGTTTGTCGTAGTCGATAAGGAAAAGACCCACCAAAAAGAAGTCAATGGAGACCTTGTCAAATCGGCACAAGAAAAGGACCAATAAAACTGATGTGATAATGAACACAACACTGACAACTAGGGATGGCTGACTAAAAAATAGGTTAAGAGATCCGCAGAGAGCGCGACTCAGGTTTACTTCCCTTGAACAAAAGCACGACTCAACTGTGACTACAAGGCAACATATGACAACTTTGTATAAGTTTGTCATGCAGGAGGCATAAGCAAACTCTCCATATGATTGGAAGAGGTAACCAATCGGAGGAAGACTAACTCGATAACAAGGTTAAGGCTCTCCTAAGTCAAACTAAAGCCCACCCCAATGAATGAAAGACTTTATTTTGAGTGCTTTGTTCAAGGGCGACACGAATGACTCTAGTTGCCATCAAAATATGCAAATAATGTCCCGTTCCTGCTCTTTTTTTGAATATATAATTTTTTTGTCTTTTTCTTGTATATGAAGCTTGAAAAAGAATAAAAGAATGCTATAGTACAGTGGAAATAACGAGCGTTGGAAAAAACACATGCTCTAGTTCCTGGGAGGGGAACATTGCTATGCTCAATGCAAGGTGGCGAAACTGGTCAAGGACACTCAAAAGAATGTTCTTTCCATAGGTATAAGGGTGTGTCAATTTGCAGAGGCTAAATGATTACAAGGTTGATTTCGCAGAAGACATGGTCGAAAAGTGGCTTAAACACAAGTCCAAGTGAAGCCGACTCAAGGCCAAAAGGTGCAAGTAGTCAATATGAAATGCAAAGTACAACTCAACACAAAGGAGCTTGTAGGGTATAAGGCCAGAAAGTGGCACAGAATAATGAGAATGAGTCTTCAATGCACAAGCCATGGTGGGACTAAAGAGGACTCCTGAGCCTACTGAATATAGCAGCATGGGCAGCCAATGTCAACGAGGATCTAACTAAGATGCCCATGTAAAGGATGGTTCTACCATCACATCATGATTTTTAAAGTCGGTGAGTGAAAATGTTTTGCAAACCAAGATACGATGGGGTTGACCCTATGGCTAATGTATCGCAGTATGGAGGCTAGTATGCAAAATGCAGTGGAAAGTGGTATTCCCTAACCTATATGTCAGTAAGAAAATGATACCTGCCATGACGGGTTTGCGGTCATGGGACCAAAATGATGTCTCAAAGAAGTCTCCAAAATTTCCTGTAAAGACAACCTAGTCTCAACACTCCAAGCCAAAATGTAAAAATTCCATAAGGCAAAAATCAATTTTTGAAAAAATATTTTGTATTTTCCAACTTATATAAGGACTTTTGGACTCACCATTTTTCATTTGTGTTTTGAGTAAGGAGCTATGGAGACAAACTCAAGCAAGATTCCTCCGACCAATTGAACTGTTCAAATCACTCCAAAACTTCCAGGTAACCCTTTGTTGGGTAGCGGAAGCCCCGCACAACGGTTATGGGGCTTGAAGTCCGCAATTTTGGGTAAAAGCAGGGTAAAGACTCTACGAGATGTGCGAAGTGTGATTTGTAATAAGTCAAAGTCAAAAGGGTAGTCCACCCAAAAATAATGTAAAGAAATGTAAGATGAGTCGGCCTTCCCATGGATCGTAGTCCATGGAAAGGTATAAATAGAGCAAGGCTCTATGGGTAGAGTAGCTAAGTTTTGTTGGATGATCTTGAGATCTGATGTGTGACGGTTTTTTGAGAGAAGCAGTCTGAAAGCATCTGTAAGTTCGAGTCGAGGGTTTGGATAGAGGATAGAGGCTCTGCAGCTGTGTGCAGAGGCTTAGAAGAGTCCCCAGCTGTGTGCGTAGACCCCTGCAGCTGAGTGTGCAGGGAGGATTTGGATGTACTGGTGTTAAGTGGAAATAAAGATAAGTTTACTCTGAAAATCATTTGTGATCTCTAAATTATCACGAATCTAGAAATTTGTATGGTTAACAAAGCTATTTTGGTATATGCGCATTGATTATTGAATACTTGTGAATCTGGTTTTAATCTTAATACGCGAACTGAATAAAAGTGATAAATGTTTGCTTAAAGACCACTTTAAAGTAGATCTGAGTTGCAATACTTCATCCTCTAGATTAGATCTGTAGAACTGTGCGAGGTATATAGGATCCACGCGAATACAGTGCAGCGCGAAGCTGCAGAGCGGAGCGTGAAACCTACAAACCGCATCTAGACATCCCAAGGGTGTGGAAACATAGTTCCAACACCCTCCCCTGCTACCTCACGTGAGACCTTAGTCCGTGCTTCTTGGACTATTGCCGAAAGGGCTGGTAGCTGCGGGATTTTCTTGGCTAAATAATTCTTCCGAACCTGGGTTAGGCCCATATAAGCCAACAAATGGTTCCGTTGCTGGGACCGAGATCTGCCTAAGGGGTTTCTAATGTGGGAACACTAGAACCCTAAAAAGAAAGAGAATGAAGAGTGGTGGGATCTGAAACTCCATGAGTTCACAGTTTAGGAAAACAGAAACCCGCGAATACCAGAGGAAGATTGGCTAGACCGGTATATATTCATAGATATTCACGAGATCTTCTTTGCATAATTCCCGATAGAGCTGTATGAGTGGATCGCAAGGCTAGCTGACAACATGGGAAGGTGCAGATTGGACCAGCCTATTGTGTGGACCCCGAAACTGGTGCGTAGGATAGAAGCCACTGAGGATAAAATCACGCGCGTAGTAGATCATTGGCTGGATCGGTTAATAGGAGGATTTATCACTGAGTTCGTGATAGATACTACCATGAAATATAGCGATGCGGAAAGGTGGATTCTTCAAGGACCTCGGGGTAGGTATATCAAATCATTGAATATGTGGATTAAGATGTTGTTATGTGAAAAACAGATTATGCGTGTTTATTAATGTCTGGAATAACGCGGAGTGGAAGAGGTTATCGCAGAATGGGAGGAGTAGAGAACAGTCCTTTAGCTTGCATTTCGTGGGAAAGCGAGGAGGAGCTCACGAGGTTCTCACCAAGAAGTGCAGCCTGGTTGATCAGGGAGTGCTTCCCACTAATACCACCTCCATCCATACCACCACCCGCTTCACCTACTTCAAAGCCGTCCACACCAACTCCGATCCCACCTCCTCCACCACCTCTACCAAAAGTTGGGATGGCGAGTGCAATCAAACTACCAGTATTTAAGGGTGTGGGGAATGAAGAACTAGGATGATTCTGGTTTGTGATACGATCTATATGGGACGCCCAAGGAATTACAGATGAGAACATCAAGAATGCCACATTAGTTAGTGCACTACAGGACCACACATTGACATGGTACATAAAATACTCAACCGACCATCCGAATGAGGGAATAGTGGCAATCTAGGATGCACTAAATAAAGAGTTTTGCCGACCAAAGTCCGAAACCCAGTCGGTTATTGGGTTCAAGGAGATTGCAATGTTGCCTGGTGAAACTCCGTGGGACCTGGACCAAAGGTTAAAGAGCACTATTCACAAAGCTAACATGACCTTGATAGATGCGTAGAATTGCACGTGGTTTGTGGTGTCATTGACACCACATCTGAGGATGGCCCTATCACAACAAAAGATATCAACCCAAGCTGAGGCACTGGAGACAACAATGAGGTTACACGAGACCCAAATACCGGATCCAGGGTTGGGAGTTCAGCAAATCCACGCGCAACTTCAAAAATTGAGTTTAGAAATGCAAAGCTTGAAGCAAGAAAGAGTATCCCGACTAGAGGTACGTATGGAGGTAGGCTGTATTAAATGCAAGAGCCAAGTGCATGATAAGGACCATTGCCCTGTCTTCGCAAACTATCTGGCGGGGGGAGGCCCGATGTCTTTAAAAGTGGAGGTACAAGAAGGACTGAGTGCCGCGCCTGCGCTCTGGTGCGCGATTTGTAAGGTGGGTGGGAAACATGCAACAGATAACTGCCACCTATTGCAAAAGTATACCCAGACCCCGCAGCAGTTGTATTGCAACTTTTGTCGATCGGTGGGACACGATGAGCGAACGTGTCGAAGTTATGACTTAATGATGGAAAGAACCCTAGCTTACTGAATGCAGACTGAAGTGTGGGGAGGATTTCAAGGATGCGGCCAAGGAAGAGGAATGGGGCTTGGGCGGGGCCGCGAACAGCTAATCTGTTATAACTGTGGTGGGCCAGGAGACTACGCTCGTGACTGCACTAACCCACCCAAGACTTCGTCCTCCTACTGTGAGCAGTTTGATCATGAAATGGTAGACTGTCCAACCTTATTTACCCAAATGCGCGAAAAGGGAGTACTGCAATCTCCACCAACCCAGAATATCCAGATGATTCGAGCAGAACCTCACAAAGAGGATCCCAGTATAAATATGGTACTAAGAAGCGACGCAACTGTAGGATGTAATCCGCAAGAAGAACGTGCGAAAGGCAGAAAGAGGTGAGACACACCTAGAAAGGTACATGACTCTAAGCCGGAACAGGGGAGGACGATGCCAAGGGAAGCTCAGTGGAGCTTCGGGGAAGCTTCTACCCCAAGTAGGATGGATCAAACTGAGTCAGGATTGAACCCCTCCATGATTACTACCTTTCTTGAAACCTGCATGAAACTGCTGCGCAATAGTGAGGCCGCTCAGGGGTTGCAAGCGATGATCACTAGGTGCGCCAGATCCAACGAGCCATAGGTAGTCCGGAAAATAGGAAGACATGCTTTTCGCACCGGACGGGAGATGAGACTGACAACGCAAATTGGTGAATATGAAATGGATCAAGTTATCCTGGACTTAGGCTTGGATATGAATGTATTACCTAAAAAAACATGGGAGCACATGGGCAAGCCTACACTGTAATGGTCCCTAATTTAGCTGCAAATGGCCAACCAACAAAAGATCTTACCAATGGGTTGACTGCAAGGAGTGACCGTGGATATCGACGGTGTAAGTACACAGACCGATTTCAAAGTCATAGAAATTGTTGGTGATATTAACCCTTACCCTGCATTTCTCGGAATTGATTGGGCAACGGATATGAAAGGGATCATTAACTTGAAAAGGCAGAAGATGATGTTCGAAAAGAAGTTACTGAAAGTAGTAGTTCCATTAGACCCAGCGGAAGGAGAACGCTACACTGAACCTGTGCACGACGAGGACAATGACAACGAGCTAGATTACATCTATCGGATAACCGCGCAGAACCAAGATCAGGTGCACTCCGCGGACGGTGGGAGAATCTCGTGGGAACGTGATAACACCTGTATAGTGGATTTCGATGAGGAGACTAAACGATGGCAGAACCGGTTGCAGGAAGTTATGACACTTAATTGCAATATGATGAGCCAGTCATTGCGACGTGTACCCACCGAGGAAAGACAACAACTAGTAGAGAACGTCACAACAGATGAAGGGTAGCTCAGCTAGCTAAGCACTTTATACACAGCATGGGAGCAACATAATGTGGCAAAAGACATGTTATGTGTACCTGGGGGGCCGAAGAAGCTGAATTATAGGAAGCGATTTCGGGTACGCATTGGAGGACGTACGCGGCCACCAAGATGGTATAGAACAACTGTTCCTCAACGACGATTGGTACAGGTGCACATCAGGCGGCTGTCAACCCAACCAGATCTGTGCGGAACGAAGGCTTAGCAGGTATGTCTCTCTATGATCGAACAAACTAGCACAGAGACAGTTCACCCTAGTGACAACATCTGTGAAAGAATTCAGCAGCTCCGGGTAGCCATTTGGCGTGGTAAGGTGCAACTGGGTAAGTTAGAAGAAACAGGGGCCAGAATCTATGCACAGAGTGCGAAGCTGGATAAATCTATTGACAAGTTGTAGTTAGAAGCCTCCTACACAGATTACGTGAAGGAGCTAACGAAGGAAACAAACACGGTTGGCTCTCCTAACCTGCCACAAGCAGCAATGTTGCTAGCATGGTTGCGCTTGCACCAGAAAGGACAAGACCGCACACACTGCAACCGTGTTTAGAGAGTTTTCGGCAAAATCACATAGAGAATAATCTGTCGACGCGTTTCGAACCAACCAGTGTGGTTCATCGTCAGGACAAGATGAAGATCCAATCTAGCTTAGCTTGTTAAATAGTATGTGCAGAGACTCCAACGGCTATATTGCCAACGGCTAATTTTGACCAATGACCTAAGTCAAACCAAAAATTAATCTTGTTAAATTTTTAATTATTATTATTCTACGAAAATAGTTAAAATTGGTAAAATTATATAATAAAATATTCATTTGTTACTTGTACTTTTATATACATATATATATATTCAACAACCTAACTAATCCATATTAAATTAATAATATTGATATACCATATATTTATTTAATAATAATAATATTTTTATTATAATTATCATTTAAACCTAATGGTCCAATTGACCTTAAATTAATATATTTAATAATTTATATTTATTAACTAATTAACTAATTTATTATTCCAATAATAATACTACAAATAATATTCTAGATAAATTAAATTACTGTTATTCTAAGAAATTAGTTGAAATAGGTAAATTCTATAACTAAAGAATTATTTATTAGTGTACTAGTTTATTAATAAAAGTATATATATGTACCAAAAAACGAATGTTGGTACCTATATATTTATCTAAGGTCCATTTGCCAAAGTATAATTTTATAATTAATCTAATAATTTACTATGTTTATTTAATAATTATATAATTATATATAATGCTATAATAGGATAATACTAATAATATATATAGAAATTCATCATAAATATAAATATACATGATTGAAATCAAGAAAAAGAAATAATATACCAAATTACTTCTTGAATATTAGTATTCCCA
>APFE030128183.1:11736-56405 GCA_000404065.3 Pinus taeda | reverse complement strand
CACCTTTTGGAGACCTTGGAGAAGTTTATCCTGTAAACTCTTTCAAACATTGATATCGGTAACTATTTACATATTGAAGAAGGGAAATGAGAAATTTATGGGAATCATTTTGACAAAGACCCTATTTATGACACCTATGATGATGATATCAATAGGACCTTCGTCATTCCACACATCCCTAGGGTTGTAGTTAAATTACATGTAGACCCTTTCCTCAACCCTCCTTGTACTAATGAATTCTTTTTCTCACTTGAGTATGATCATCATGAGAAACTTGCCTGTTGTCTCTCCCCATGTCATTAGTCTCTCTTTCCTTTCAATTATGTCCCTAGTACGGTCATAAAGCATGATATAAATGATAAATACCATGATAGAGATGATATACTTGAGGTTGCCATCCATCGAAGGTTTATGAGCTTGATTGTTGATATCTATAACTTTTGGTTGGAAGAAAGGATCCTGTGGAATAGATTACATTCCCTTGTTCCCTCTCCCTCTTTGATTCTCCGTGTGTGGTCATCTCATTTTCCCGCATCCAGCCCTAATGACCTTCCATGTTTTCATTCCTGCCCTTGCCTTTGGATCTATCGCATGAGTAAGCAAAAGGGAAGTTGTTTTCATGTTGACTGGATGATATGTTGGTTGCATTAGGTCTATGATTACACTTGGTACTTGGGTGATTTAATATGCATGTTAGGGTAGGATGCATTGCATACTAATTTTCGCATTAGAACTAACATCATATGATATTATCATGCCGCATTTAGATTAAAATTGCATTTAGAATCAATTTTATTTTCTTGTTGATTTTATGGCCTAATACTAGCATGGGCAATCATTAGCCACCACAAAAACATGTTGCCACGTGTGCTCGATTTGTGATATGTGCAAGTGACAGGTTTGTAGTCCCAAGAGATTGTTGGTGTTCTCATTACCTCCCCGTTCGAGTGCGTTCATGCACTCTTCTAGGAAATCGTGTCCCAGTTGGAGTCAGGTGTTACCCACCACTTTATGGGTGATATCCATAGGATAATGTTTTTCTCCTAGATGGTCCTCAGCCAGCAGTTAGCAGCCCCTTGCAGCCATGAGATAGCTCAATGTTCCATTTTCTCCTCTCCCTGAGCTAGCCATGTGGTCCCTCGCTCATCTGTTATGGTCGTATGTTTTAAGGTGGGCCTTCCAAACCTGAAGGTATGGCTTATCATTGTGTGATTGAGTAATTTTGTTTACTTGTCATGGACACTTTTGGGCATGGATTAGTGGGGGATTCGAAGGAAAGAATGGACTAGATCTATACTCTTGTCTCCTTTTCCCTTTTGGTGGTTAACTTTGTATTCTAGTCCCGTGGGATCTCCTTTATTGGCCACTAGGTTTTAGGGATGGCACTACATGGGAAACCCTGATTTTGGTCACATGGTCCCGCTTCCCGATACCATATACATTGCTTCCCTCTACTCATTACAACCCAATTCATCATTTTTCCCATCTAGATCCACATTTGTCCACTAGGTCCACAAGGATTTAGCTTCCCCCTCCCCTTGTCCACACCTTGGGTCAAGCCTAGAACTATGCCCCGGACTTTGAAACAACTAGAAAAAAAACATATTTGACCACTCTCAATAGAAAATTGTACATTAAAATGCAAAATATGGCCAGGATATACAAATTTAGCACGTGGGCAAAAGCCAAACATGAGCTCTACCCCTAATCCATGGCCACACCTTGGTTCCTATGGGCCCTAGATGAGCCCCCTCCATTATTAAGGAACCCATGATTGTCCCAACCCCTAGTGGGCAATTTATTTTCCCACCTAAAGGGGGTATCTACTACTATATCTTGGACATCATGCTCTCATCCCATAGAGCCCCGAGTAGATATAAGGAAAAATCAATAAAAGGCAAAAGGCATATGAAGAAGGGGGACAAAACAAATGTCGGGATAACTCATATACCACGATTGCTCCCTCCTACACTCATATACTAAAGTGTGGGCTTTCCCATATTAGCTACCCTTGTACCATGTCATGTGGCCCAGAGCCCTTACAGGCTGAAACCACTTAATAGGGTCCTTGGTTAACCCCTTTTAAGCTTGGAGTGCTAGTTTTTGTAGCATCGGATGTGTTCTAGCCACCAAATTTGGTGGAGAGGCTAGAATACATGAGATCTCCAAAACCCATAAATCGTTTCTGGAAATTCTACCCAGAAGAGTCTCAATTAGATTATTAACCGATTTTTAAATATTTCCTAAGTATAAGCTTAGGGAAATATGGTTAATTAATCAGTATTAATTGATATAAGGTGAGAATCATCTATAAACTCACATGGATCGATCCAAAGATGATCCTAGCCATTGATTAAGTTTTAATCTTGGTCGTTGGTGCTCCAATAGTGGATTATAAGAGGAAGTTGATGTGGTGATGGAGAAAACACCAGAGCAGATACTCAGTTGCCCATGCAGTTCAATTTTCTCAGTAGCAGCAGCCCAACAGAAAAGATAGAGCCAGAGGGTGAGTAGCAGGTGGAAGAGGAGGGCAACGACATTCTGAGAGGAAGATTACTAGTTCTTGGGAGAGGCAAAGGAAGGAAGGTCGAAATTTGCAAAGGGTTAGTATAAGTTCTCCGCAGAGGGTGGCACAAGCAGCTCCGTGCAGAGGGTGGGGAGGCAATTTTCGAGGCAAAAAATAGCTGTGGGGTGAGGGAAAAGTCTCACGATATTGTTGACAATATTTTCCTCAAATTAGATTGCCAGTTGAGCATCTAAATCATTGTACTCAAAATTGCTACTAAAGATTAGTAATAAAACCCTCCTCTGCTCCACCGGTTTTCCCAAGTTGGGTTTTTCCAGGGACAATTGTCAAAAAATAACCATGTCAAAATTCTTATGTGTGTGCTAGAATTTCTCAATTTCCAGAATTTTATTTTCCATGGTATTCTTGAGGTGAAAATTGCAGTTATGATTTTATTCCTTGTTTGTCATAGCAAATAAACTGTATAATTAAATTTTCAATTAGAAGAATAATTTCCAGTAGCTGCAATAGATGAAATTTCACATGGTATCAGATCATAATTGATCAGTCGGAGAGTTCATAAATGAAAATAAGGAATTTTGCTGCTCAGTGTGAGCAGCAAGTCAAAATCCCCAAGGAGCAATGCAATCTTTCTGCCAGGAGGCCGAATTGCTTGAGGAAGACTGAGTTTTCTGAGAGGGGCAAAAAAATTCGATTCTTCTAGAGCAAGTGATTCTAGAGGTAGAGGGAGCAGTCATACTTTCTTGTTGAGCAAATCTCTAGATGGACGCAGAAGTTTTTTGCAGTGGTTCGCTAGAGTAGAGACATCGTCAGGGTGGAAAAGAGGAATAGCACGCTAAATTATTCAGCACAACCATGGACAAAAGTAACATTTAGGAGAGTTCAGATTTCTCTTCCAGATTGGAGGACGAATTTTCTTGCTTAGCAGGATCAGCTTCACAGGGAGTTTGGTATATAGATAATGGAGCATCAGCTCACATGATAGAGGTTATAGAATATTTCTCTAGCTACAAAGAGGCGCAGATGGACTTCTAGATTACAATGAAAAATAGAAAAAAATGTACTCTAATAGGCAGAGGCACCATAGATTTTCAAAGGGAGTCAGGAGCACGCACTAGCACTATAGATGTATTGCATGTTCCAGGTTTAGGTATGAACCTGATTTCACTGATTTCGGTATCCCAGTTACAGGATAAGGGGTATGATATTCACTTCATAGGGAAGAAAGTGTATGTCAATCACTCGAGCTGGAAAAATGTAAGAAAAATTGGAGTTCAAAGTAATAGATTGTACCAGTTACAGATCGATTCTCCAATGGAAATAATAGGCAGTGACAGTAGCAGTGGGAAGGAGTTGAATGCGTTATGGCATAGGAGAATCGGACATCTACACCATGGAGCACTCAGGATGCTCAGAGAAATGGTAACAGGGGTTCCTGAACTTGGCATGGAACACGATGATGTGTGCAGAGGATGTGTACTTGGGAAGTATGCTAAGGCAACATTTCCAGGAAGTGATAGCAGAACTGATGGCGTGCTAGGACTCATAAATTCAGATATTTGTGGCCCGATGTCCACTAAAGCTCTCAGCGGTGTCGAATATTTCATCACCTTTATCGATGACCATTCCATGAAAACTTAGATCTACTTCTTGAAGACCAAGGATGAGGTCTTCGATTGTTTCAAAGAGTTTAAACCTCTTGTGGAGAATGTGACGGGGAAGAAGATCAAGGTGCTTCACTCAGATAATGATGGAGAATATATTGATAAGGACTTCACAGATTTATGTACGAAGGAAGGCATCAAGAGAGAATGGACAACTCCATATAATCCACAGTGGAATGGTGTAAAGGAGTGGAAAAACAGAACCATTGTTGGGACCCAAATTTCTATGGGAAGAAGCATGTAACACGACAGTGTATATCCAGAACAGGACTCCTCATAGAGCACTGGGGAAGAAAACACCAGAAGGAGTCCTCATAGGGAAGAAGCCAGAAGTTAGCCACTTCAGAATTTTTCGCAACTTTGCTAATTTCTACATGCTAGATGATAAACAAACCAAACTGGATCAGACTGCAGAGAATGGGTTCTTCATTAGGTACAATGAAATCTTAAAAGAATTCAAAATATACATTCTTAGCAATAGGAAGATTATAGTAAGGTGAGACGTGAATTTCATGGAGGACCGAGCTTTCAAGAGATCTCATGAGATGCTTGTAGGTGATTAGAGTCAGTCAACAGAAGTTCCTTTAGTCCAGTAGTAGGGACAGCCAATGGGACAAGCAAGAAAATAGTCACAAGGATCAAGTACTGTGACCAGTACCAGTATTTATTCAGGTGCAGGAAATCCGGGGACTTTTCAGCAGATGGAGCAGCAAATACAAGATGAGGAGCTGGTAAAACCTCCCACGACTAGAGGATGAGCCAACAGAGAGGTTCGTCAGACACTGAGAGATGCAAAGGAGTTTATTGGAACTCCTAGGATGAGCCAAAGACAACGAATATAGCCTGACAGGTACCAAGCATTGGTGGCTCAGGTTGCAGAACCTTCCATCTTTCAGGAGGCCACAAAGCATCAAGTGTGGGTAGATGCCATGGTAGAAGAGTATATCTCTATCATGACGAATGATGTTTGGGAGGTAGTGCCAAGGCTGGAAGACAGATCAGTTGTAGGTTGTAGATGGATCGATAAGATCAAATATGTGATAGACAGAAGTGTGGAAAAGTACAAGGCCAGGTTCTTGGCAAAGGGGTATGCACAAAAAGAAGGGATAGAGGGTACATTGGGTAGCAACGAGGCATATCCTGAGGTATCTTCGCAGCACAGTCAAGTATGAGTTGAGATATACTCGAGGGGATGACACCAAACTTCGTGGGTACACAGATGCAGATTGGGCAGGCAGTTCAATGGACAGGAAAAGTACCTTCGGGTATTGCTTCAAGTGTTGGATCAGGGATGGTTTCTTGGAGTAGCAGGAAGCAAAAGTCAGTAGCACTGAGCTCTGTAGAAGCAGAGTATATGGCAGCCAACATAGCTACGTGCGAAGCTATATGGCTTCGGAAGCTGCTAGTAAGCTTATTCAGGCAAAGGATGGAGGCAACCGGTATCTGTTGTGATAATCAGAGTTGCATAAAGCTCCTTGAAAATCCAGTGTTTCATGACAGGTTGAATCACATCGATATTCGGTGTCACTTCATCAAAGATTGTGTACAACATGGAGCAGTCTGGCTACAGTATGTTCCCATAGGAGAGCGGGTTGCATATATACTCACAAAGCTCTAGGGAGAGCTAAGTTCATTTATTTTAGAGAACAAATGGGTATGGTGGAGAACCCATTTCAGTAGCAGGGACAAAATATCTTAGATGCTTTTCAGTTACAGATGTTGCAATTGCAGCAACAACAGATGAGAGGGAGTTGCAGTGCAAACGCAGTGTTGGCAGTATCAGAAACAACACAGATGCAACATATATCAAAGTTGCACAGTGGTTGGTGGGCAATGTGGCTAGACATCAACAACATGACAAGAGATGATGCAGAGACAGGGTATTGCTACACTGTGTGCAATAGCACTAGAACACATTCCTCGCTAAGAGGGAGTGTTAATTTTTATACAATCGGATGTGTTCTAGCCAGGAAATTTGGTGAAGAGGCTAGAATACATGAGATCTCCAAAACCCATAAATCATTTCTGGAAATTCCTTCCAGAAGTGTCTCAATTAGATTATTAACTGATTTTTAAATATTTCCTAAGTCTAAACTTAGGGAATATGGTTAATTAATCAATATTTATTGAGATAAGGTGAGAATCATTTGGAAACTCACACAAATCAATCCAAAGATGATCCTAGCCATTGATTAAGTTTTAATCTTGACCGTTGGTGCTCCAAAAGTGGATTATAAGAGGAATTCGACGTGGTGATGGAGAAAACACCAAAGAAGATACTTAGTTGCCCAAGCAATTCGATTTTATCAATAGCAGCAACTCAACAATTGAAGATAGAGCTAGAGGGTGAGTAGCATGTGGAAGAGGAGGGCAACAACATTTTTGGAGGAATATTTCCAGTTCGTGGGAGAGGCAAAGGAAGGAAGGCTGCAATTTGCAGAGGGCCAGCGTAAGCTCTACACAAAGGGTGACGCAAGGAGCTCAACGCAGAGGTTAGGGAGGCAATTTTGGTGGCAAAAAATAGTTGTGGGGTGAGGGAAAATTCTCACAATATTTTTTCTAGTATTTTCCTCATATTTGTTGGCGAGTTGAGCATCTAAATCATTGTACTCAGAATTGCTGCTAAAGATTAATAATAAAACCCTCATCTGTTGCACCGGTTTTCCCAAGTTAGATTTTTCCGGGGACAATTGTCCAAAAATAACCGTGTCTAAATCCTTATGTGCGTGCTATAATTTCTCAGTTTCCAGTGTTTTATTTTCCACAATATTCTTATGGTGAAAATTGTTGTTGTGATTTTATTCATTGTTTGTCGTAGCAAATAAACCGTATAATTCAATTTTTCAGTTAGAAGAATAATTTCCAATAGGTGCAATAGATGAAATTTCACATGGAGACACCTGTACATGCCAATGCTCACTATGGAAGGGCATGGAATTATGAAGTGTCCAGTTGTGCTTCATGATTAGCAAGGTCTTTTACTTGATTACTCTAATGGTTTGTTGTATTGGAAGGCGAAGAAATGCATTGGATCTTATGTAGGATTGCAGGTGGCTCTCCATTTGGGGTTTGGTCTCCCTATACGGGGTCCATTGGCATTTGTAGGGTGAGTGTAGAGAGCCATGGGCCTCTACCATAGCAGGGAGCACTTCATGGATCCCTAACACCATTCAATGATTGCTCATGTTCCACCGTTTGGATGAGGATGATGCACCTGAATCACCATGCCCAATCGACTTCACACTTGTACCACACACTTGGCAGAGGTTCCAAGGTCCAGATGAGGATGTGTCTCGCGGCAAGAGACAAAGGGAGGGCTTATGTCATCATCCTAGCCCTTGCAAATGGTTACAGGCATTATCGATCCACTTGGAGACCCATGATGATGTCATTGTGCCCCCACATCCACTTGGGGACACCAAAAGTGACTTGCTTAGATATGAAGGGGCCAACCGCTCATTCACTATGTTTGGAGCCTATTCTCACACATTGGCACACTTTGCACTCCACTAGGCCTTCTCAATGGCCCAACGACTCATGATGTTTACTATTTTTCCCTCTTGAGAGGCTTATCTTTCTATTCTGGGGCTATCTTGGTGGGCTTGTTACCAAGTTATATCATTATTGCACAGTATTATTATTTCGAGCACTATTAGGCTAATTAGACTATTCGAACCCCCTTATGGATTGTATAAATAGATGAGAGGCTTATTCATTCCTCTCATCATCACTTGGATTGGGTTAGCAGATCTTGTGAGAATTTTGCATTCCCTTTTGGAGGACGAGTTTGGTACCATGGATGAATTTTGATGTTTGGATACTCTTCTCTTGTTCTTGGAGCTTCAAATTCATCTTGTTTTGATGATTGGATATACTCATTGTACATGTAAGTGCTCTATTTCATGCTTATTCTTTACATTTACCTTGTCACATGAATAGTGTATGGGATTTTCACTCTCTAGATCTGAAATTTCCACTAAATTATGCGAAATTGTTCAAGTTTTGGACTTTTGAAGTGTTGCATATATTACAAGTGCCATGTATGATGAATGAATGTTCCCAGAGGTTTAATTTCATTGAATACACCTTGATAATTCATCAATTCTTATACATCGAAGTATAAAATCCTTTGGTAGTTGCTCTCATGCCTTAATTTGCCATGCGAAGTTGCCTAAAGGTCTCCTTGACCAGGTTAAGTTTCTCGAAATCACAAAATCACTTTGACTCCATCTCTCCCAAAGGCAAGGCACTGATCTGACCATTATTTGAGCCTCTCTTGTGAATAGGCTTTAGGAATCACCTCATATATTATCATCGATCCATCCATTCTTGTGATTCCTCTCATACCGGGACTCCTCCCATCGATGAAAGTCTATAAAAAGCATGGAGCTTTAGCTGAATTGACAGTGGGCTATCGCTCCATTGTTTCCCCTTGACCTAGTAGTTGCTCTATAGGATCCCCTCCTCATAACCCTAGTAGTTTGAGCGGTAACATTTTTGGCGCCGTTACCGGGGACACGAGATGCTTGTCTTGTTTCCCTTGTAGGGTGAAGCAAGCATTTCTCTAGGCACCTCTAAATTCACCTTGGTGAATCCTACATAATTTATGTGTATATCTCAATAGGATGTCTTTCTTTGATAATTTTCCTACTTTAGACATCACTAGCATCCCTGGGCACCCTAATCATGTCACAGGGAAGATGGTACGTGGGGTACCCTGGTTTGATGGTGATCCACTCTTTGCAATTGATCATGTAGAAAGTTTTATTGCACGTACTTCAAAGATGAAAGTGGTCCACCAAGGTGTCCTTATGCTATTGTTCATGAGATCATTCCATGGTCATTATTCATGGTTGCATAATCACGAAACAAGGAGCATCTCATCCATTGAGGACTTCTTTGATGGCTTTCTCTGACATTTTCATATATGCCCTACACTAAATATTCAAGAGGAAGCTTTCGTTAAGCATCATGATCTAGATGATGATCAGGGAGGAGGGTCCTCCTTGGATCTACCAAATGAAAAAAGTGATGAAGATAATTTTCAAAACACGTGTGATAGGGAGGATGAGTCTATGAAAAGTGAAGTTGAGATTAACCCTACCTTTTCTGAGGATACTTTTTCTGACAACCCACCTTTTGGAGACCTTGGAGAAGGTGATCCCGTAACCCCTTCAAACATTGATATCAATAACTATTTACATTTAAAGAAGGGAAATGGGAAATTCATAGGAATCGTTTTGACAAAGACCATATTTATGAAACCTATGATGATATCAATTGGACCCTCGCCATTCCACACATCCCTGGGGTTGTAGTTGAATTGCATGTGGAACCTTTCCTCAACCCTCCTTGTACTAATGAATCCTTTCGCTCACCCGAGGATGATCATCATAAGCAACCAGCGTGTTGTCTCTCCCCATGTCATCAGTGTCCCTTTCCTTCCAATTATGACCCTATGACAGTCCTAAAGCATGATATAAATGATAAAGACCATGATAGGGATGATATGATTGAGGTTGCCATCCATCAGAGGTTTATGAGCTTGATTGTTGATATCTCTATCTTTTGGTTGGAAGAAAGGATTTTGTAGAATAGATTGCATCCCCTTGTTCCCTCTCCCTCTATGATTCTCCATGTGTGGTCATTTCGTTTTCCCGCCCTTGTGACCTTCCATGTTTTCATTCCTGCCCTTGCATTTGAATCTATCACAATAGTAACCAAAAGGGAATTTGTTTTCATATTGACTGGATGATACGTTGGTTACATTGGGTTTATGATTACACTTAGTACTTGGGTGATGTAATATGCATTGCATACCGATTTTCGCATTAGAACTAACATCATATGATATTATCGTGCCGCATTTAGATTAAAATTGCGTTTAGAATAAATTTTATTTTCTTGTTGATTTTATGGCCTAATACTAGCATGGGCGATCATTAGATGCCACAAAAACATGCTGCCCTATGTGCTAGATTTGTAATATGTGCAAGTGATAGGTTTGCGGTCCCAAGATATTGTTGGTGTTCTCATGACCTCCTTGTTCAAGTACGTTCATGCACTCTTTTGAGAGATCATGTCCAATGCTTCGAAAATCACTCAAATTGGAGCTGTAGAACTTGAGATACGAATTTTTGAATGAAATTGAGTTAATGTGGCACCAAATGGATGTCAGCTTGACAATTTTAAATCCCACAAGTTGTGTCTTAACACCACATAGAATTTTATATATATGAGTGATGTTGGAGGTCACTTCACATCCATCCAAGTTCATCAAATAACCTCCATACTTCTCTGAGGCAGCCGCAGATATAATACAAGGACAACATGGGACATTTCTATGATTTTTGAAGTGTTTTTGGCTTGGTACAGGTCTGAGTTTTTTGCAGGGAAGGAGCCGCATTGCAGAAAGGAGTTTAGGCCTGTGTTTGGGTGCAGATTGGTGAAAGAGGGCTCTGTTTACTACAACAAGGTAGTATGGTCTCTTTGGAGTGTTGTGAGGGTTGTTTAGTGTTTCTGTAGGATGTCACAAGCCTAAAAAACAATGTTGAGGAGAGCAGTAACATTTGGAGAGGGTTGGAAGGCTCAATCAAGGACTAACCTCTCCCTAGAACACAACGCTTGACCACAGGATCAGATTGGAGCCAAGCTGCAGTTACTGAGTGATTCTGAAGGGTGAATAGAGGGCTGTAGCAATGGGTTATTAGCCCTAACCAGGAACACAACATGCAACAGTGAACAGACCAGCAAATTAAGGTATGTATTGATGGTTGGTTGTTGATTTGATGCATGGGATGGTGTCCATGTAGGGACAGAAATTGCTGCAACTTGTGAGAGCCATTTGTTGGGAAGTTGGAGACCTCAACTAGGAGAAGATCTTACAGTGATTGGATTATGTGCCATTGGACTGGTGGAGGGCAGTGTGTTGGCTACCCAAAGTATCCCTTGGCAAGCCATCATAAAGTGATGTTGACAGTTGAAGGTTGGGTGAAGATTGGAGCCTAGTGTGCAATACTTTGATGGACAAAAGTGACTGCTAGATTACCAGATTGGAGCTCAGGTATTGACCAGCCTAGAAGTGTAGATTGGATCAGCCCGTGTTCATTGAAGCAGAAGTGATAGGTGGAAGCCCTCCTGGAGACTCTATGTGTTGTCTTTTGATGGACTAAGGGGCAGCTAGAGAGCAGAACGGAAGCCAAGGACCGACAGGACGAGATACGACATAGGACAACAACGAGATTGTCATTGTATCTCGTATTCCCTAAACTGTTTTATTATTCAAATTGGTTTAATATAACGAAGATTGGGTTGTACATATTTGTACAATATTTTGTAAAAAAATTGTCTATACTTGTTCATGTGTGATTTATTGCTTTATATTTTCCATTGTGCAAAGTAGTTATGTTGAGATTCTTGGTTTGGTAGTGTTAGAGATTCGAAGATTCTAACCTAGACCCAAGATTATGGAAATTCAACAACTTCAAGTTCTTCACTGATCATTCCGCCCTGAATTACTTAGTGAACAAGCCTGTGTTGCAAGGGTGCATCTGTAGACAACTCTTGTTGTTTTAGGAATTCGACTTTGAGGTTGTAGTCAAGCTAGGAAAGACTAATGTTGGGCAGGGACATCTATATAGAATAGAGATTGGATAGTTCAGAGGGTTACTATATGACCAACTACCAAACTCTGTTGCGTTCCTGATGGGAGCTATCGACACAAGTACCTTCAGACAATGCTTTTCAAGTACCTCCTCTCCTGGCAAGTGGCTATTGGAAATGAAACCTGTAATCCTAGAGAACTGCTCTGAAAGGGTATAATTCATAGATTATAAATCTAGTTTGAGTGATTAGTGATGGGATCTATTGTCTCCCCCAAAAGGTAAATTTTATTACATTAAACCCCTCACCCTCCCTTTGGTCGGACGAGCGGCTTGTGCGACTTTTTTAGAGTGGAAGCAGTATCAGATTATTTATAAGACATCACCATCTTCCTGACAATGGGGGTGGTACCTGAAGGATATTCATCAAGGAAAATGAAATAGCTGGTGGTTAGGGATACAGACTATCATCTTATTGTAAGTTAGCTCTACAGGTTGGGCATCGATTGGATAATTAGGAGGTGTGTCTTTACCAATGAGTGCTAAGGGATATTGTGGGAATGTCATAGAGGACTGGCGGGAGGCCGAGGGAAAGGCCATAACTCAGAAGGTGTTGTAGGCAAGATTTTTGTGGCCTACAGTATTCATGGATGCAAAGGATTATGCCAAGTCTTGTGGCATCTACCAAAGAATGAGACTTCCCTCCAAGATGGATGAATTTCCACTACAACCAGTGGTCGCAATGCAAGCCTTTTACTAACAGGAAGTGGACTTCATCTGGCACATTAACCTACCTACTAGGTATTCTAGGGCCCGATATAGAATCATCACAACTTACTACCTCACCCTGTGTACGAAGGTAGCACCACCTAGGGACTACAACACAAACACATCCGCAAGATTCAAACACTTCATGAGCGGCACTATCCAAACCTTGACCCAGGAGTTCATGGCGTAGCATCATACAAGCAATCCATATCATTTGCAATCGAATGACATGGTTGAGGCATTTAACAAAATACTAGACAAGGCTTAACACACGTTTGTGCCATCAATCGTGACGACTGGAATGAGAGGATACCAATGGTACTTTGGGCATACTAGACCACACCCAAGAAGTTGGCAAAGTAAACACCCTTCAGCCTGGCCTATGGGAAAGAGGTGGTGGTACCAGTGGAGTTTGTGATACTGAGTCTACTCAGGGCCCAAGCTACTAAAATGTCAAGGGAAGGATCAATCAAGAGTCATATTACATAACTGATGGGACTATAGGAAGAGCGGTTCTTAGCTCAATACCATTAAATGGTAAAGAAGTCGTGCCAAAAAGCATGGCATGATCGCCACCTCAAGAGGAAATAATTCAAAAAAGGTGACTTGGTCCTACTTCATTACAATAAATATCAAAGGAACCCTAGAAAGTTGGAAATGCATTGGCTAGGACCCTTGATGGTTGTAAACATTTGAGATTTGGGAGATGTCAAGATAGCCCAGCTAGATGACACATTGAAGGAGGGATGGGCGAATGGTGTTGAGAGCAAAGGATAGAAATTGAGTCAAAGATGGAAACTTATGATTTATCAAGATTTATTTGTTTGTGTAATTACGTATATATTATAATCATTTTGAAAATAGAACACCTTTATGGTGGCTTCCCCGGAGAGTGTGAAAGACCACCATTTTCTTTAAGCTCGCTAAGGGTCAGTTCTTTTGGTGATCTTTTAGAAGAATGGGTGGTACACCAAACACTAGACATAGGTACTTCACCCGAATACATCCAACAAGAGATAACAACCCACCTAAGGAGAACACCTATAGCTAACCATGCTACTAATAGCTAGAGACAAAACTTTTCAAGGGAAACTTCGAAAGTTGCTTAAGGAATATCCAAAGAGACATCCAAAGCATAAGTAATGGAAACAAAATTTGTTGATCAGAGCTACTGAGATAAATTACTCTACAGAGAATTTCATTCTCAAAAAACTGAAGCAACATACATAATTATAAGTGTTCTCAGTGTTCCTAAGAAAGGGAGGTAAGCATGAAAAAACCAATGCACAGTGCAAGCCACTATTGGTATAGTTCCTAATCCTAACCACGGTGCATGGGGGAGAAGCTTGGCAAGGCAAAGGCAGTGGTTAGGCAAACGCCCCATTGTTCGGGGTGTTTCTATGAATCCGATAGATCATCTCCATTAAAGAGATGAAGGAAGATGCATGAAAGGAAGTAGAATTAGCTCCTTTAGATAAGTTATTTAGTTAAGTCAAAATAAATACATGATCGAACCATGGACCGCTATTAAGACTCGAAACCCAGATTCATCAAATCACTCCTTCCTTTCAATTCGTCCATCGTGTCGTCTCCATTTGTACATGGTTTTCAATTCCTGGGATCTTATCCTTTCTTTGCTTATGTTGATTTTCTTTTGCATGCACGATATTCTTATTCTTTTTCGATTAATTCTTGTTCTCTTTCTCCTTTTTGACTTATTTCTCTTTTCTTTTATACTACTTATCTTTCCTATGTTGCTCCCAAACATGTCGTCTTGCTTCCATCTACATTGTAAGATTTGCTAATCCCAATCGACTTTCACTGTTGTGGTGTTTCTTTAACTTTGTTGGCCTTCGTGACTATTTTTCAAAGGTTAAGCAACTTTTCCTATGATAGTTACTCAACCGGCTTGCCCTAACCAGTTACCACTCAATTCTTTTGTAGTTGGTTTTTTTCCATTCTCTTAAGATCAATGATGGTACCTCTTAAGTCTGGCACCATTGGCTACTCTTTTTGGGAGTTGTCCTTGGAGTGATTTTAGCTATACAACTCCATTAGCTCTTATGTTCTAAATTATATAAGATCCAAGCCAAGTTGTTTCCAATTTTATTGGTTTTCCCTTGACATGCTATTGTACAGAAGTACTAGATCTACATTGCCAAATTTTGTCTTTCTTAAGTGCCTATCATGCCATGCTTTTTATTGTTGTTTTTGGACTTCTTGATGATGTAAACCTATCAACCTTTATTCTTCTAAATTGCGTATTTTAGAGAGTCGATCTTCCTATCCTTTGTCTAAGTCAAACTTTCATACTTTGACCACTCTTTCAACATTAGCCCTAAAGTGGATTGGCACCACTACCTCCTGTCCATAGACTAATTGAAAATAAGTTTTGTCAGTCGAATTTTTATATGCAATACTTTATGCCCAAAGAACAAGGTTCTCTAATCCATAGAATATGATCCATTCTTTCTCCGTTTGATAGAAGGTATCACCACCATTATAAACACCAGATAAGGCAAAACTTTCTTTGAAGAAATTATAAATGTTCTCCCACCATCGTGTGATGCGACATAGAACAAATATAAGAAAGGTTGCTCTGGAAACACAATAGAGGGATAGATAGATATCCATCTATGCATGGGGTTAGAATAGCTACAGGATATTGGATTTGATTGGGATAAGTAGGTGCCCCATTCTATCTAGTGCGAGCTATTATTTACTTCACTTGCCTAAAATCTGCATGTAGTTGGCCCTGATTTAGTGAATGACCCTCCTCAAGCAACAATATCCATGGTAAAGGTTTACCCCGCAGTATCGATTGAATTTTCGACCTCTAGGGATACACATGGAAATGGTTTCAAGTTTCCACCAGTTGTGCTTTCATTACTTGGGTGTGTAGGTTAGCCTTTTGTTTTACGCTATGTCGCTGCAAGGCTTGGTCCCTATTTAGCATGGGCATGGTTCCTATTGAGCATGACACTACTGGGCATGGCTATAATCAATATGGACATGCTTCATATGATGGGTCAACTTATGAGTTTGATGTTTGTACAACGATGAGTATAACTTTCTTCATGATGAGTTTGATTATAACTAGGTGGATTATCACTATGATTCTCACTAGGTGTTGCACGAGGTGTTATAGCCATATTTATGGATGGTGCAAAGATTGGTACAGGTGTGGATTATTACCATTTTGAATCATCCCAATAGGTTCCTATTGATTTGTAGCTTGTGGTATCCAAATTTGGGCACCTTATTCAACTATAGTTGTTTTCACCAAATTTGCACATTACTTTGCTCTCGTTGTTTCACCAGTTTGATAAGCCCCCGTAGTAGTAGTAGCCCTATAGTGGTGTAGCCCCTGTGTTAGCATCTTAGGAAGCGTACCCATGATATGATAAGCACAAGCATCTCCGTCCAAGTGAAGCCAGTGATATGGATGAAATGTATCCCCGTTCGTAGTAGGAATGAAGCCAAGCACTATCATTAAAGTCTATACTAATTGAATCCCCATACAAAGCGACTCCAGTTAGTTGCCACTCCGTGAAGAATTAGGTGAATAAGTATCTGGTGAGAGCACAATTAGCACATGAGAGATGACACCACACTCCCAACGCATAGAGCTCTCTGTTTTCAAAACCAGCCAGCTCGAAACCGACTCGACCGAGTTGGTCCGAGCTAGGCCTACAAACTTTGACTCGGCTTTGGAAACGGTTCGGTCGGTTGGGTTAATACCGAGCCGGCTGAGTTGTCTAACAACTCGGCCAGCTGAGTATTAACCTGGTTGGCTTGGACGAGCCTGCATTAACTCGGTCCGGTTAGAAACAGCGGCCCAAAAACCCATAACTCAACGAATTGTTTTTTTTAATTTGTTTTTTTGGGGGACTCCAAAACCTGAATTTGTTTTGTCTATTTTGCCTTTGGGGTCCATTCCCCTCTCCTAAACCCTATTTAATCCACCCAACCCCTCTCATTTTCTCATAGCCATCTCATGCATTTGAGTGAGAATTTCAGTGAGAGTTTGTGAGGAGTTGTCGAGTTTGCTTTTGGAGCAGCAGTGAGGAGTCATGGGAAAGCATTGTAGCTTGAGTGACAAGCTTCTTCGGCAGCCATTTGGAGCAGCATTTGCCATTGACGAGTTGGTTTCTTGGAGCAAGCTTGAGGAGGCAGTTTGTGCCTCGAGGTATTTTTTTTCACTTGTAAAAATATGTTTTTGCTTATTAAATTTTATGTGCAAATCTGGAAATCCTAAAGAGTGTTTTTTGTGAAAGAAATTAACATTGAATCAATGCTTTTTTTTTACATTTTCGGATTTTTTGCTTTCATTTCCAAATCAAAAAACGGCACCTAGAGTGAAAGATGTTGCTTGGGCATATGTTGAAATGGTTGATAGTCAAATGCATTGCAAATTTTTCCATAGGAAAATTAAGGAAGGTCCTGGGGGCATTAATAGGCTGAAACAACACTTGGTGGGGATTAGAGGCCAAATTACTTGATGTACCTCACCAAAAATTGGGGAGATTAGGAAGGATTTGTTAGCCAACTTTGAGAAGTTTAAAGAAGATAAGGCTAGGCAAAAAGAGTTAGAGGCTGAAATTCGGAGGAAGAGGAATATATAAAAAGTACTGGCTACCAACCCCCATTTTGATTTTGAGGGTTCTTCCTCTATCCCTTGTACTGATGCATCCAACCCCTTCTAATATGTTCCTCCCTCTTTTGAGTCTATTCAAGAAAAGGGAAAGGGTAAAATGAAAAAGGGTGATATGAATATCAAAAGTTATTTCACTCCCTCTTCTCTATCAGATGCACATGGTCCTCAAGCTAGTAGAAGTCATTTGCAGCCCACTTTAGATGACCATTGGAAGAAAGAATTGAGGAAGACTGCTTATGATTACATAGCTAGATGGTGGTATGATGCTGATATCCCCTTCAATGCTTCCCGTTAACCATATTATGAGCCTATGTTTGATGCCATACATGCTGCTGGAAAAGGCTTCAAAGGCCCTACTATGCATGAGCTAAGGGGGTAGCATTTGCAGAAAGAAATTGCCTCCATTAATGAGTATTTGAAAGATTTCAAGGACTCGTGGGCAAGAACAGGATGTACCATCATGTCAGATGGATGGACTGATCAAAGAAACTATACCATCATAAATTTTCTTATCTTCTGCCCATAGGGAACCATGTTTCTAAAATTAGTTGATGCATCTGATAAGGTAAAAGATGGACAATTGTTGTTTCAACTATTGGATGAGGTTGTTGAAGAGGTGGGGGTGGCTAATGTTGTTCAAGTCATCACAAATAATACCTCTAACTTTGTTCTTGCTGGTAAACTGTTAGAGGAAAAACACAGAACCATCTTTTGGACCCCATGCGCTGCACATTGCATAGACCTCATGCTTGAGGATATTGGAAAATTAGATTCGGTCAAAAACACTGTAGATCATGCCAAAAGAATAAAATTTATCTGCAACCATTCACGGATTTTGAGCCTGATGAGGAAACACACAGGGGGCAAGGATATTATTAGGCCTGCCATCACTAGATTTGCTACTCATTTTTTGACATTACAATCTATGCTTTCACAACATAGAAACCTGCAAAAGATTTTTTCCAGTGAAGAATGAAATCAAAGCCAATGGTCTCACAAACTGGAAGGCAAAGAATTGAAAAAGAAAGTTAATGAAGAAATATTTTGGAGAAAGGTAGCATAGATTGTGAAGCTTGCTAAGCTACTGGTTAAGGTGTTGCAGTTGGTGGATGGGGAAATATTGGCTATGGGCTTCATTTATGAGGCTATGGGTCAAGCAAAGGAGCAAATAAAGAGGGGATACAAGGATAAAGTGGCTAAGTATGGGCCCATTTGGGCAATTATTAATGAAAGATGGAACAATCAACTCCATCGCCCTATACATGCAGTTGGGTATTTTTTGAACCCACGGTATCATTATAAAGCTAAGGCGACAGGAGCTTTGAAGGGGAGGTTAGAGATGGATTGATTGACTGCATTAATCGCATGATCCCATTTGTGTGTGATCAATTGGAGATACACCAACAAGCCACAACCTTCAGCAATGCCTCAAGTACCTTTGGGAAGAACCTAGCAAAGATTGCAAGGGAAGCAGATGAGCCAGGTAAACATAAATTTCAATTTTCAAATTCTTAATACTTATTTCGTTAAATCATTTATAATTTGAAAGTTGGATATAATTTGTAATTTTGTTGAGCTAACTCATTACACTCCTATGTTTTTTGCAACACAATGGTGGGAGGCTTTTGGTAGCCATTGTCCTGAATTGCAGAGGTTTGCAATTCGTATTTTGAGTCAAACTTGCAATGCTACTGGGTGTGAGCGCAATTGGTCTGTCTTTGAGAGGATTCACACAAAGAAGAGAAATCGTTTGGATCAAAAAAGGTTAAATGATCTAGTCTATATCCAATACAACCTTTGACTCAGACGCAACCAATTGTTGAACAAAAGACCTGATTCAGATCCCATTGTGTTGGAAGACATTGATCCAACATCAGATTGGGTAGTGGAGAGTCATCCAGCAGAGTTTGATTCTGATGAGGATCTTGATTTGGATTTACAGGTGGAGGCATCACTCGAACATAATGTTCAATTGAATGTAGATCCTGATACACTTGTACTAGCCTCAGGGCCAGCCCCAAGTCCTCCAAATGTAGGCACTTCTTATGTGGAGCCATGACAAAAGTGCACATCTCGTCTATCTTAGCTTGCAGCTGCCGCATAGCCTACAAGTGCTACCACTTCTACAGTTGCAGTTGGAGATGATGATGAGGAGGAGCCATGGGGCCCCCTGCCTGACTCTGATCCAAAGGTTGATCGAGATGATCTTGGCTCCTCTATCAGTAGCCACTAGCCAGTAGTATTGGTCACAGCTTACTTTTGTTGTAGAGGTCATTTCTAGCCTCCTTGGTTATGCGTTTTTGTTTTGATCTCTATATCATCATCATGCGTGTATTGGACAATGCACTGGGTGCCATTTTGATATAATGGATATATACATGAGCATGCTTTGATCATATGTTGTCTTCTATCTATATTCTAATGTTATGTGTTTGGAAACATGAATGAAAATCTTTAAAATTATGTTTTTTTATAAAAAAAGAAATATTTAATGTATTTTTTACAACGACCAAGTCATTGAAACCGAGTCGGCGAGTCGATACCAAGTCGGAGTCGACCCTCGGCCGAGTTGGTGTCGGAGATGGAGTTTTAAAACATTGATAGAGCTAGTTGATTCACCAGCTTCAATTAATGATGTAACCTAGTTTTGAACCTTGATTGAGTAAGTAGATCCACTAGATATTATCCATGTGCAAATCGAGATGTGGATGGTCCGAGCATATCTAGTTTCATATCCATATCTCACAAATTTAGATTATTCAGTGGCATACCTATAAACGGTAGCAGATCCTGTTCCCATTTGAGAGCAATCACAGATCCTCCATCATTGGAGTTGATCCCATAGGAGTAGAGCATATTTCAAAGTCGATGAACTAAGTGGATGACTCGGTTAAAGAACCTGTTCTAGCACCGTCAATTTCAACTATTTATCCAACTGATGAAGATCTCAAAGCAGGGTCCCTAGTTCACAAGCCTTCCATAGCTAGCACAGGTTGAACCATACTTCGTTGAAGCACACGGAACAATTTGATCAAGTCAAATAATCCATTCCAGTTCCTGGTGGTTGAGTGATTGAGTGGCCATTTATCAAGAGAAACAAATGAGTAAGTTTGTCTTTTAGGGATGACAATAGGGATTGGGTTTAATGATATTTAAATAGATTTCATTAGGAAGAGGGATTATATTTTTTTCTCACTTGGAAAATGAGAATACTTACATTGAACCCTATTCGACCAACGCACTTTCTAAACTCAATGAATGAATACACACTCTGATTTAGGAAAGGGATATGAGCATAGACCAATAAGGGAGACAAGCTTAGGGAATGAAGAGGGGGTGGCATGAGGTTGAGTTTTCTATCATTAGACCAGCTGAAATAAGCATTATTGTGCCCTCTCAACTTGATGTTAAAGGTGAAGTTTCGTTGCATGCCCAAGGTTTGATTACTTGCGTGGGAGATATGATCTCTAACTTTCGACTGACTTCCATGGATTTCAACCACTCTAAATAGAGAAGAAAGTTATCTCTAAAGATAAGGCTTCAAGCCGAGTTTGTTTACTCATCATTTGAACATCTTTTACTGTCTGTTCATTTCATCTATGTTTGGCTCAAGAGAATGCTAGCCTAGTGTGAGGAGGCTACATTTACATCATATGGTCAAGTGGCAAAAGAGTTGATATGGGTTGTTGCTTTCCCTACGTGACCTTTTCGTCTTTTGGGTTCTTATTGAAGCTACCCTCCTCTTCTTCATGTGGTGGAAATTTGGTCCAAACTAGAATCGGTATATTCTCACATTCATAGCACAAATTCCCTAACATATACCTTATTTGTATATTATTCAATAAAACCCATTTCTATATTAAAAAATTGTTGTTATACAGTCAATCATTGTTGTTTCATTATCCCCTTTTCCTCGGTGGTAGCTAAAGCTCATGCATGTCATCCCAGCGTTCTTAGTCCAAGACTCTCAGTCCTAGGCATGCCACACTCGCTAGTATCCCCCCAACTGATGCTAATGTATGTAGATAGATTGATCAAACTCAATTACTGAGTGGTGGAGATAACGTGGTGAAAATCTAACTAATAGATGATGTGCGCTACAATTTGGGCTATGGTTGACGCACCATTCATCGCATTTCGATGCCAACACATATGGATCGATACCCTGAAGCTAGGGAGGCATTTAGGTAGGCTACAAAAATTGTGTGTGTTCCTGCCCTGACAATTGCAGTCTACCTTAGGTCATACGATCTATTATATAATATTTCTTCACAACTATGCGTCCATCACACAACCTATGGAGAAGTCGTTAAAGAAGTATAAAGTGTTTTGTTGGGCCCCTTAATGTGAATTTGAGAAAACATGCTCAAGAAGAAGCTAGTAAGTGCCCAAATTATGGCCTTTCTTTATGAATATATATTTTCATATGCATGTTGATGCTTTAGGAATCATGGTGGTAGTGCTTACACAACTTGGGGAAGGTAATGTAGACCACCCTATTTACTTTGCAAGTTGATATCTATCACAAGCCTAGTGAAACTACACCACTACAGAATGTGAATACATTATCATGGTGTATGGATTACAAAAATCTAGACATTATCTCTTGGGAGACCACTTCAAATTAGTTATAGCTCACTCATATTTAAAGTATTTAGTAAATCAAATTATGTTGGAAGGCCGCATTTACAGGTGGCTCTAGCTATTTCAATAATTTTATGTTTTAGTTCATATAAACCCTTAAAGACATAATGTGGGGCCAGATCATCTATATAGAATTAAGTCAGCAGAATCAGGTGGAGTAATGGATGATCATCTTCTAGATGCTAATATTTTCATGGTTTAAGCTATCCCCAATTACCTAGAAGAGAATGCTCTATTTCTTATAACAGGTTCAGCCCCTTAGCACTATTCCACAAATAAGAAGCACCATTTAGTTGTAAGGGTTGTGGACTATCAGCTAATTAAAGGAAAACTAGAGAAATTGGGGACTAATGTAATTCCTAGGTGATGTGTGTTGGATCACCAAAGAAGGGATATATCATGGGAATGTCATCAAGGGGTTGTGGGTGGTCATTGTTAGTTTTTGGTAGCATCGGAAGTACTCTAGCCTTGAAAATTGGTGGAGAGGCTAAGGCACATGAGTTCTGATGAACCCAGAAACCATTTGGGGAAATTCCACCTAGATTATATTTTATTAAAAAAAAATATTTTTAATGGGGTTCCTAAGTCTAAACTTAGGGAAATTAAAATATTAATGGGTATTAATCAAAATATGGGTGAGAATGATCTAGAAGGTGGATCAAGTCATGTTTTAATCTTAGTCGTTGATTAGAGACTTAATATTGTTCATTAAAGTCTCAACAAGAAATGTATAAGGAGGCTTGGGGTTCATTTAGAGACACATAAAGGGATTGAGGAAATCAATTTTCTAAGGTGAGTTCTCAGGAGGAAAATCAATTAGGGAAATCTTGCAGCAGAGGGGAAGTGAGATTCTGGGAGAAGGACTTTCCGGAGAATACAAAGCAGAGAAAGGACAGAAAGACGTCCAGGGGAGGGTTGACGCTAGCCTAAGCAGTGCTAATACAAAGGAAACACAGTCAATGAGGGGAAGTTGAGTTTCTGCAGAGGGAATTTGAAGTTCAAGTGCCGGAAGCCAGGGTGTGAGACTAGAGGCAAGAAAGTTGAATTCTCAACCAGCAGAAGATCCAGAGCAGAGAGGCAATGTAATACCCAGGAGGGGTGACGCAGAAGCTGCCCAGGGTGACGCAGTTTGACGTAGAGGCCATCAGAAGGTGACGCAGAGCCTCCCAGAGCTGAGGATTAGTCACTGATTCTCTAGTGATAGGGTGAGGTTATTTCACTAGTATTTTTTCCAGTATTTTCTTTGTAAAGGATTGCTAGCTGAGAATCCTAGATTTGTATTCAGATCTTTCTCCTGCATAATAATAAACCCTCAAAGTTGCTGCATCGGTTTTCCCGCATTAGGTTTTTCCGGGGACTATTTTGTCCAAAAATAATTGTCCTGTGTATCTTGTTCTTTGCTCAATTTCCTTGTTTCATGCAAATCAAATTTAAATAGTGTAGGTTGCAGAAGTAATTTTCTTCAGTATTCAGAAGAATAATTTGATGAATGTAATTAAAATCAAGTAGGTAAAGTAGATTCAGGTTTGTTGCAGTAGGGTTCCTTGAGGATTAGGAATTTTCACAATCATGTTATAAGGAAATCTACAACATGCAAAGTTCTACAAGATGGCTTATGTTGGCCCATAGTCTTCAAAGACTCCAAGGCACATGCAAAGAGCTATGATGTTTGTCAATGCATAGGTAAACCATTTAACAGAGATGAGTTTCCTTTGCACATGACAAGGGTTTTATAACCTTGTGAAAAATGGGTGGTATAATTTTTTGGGGCTTTTAACCCTCCCGCTCACCACTCTAAAGCCAAGTACATTATCATCGTAATAGAATACCTTACCAGATGGGTCGACGCTACACTAATGAAACATTGCTTTACTAATACTACAGCTAGGTTTCTTTTTGGGAATATTATTAGTCGGTTTGGTTTCCATCGAAGTTTGACAAGTGATCAAGGGGGGAACTTTCTATGTAAAACCATAACAACTTTGACAAAGGAGTTCCTCATTCATCACCATAAGATTATCCCTTATCACTCTTAAGCTAATGGTATTGTAGAATCTTTCAATCTAATTATGGAGAATGGGTGAAATAAGGATTGTTCTCCTAACCGAGATGATTGGGGATGAAATGATTCTAATAGTGTTATGGGCTTACAGGATGACTACAATGAAGTTGCACCAACAAACTCCATTCTAGTTGGTTTATGGTCAAGAAGCAGTAGTTCCGACTATGTTCATCATTCAAAGTCTCTCTATTACAAAAGATACACATATGATAGAAAAACAATCAATTGAGGAACAACTCCCAAAACTAATGGACTTAGAAGAATCCATATTTATTGTGGATTTCCATCAGACTGTAGAAAAAGACAAGCAAAAGGCATGGCATGATAGGCAAATAAAGGCTAACTCTTTGAAAAAAGAGGACCTCATCCTTCTATATGATAGCAAGTACTTTAAGTACCTAGGTAAGTTGTTGATGCATTGGCTAGGACCCTTTCTAGTGGCAAACATTCGAGAATCAGGAGTTGTCCACCTTGCTCAAATGGATTAAGTCCTCAGACCAATATTGGTGAATGGTGCTTGCCTAAAACCATACACATCAAACCCTTAAAGAATTCTTTGCTTCTCTCTTGTAAAGGGGAGTGATATAGGTTAGGTTAAATTTGAATTTCCATTCAAAATTTGAGAGTTTAGTTCGTTAGTTGCTAATGGTGTTTCCTTTTCCAACCCAAAATTTGATTATGTCATGTTGTCAATATTTTTTGGTTATCAAAGTGATGTCAAGAGCTATATGCTACCCAAAATCAACAAAAAGGAGTATCACCTAACGGAAAATGGCTTGGTCAGCTTCAGGGATAGGATTTATGTGCTAGATAGTAGTGAGCTCAAGAAGCTTATCTTGAGGGAGTTTCATGTGAAGCTATATTCAGGCCACCCTAGATACCATAAGACTTTGAAAACAATCAAGAAGTTTTATCACTGACGAAACTTGAAGAAATGAGTGGTTGCGTTTGTTGCAAAATGCTTGGATTGTCAGCAGGTGAAAGTAGAGTGTAAGCATCCACCTGGTCTATTGCAACCTATTTCAGTTACATAATGGAAATGGTAGGTCACTTCCATGGACTTCAGAATTTCTGAGGACATCGAGACAACATGATTCCATCATGGTTTTGGTTAACAGGTTGAGCAAGATATCTTACTTCATTGTAGTGAAGTCTACTAATTCAGCTAGTGAGGTAGCTCAGATCTTCATCAGGGAGATAGTGAGATTGCATGGTGTTTCCAAGAAGATCATATCAGATAGAGATTCCAAGTTCACTTCCAAGTTTTGGAAGGAGTTGTTTGTAGGCTTAGGGATAGAGTTAGCCTTCAACATAGCTTATCATCTCAGACAGATGGACAAACGGAGACAGTTAACAAGATTCTTGAGGATATATGTCATGCATCAGCAAAGGAAGTGGGAGGAGCACCTTCCATTGGTAGAATTTTCATATAATAATGGGTATCAAGAATCCTTGAGGATGATTCCATTTGAGGATTTTTATGGGAAAAGTTGTAATACTCCTACCAGCTGGAGTGATCTAGTGCACAGGATGATGATTGGACCGAATATGTTGTCTGAGTTGGAGTAGGAGATGCAGGTTATGAAGAGGAATCTAAAGGCAGCATAGGACAGGCAGAAGAGTGATGCGGATCAGCATAGAGCATTTAAGGATTTTCAAGATGGGGAGCATGTGTACTTCCACATCAAGCCCAAGAGGAGCTCCTTGAGGATTGGGTCATATGCCAAGCTAGCACCTCAATATTATGGGCCTTTTAAGATCCTGGAGAGGATTGGACAAGTGGCCTATATACTTGCACTGCCACCAACAGAGAAAGTCCATGATGTTTTCCATGTTTCATTGCTTAAGAGATATGTTCAAGATGTTGATCATGTGATTGATTGGTCTATATTGTAGGCGGAACCAGAGGGAGAATTACAGCCATAACCTTAGTGCATTTTGTAGCAAAAAAAGCTCATGCTCCAGAACCGAGCAACAAAACAAGTTAAAGTGTAGTAGAAGCCCTTTGGGCCCAATGAAGCTACATGGGAGATGGATTATTAGATGCAAGCTTTGTATCCTTCTTTATTTGTCGATTAAGAAAATGTGTTTTGGTCTATATTTATATATGCATATGTGTATTGTAAATTCTGCAATTAGTTGTGTTATAAAGCTCCAATAAGCAGTATGTTGTAAATATTGCATCGAGTTGTGTTATAAAGCTCCAATAAGAAGTATGGTGTTCATGGTTTCAGTAGTTAGGTGTCATGTAAATGTTGCATCGAGTTGTGTTATAAAGATCCATGGGCAGCATGTTTTGCTGGTTATAAGCACCATTGAACATTGAGGACAATTTTCCCACAAGGGGGAGGGGTTTGTAACAACCGCTGGTTGATTTTTTATATAAATAAAATAAAACCAAGGTCATGAGACACATATTCCAAGTTGAATGGTGGGAAACCATTATGGTGGGAATCACTTGTGGTTTAATAATGGATATGGAAATTGGTGAAGACAAAGGGGCAATAAATGGCATTTAATTAAGGAAATAAAGGAAAATAGGAGAAAAGAGAGATGAAGAGACACAAATATGCATGCAAGGGAAATTAGAGAGAAATTAGAAGCAAATGAAGAAAAAGGAAAAATGAAAGGAAGAGACTAGACATGAATGATATAATGGCACCAGAGAAATAGTTCACAGTTTTTGGTCAATTTAGATTTGGTTCTCTCCTTCCATACTATCATTCTCTTGAACACTCTTGGACACTTAGAGCATTTTTGGAGCACTCTAGCATTCACATAGATTTGGAATAAGAAAACAAAGGAAAGCAAGGGAGCGCAAGGAGATAATTGCATCAATAGCTACAACAAGCTTACTTTGCAAGTAACAGGTTGCATTTGTGATCTCCTTTCTGGTTTTTGGATGCATGGTATATGCATGCGATTCCTTGATTATGTGTTGTCATTGGCATGGAGGTTTTCCTGGATTGATAGTGGTTTCAGTCTTGTCTTGCCATTTCCTGGATAACCATGGTGTAGTGGGTTCCCCATTTTTGGTTTTCTAATTGGTTATTAGGTTCCCTGTGGCTATGGGTGGGGATAGGATCTCTGAAGCCCTGGAATAGCTTGGGTCCCTGGAGGTTGTGGGGTCCCTAGAGGCTATGGGTTTAGATGGTAGTTCTCTAGAGCCCTGTAACAACTTGGGGCCCTGGAGGCTATGCATTGAGTTCGAATCCCTGGAGCCCTGGACAACTTGGGTAGTGATCAATCTGGTTGACGTTGGTGATTTTTGGACTAGTTAGGTGAAATCACTATGGTTGAGGATTGAGTTGGTTTGGCCTCTGGAAGCCCTAGTTGGTTTTATTTTGGTTTAACTCATATGATCCTACATTCATGCTTGGAATATGGCGTGGGGGTGATTAGATGAAAGAGAGATTTGGTTCAACCCAATCTATGATCGGGTGGTACATGGAAGTCTCTGATTTGGTTGGAATTTTCATACGTTAATATGAGTTATTTTGCTATTGTGATCTATGAGCACTTGTACTGGTTATTATGGTGATCTTATGGTTAATTTTTCATGGTTTCTATTCTGGTTATATGTTGGTTATATGCATGGTTCTATTATGTGCTCTAGCTATGGCTCCTGTTCATGATTTGATAGTTATTAAATGGTTAATGAATGCATGGGATAACAAGTGTTATTGCAACTAGCTAGAGAGGGCATAGAGCCTTCTTGATTATTCTCAAATGAAATTTAGAAGTTTATGATCAAAAATGCATTCATAACCTGTAGATTCTATGTTTAATATTTGTTTAACGAAATGTCCATCTTGCATTAGGCTTGTACTAGTCAAGATCTTGTTTAAGTTTTGATTGTTTAGCATTGTAATCATCATTGTCGTGATTCTGGAAAGTTACAGGCAAGTTCTAGGCAGTGCTCTGGAGGCTATCCTGAAAAAGTCGCATAGATCTTGTGACCACATGCACAAAACATGGGATTTTGGGTCATAATTTAATGGAGACATGCTTGTAGATGCAGTTATAGCCTCCCAACCGCACGAAGGAAGTGTTATGGGTGTGGTTGGGGAGTAAACCTAGTGAAAAAGAGTTCCAAGTCAGAGATTGATCACCTCGGGTGGTTGGTAGGATCATGAGTGATCTATAGTCTCTGGGGGATGTCAGTTTACTTCTAGTTTGTAGGCCCCACTTCCATAACTGGAACTTGGAGGTTGGGTCATATCATAGTGACACTCAACTCATGTTTACCATGGAGAGCTTGTGAACGTGGGTAAATGTGGAAGGGGGTGTTACAACCGACTTGTGAATGTTTTGGAATCTAATTCATTTTCGCTACTCACAATTCTTAACTTTTCACTCTATTGATGAGTGCCACTCTTAGGGTAGGGATCTTCCTTTTTTAAAGGGGAGGGATCATTGCCTTTTTATAATAATTGAAGAGGGGATGGATCTTTCTATTGTTATTACAAGAACTATAGGTATAATTTCTATCAAGCGTATTAAATCACACTTAATAAGGCAATCTCTTGGTAAGGGAGGACTCAAAATACAGTAGAAGTACCATAAGGGTGAGAAATCAAGCTTAATAAGTCGGATATCTTTGTAAGGGAGGAAAATTTTCCACTAGACTAAGAAATCAAGCTTAATCAGCCAACCATTTCCTCCTGCCATTGCTCCAAACACTAACACTAAGATGGGCTACTGTCCTACCATCCATTGATTCCAATGCCCATTCAGCCAACATTGCCAAAAATCCAGCTAGAAAGCCAGATAGAAAACCATTTCCCTTTCAGACCAATAGAAAGCTAGAAAGAAAGCTAGCCATCCCTTCCAAATCAGTAATAGTGGTTGGTTGACGTAATTACAAATATAATAAGAGCATCGTCGTGTTTCAGAAAGAGTGGCCCATCCTTAGAGAAAGTAGCCCAGCCTTAGTGCAATGCAACCTTAATGTAAGGGAAATCAAGGTGGTAGCATTAATGATAGCCATAGCTGTAGTGGTAATTGTGGAGATTGGATCGATAGCCTATTCTTAGAGAGGAGGAGAAAGATGATATATTTCCAAGCAATCATTCAAACATGCTAAGAGATCATAGCAACCAAGCCATCTCTAATGCCCAAGACCCAGTATCGTGAGCAAACTTTCGAGGCCCATACACCCTTTAGTAAGTTGGTCCAATGATGAGGAGCAGCCCCATAGAAACTTGCCCAAATCGGTGAGGCTAAAAGGATGTTTTAGGAGATCTAGACCTCCTTGTTGCTCCCTCATTGAATCATGCCCTATCTGGCATATTGAAGTGACATACTCCTCCTCCTCCCAAGGATAATGCTACAAACATAACATATTCATCCTCCAACCTGGCGGACAAATCCTCAATCTCTGTCAAAGTTGTTGTCTGCTTCCCCTTCTTGTCCTTCTTCCTCTTCGGAAATTCACTTACATAGTGACCAAGATCACCACATTCAAAGCAATTTACCTTCAACAAGTCCTTCTTTTTCTTCTCTCCTTTACAGTCTTGTCCCTGGCTAGGACGCTTCTTCGCTTTTCCCTTCCCTGCAAGAGAGATGTTCTTCTTCGCCTCCTCTAACTTTGGTCCCTTGCCACTGGTGTTGGTAGTACCATCGACGAGATTGAGCCTCAGCTCCTACCAAGTAAAGTCACTCCATAGGAATTCCCAATCTGGTAGCTTATCTCGTACATTAATAACCTGAATGAAAGTTCGTCAATCCTTAGTAAACTAGTTTAGAGTTGTACACACCACTTCATCCTCTGTTGGCTTCTCTCCAACTACTGCAAGTTCATCTTTGACTCCTGGAATCCTGGTGAGATAGGATGTTATGTTCTTGCCCTTATGTATCTTGACCGTCTTTAGCTTCTCCTTGAGAATTAGTTTCTGACTCTTGGAAGGGTCTTGGAACAAATCCTTCGATATAGTCTTTTATGCGATACGTGGGACAATATGATCCCATTCTCCGTTGAGGCAAATCCTCTTAGCCTTGGCCATGTCCTTCCTATAATAAGGTACAACAACAACTATTGTCTCAAACTCCTTCAAATTGTGCTCATCCAATAAGAAAAGCATCATGACCTTCCAGATGCCAAAGTTGGAGGCTCCATCCAACCTGTCCTGATCTCTCAATCGTATTGCAGCCATCTTATCTAAAAATTGTGAAAATTAATAAACTAGAGAACTAATGAGATGGGAAATATCCTTCTCTTTCTGGAAAAGATAAGTCAGCCTTCTCCCAGCAACTCACACTCCTCTTTGGACTGCACAGTTCTGTTCTAGGTAACTCATACTTTCCTCTAGAATCTCTTCCAAAAACTCACCCTACTTGTTGCTTTTCTTGGGAAACTTGCTCTACCTTCGAAAAATAGATCTGACACTGGCACACACATTACTGACCCTGAAACACACACTGGCTCGACTGGCAAGCTCACACTGGCAATTTCACATTGCCTACTGTGGCCTTCGCTTGTTGGAAACCATGGCCTCTTGTCCTATCACTGGAATGTTGGAAACCCTCTGAGAATTTCCTAGAAATTCCCACTACTGAAAAATTATGTGTGCTTTATCTTCCTTTCCCTACATTGATCTGCTACTGCACAACCCTTACGTTGCAAATCTCTACACTAGATCTGCTCTACAAATCTCTGATCTGCTCACCGAAAACCCTTTCTTGCAACCTCACTGCCTGTTGTTGCAACTAAGACAAATCGATTTTCCTCCGAATCACCTCCCTGGACTGGAAATCGAACTTCTAACTCTGCAATTCCCACTCCCTTGCTAGGCTTGCACAGATCTAGTTCTCTATGCTTCAGATCTTCCTCTGAATTGCACAACCCTTGCTTACTTCACTCTAGATCATCTCTGATATGATCTACTCTAATACCATGTGAAATTTCCACGATTGCAATTACTAATTATTATTCTACTAACTTGTGTAATTTATTTGTCTTCTGTAAATTAATATTATGGAAAATAGCGAATAATTCACAATTGCAATCTTCACAAATAAAATGTTACGGAATATAAAAAACTAGAATTGAGAAAATATGCACACACACATAAAAATATGACACCGTTATTTTTGGACAAATATCCTAGGAAAAACCCTGAAGGGAAAACCAGTGCAGTAGATGAGCGTTTTATTATTATTCAACAATTTCAGAAATTACAATTGGTTTCCTTTCACTGTAAACCTTCGAAAACTGATAATATCCACTAAAAAATAAATAGAGACTCTTTGTCTCCCTCTGCAACTAATCTAGCCTCCTCCAGCCAATTCGCACTCCTTCCCAACACTCGCACTTCTGCCCAGTAATGCGCACTATTGGCTCTAGAAATTCGCTCAGCCACTGAAATCACTTCCCAGTGAGTTATATTTCCTCCCTTTTCCTCCTAGACCCACTCGATTTGCATCCAGGAAATAGATTCGACCACTAGCAACTAAAACATGGTCTCTCCGACAACTCGCTCTAAGAAAGCTAGCTACTCGCACTAGCTGATGCGACCTCCTTTGTAGATAAATCGATCTCCTTCCTGCCTTTGGAAATTGGAAATCACTGTGGAAAAATTCTCTACCCAAATATCTTTTGAATAACTCACTACTGGTGTCTCCCAAGCTTCAACTACGCCCTTCTTGAATCACTAAAATTGGGTAAGTCAAACTACTTGAACTTACTTGATGATCCCATCTCCAAACCCTTCGACCTACTCTTATAATTTCTCATTGGAGTCTCAATGGCCACAATCACATCTCAATCGATGGCTAAGATCATCTTGACTCCGTCAATTAACTTTTTTAGAAGTCTTTAGAGACAAATCGAACTTCCTCAATTAATTTGCTTTAATTAACCAATTTTCTCAAGTTAGACATGGGAAATATTTAATTATAAGCTAATTAATTTAATTGAGGTGTCTCCATTCTGGGTTTTGGAGATCTTGTGTTCCTTAGCCTTGTAGACATCACAGAGACTAGAAACTTGTCAGTTGTTACCATAATCTAACATGGGATTCACTTCTCTCATACAAGCCCCCTTAATAAACAATAGTAGGGGCACCTGGATTATTATTATTTAGGTGTGTAACCCACCAAGACTGGGGTACCCCTAAGAGAAATTTTCTCCTAATCATATTCATCTAGTCGACAGCTAATAGCCTCTAACAGCCACCTCATAGCCGATGTGATGTGCCATTTTATCTCCACCACCTACATCAGCCATACATTTCCTCACCCATTTGTCAAGAGAACATGTTAGAAGGTGGGCAATCCGATCCAAAAGGTATGTTATTCATTATGCAATCAAGTTCTTATGTTTGTTTTCATTTGAGCATTTGGCATGTATTATTGGGCAACTTGGAAGAAGAAAGGCTTTTGACAGTGGTTTTATTTGCTCACCTTAAATGTGGGGTTAATCTCCAATCCTAGTCCAATGATACCTCCCCTAATGGCCCATGGATTTAAGAAGAGCACTACTTGGGAAACCCCAATTGAGATAGCATGGTCATGTTTTCCCATTCCATACTTATCACCTCCCTCTGTACATGACGAGCCCTATACTCTGCCTCCCATCTATGTTGAAGTTTCTAAGTTTACTTAGTTTAGAAACCCTTCATACACTTCTTCTGATTTATTCCTGCCTACTTGTTATTTTTCGTTAACAAGTTATTTACAAAGTAAATACTGAAAATAAACACCAGTGCATGCTCAACATATTACAGATCAGCAACTAAAAGAAACAAGAACAACCACACCACATGACACCATTATTTTTGGACCAATGTCCCGGAAAAATCCAATGCGGGAAAACCGGTGTAGCTATCTGAGGGTTTTCTTATTAAGCAATATCAGAGTACAATCTGGGTGCCAAAATTGGCCTACCCAACAGAGAATTTCCTTAGCAGCTATACCTCACAGTTTGGGAGAAATCTCATGGCTGAAACCCCGGAAAATCCTTCTAGTAGCTCCTTAGCACAAAACTGCTCTACAACCCCAACGTCAGCCCAATATGGACTGCGTCAGCCCCTCTGTCTCACGCTAGCCCTACGTCAACCTTTATTGGCCTGCGTCAGCCCCAAGAGGCCCTGCATCAGCTTTCTGGGCCTCTGCGTCAGACATGTTGGCCTCTCTAGTGCTCTGTGCAGCACTTGGTTGCCTCTGCGTGGCCCTGCGTGAGCCCTTGCTAGCTCTGCATCACTCTCCTTGGCTTCTCTCCCGACACGATCTCTGCCTTCTCTATTTTTCTATACTCATTGCCCCTCATCTGCTCTCCCGATCACTGATTCTATCTCTCTTAGCAAACCCCGTTCTAGAGAATAGAATGATTGATCACTCTGGTGTATTCTCCAAGTGACCCTCAAGCCTCCTCTTATACTTTCTTGTTGACATCTCAAGGGCCGAGATTAAGTCCCTAATCAACAGCTAATATTAGATCTAGATTTATCCATGTCTTTTGGACCACTCTAACACAGATTCATGTTAATACACATTAATAATTTATTTTCCTTAAGTTTAGAGTTAGGGACTCCATTAAAAATATTAATTATTTTAATATCTCCCGATCTGTTTAGAATCTGCCCAAACCCTTTCTGGGTATTGGAGATCTCATGTGCCCCAGCCTCTCCACCAAATTTCGTGGCTAGAGCACATCCAATGCTACCCCAAATCAACAATCTATGGGTCCACATGACCATGGGCCCACAAAGTTCAAGGAGACCCCCTCCCCTTGTCCACATATTTGGGTTGGGTCTGGAAACTTTGCCTGAGGAGGTTGATGTAGCTAAAAGAAAAGTAAAAATCATATCATGGCCACAAGCAAGAAACAAAAGAAAGACAAGGTTATAAAATTCAAAAGTTGGTTGAAACATTAACACTAGCATGTGGGAAAAAGCCAAGCATGACTCTACCCCTTATCATTATGGACATCACTCAGTTCCTGGGGCCAATGTTTCCCTACCACATCGTGGAAAGGAACCCTTGCATGTCCCAACCCCTAGTGGTCGATGAATTTCCCAACTCTAAGGGGGTAACCACTGCTACACATCATTCAAAGCATGCTCTCATTTCCTAGAGCTTTGGGCAATAATACAAAGGAAAAACAAGAAAAAGCAAAAGGCTATAAAAGGGGTGGAAAAACAAAGGTCGAGATAACTCATGCATCCACAACTGCTACCTCCTCACATTTGTATGCCCAGAATGAGGATCTCCTTATCATCGCTACCCCTTTGACCATGACATATGATTGTGAGACGCCTTGTCCCCTCCATTCCAACAATATTCACATGACATCTATTGATTGAGGGATGTACTAGGGACCTGTCTTTCCACTTAGGGGATGGAAACACCTAATAGTATCATCCATTAGACATTCCTACCTAGGGAGGTACCACTATTACATGATCAAAGCCCCAAATTTGGAAGGGAAGGCCCGTATTAAGCGTTAATTTTCCCTTGACTTGCAAGCTTGGTCCACTTAGATGCATTCATGATTATTGTACCTAATGGTGAAGATGCAGCATTGGACATTGTGTGTGAAAGATAGATGGTTGTAATCATGGGTTGCACAACTTAACTTGGGCCCAAGTCCATTCGAGGAGCATTATGACACCCAACAGGTGAAGCGTTGAAAGCCATGTGACTCCTCCCACTTGCAGAGCATCATTCCATTCGATGGATACCTATAACACCCCCTAGTTTGCACTTGCCCCACATTATTCATGAGATGATGCACTTAGACTAGCATGCCCTGTGAAATTTTCAACTCTATTGCGACAACTTCAAATTATTCTTCTAATAGAGTAAAAATTAAGTGCAGTTTATTTGTTGTGACAAACAACGAATAAAATCACAACTGCAATTTTCACCATAAAAACACTACGGAAAATAAAATAATGGAACTGAGAAATATATAGCACACACAATAAAAAAAGGCATTGTTATTTTTGGACAAATGTCGCTGGAAAAACCTAGTATGGGAAAAACAGTGCAGCAGATGAGGGTTTTATTTATTATGTGTTGCAGCAAAAAATTATGAGTACAAATCTAGATGCCAAACTGGTTATCCTCCAGAAAAATATACTGCCAAAGTTATTTGGAGAAAATTTCTCCCTTTTGCAACCAAACGCGCCCCTTGGCCCTATTCACACTTCCTTCTGACAACTCGTACTGGCCAAAAATGTGCATTGATTGACCCAGGTAATTCGCACTACCTACTAGTTGGCTTTGGATGAGTTGTCCTACCTCCCTCTGGCCTTGGAAGTGACTCGCTCTGCTTTCCGAGTGATCTCCCAGCCTCCAACAACTGAAACAATCACTTTCTTGCACTTCGAACTGGGATTTTTGTTGCTTGCACTGGTTGCTTGGCCTCTCTGCAGAAATAATTCGGCCTCCCAACTATTGTTGCTATGCTACTGAGAAACTCTGCTAGAAATGTCTCTGTTTCTCCCTTAATCTCACTTCTTCCTTCCTTTTGGCTCGAACTTCTCTCCCTTGCTCAATATCTGGAACTGGGTAGCTCGATCTACCAATGAACTCGCACTAATGGAGTCTCTTCTCCATCCCCATCAATTTGCTCTTATAATCTCTTGTTGGTGAACCAATGGCCATGATTAGATCCCCCATCAAAAACTAATATCATCTCCAACTCTATCCATGTGAGTTTCTAGAGAAATCTCACCTTTCTCAATTAATCACTACTAATTAATCACTTTTCCTAAATTAGACTTAGGAAATATTTAATTATTTATCAATTAACTTAATTGAGCCATCTCTAGGTGTTTTCTCCTTAAACATTTTCTAGCTTCTATAGATCTTGTGTTCCTTAGCCTCCCCAACGAAAGTCAAGACTTGAACACTTGTCTGATGCTACAAAAAATAACACTCCCTCTTAGCAAGGAAGGTGTTCTCTCACTCTGTCTCCATATCATCCTCCATACATGTTGCTGATGTCTAACAACTATGACAACCTGCCATTGCCCACCAACTACTGCGCATACTCTGATTAATCTACCAGTTTGTAGATGAAAACCACCCTGCATCTACATTATTGCTGACATTGCACCATACCACATGTACTGCTACTAACTTTGCTCTGCTCTGCCACTGATCTCATGATGTTGTTGTTGTTGCAACTACTGCAATTGAGAACCAAAACTTTGAATCAACTATGCCACTAGAGTGGCTCTGCAGTTACTCCCTGAGTCTTTAACTGCTACTAGCCTCTGCATTGTCCATTGAGTAACTGTCTATGTTACAACTGCTCTACACCCCTAAACATCTGACTGCAACTAAAACTCCAATTGTCCCTCAAGATCTAACTATGCCATCCTAAACACTGATCCATATGCTACTAAATATTGTGGTCCCCTATAGCAAGGGTAATAATCCAAGAAAAAATTATTTCCGGTGCAATCCTTCTTGAACACAGCCCAAATCTATGCAACGATGGAGTCCAGAGCTCAATGTCTCCCCACCTCTATCCTAGAGGTATAGCTGCATACAAAGTGAACTATGAACTAAATTGTTGACCTCATCTCACATTGTTGATGCTACTACACTGCCACTATGCTGCTACAACCTTTGCAATTGTGTTTTCTGATGTACTGGCCCCTCAAAAAATCTGAAGTGTTGAGCTTCCATCAAGTTTCTCTCTCTGAAGCTACACTCCCTCTGAGTCTCAATCTCCCACTAGGAAATATTTCTTTTCTTCCAGCAACAGCATCTCTAATGCAACTCACAATCCTCCCTGCATGTCAACTGCACTGCATAGTTCTTCTGTGAGGCCGCCAATTTTATCTCCATAAACCCTTTCCTACAGACACTTTGCGTCCCGCTGCATACTAAAACTACTCGTTTTGCCTCTAGATCTCCTCCCAGTACTGGTATACGATTTGTAGCCTCTACAACGTGGACTAACTAATTATCTTTGGCTAGAGCTATGCCTTTCTCTCCGTAACTGGCCAATTCATACTTTCTCCCTCGGCTTCACCTGTTGGAATTAACTCAACCTCCTTTCCCCCTATGAAAAAAAAATATTGGAAACCTCTCTGGCTGGAACTATTCCTGCTACCTACAACAGGGCAATTCACATTGCCTGTGTCACTGCAACTAGCTCTACAATTGTCTCATGTGTACTGACTGCAACTAAATCTACAGTTGTCATCTAAATGACTAAATGCACGTACTGACACTGAACCTGCTACTATGATACTGTGGGCCCTTGCAGCAAAGGTTATGATCCTACTGCAACAACTGGAACTAATCTAACTGATCTCCCTGTTGCATCGGCACAGAACCTTGCCCATCTTGACATGTTGAAGTATCAAGATCCACCTCCTCCTGGATCTGGTGCCCCACTATCTCCTATCAAGCCTTGTCCCTTACTGGGAAACTAATTTGGAAGTCGCACTTGATAGCTTGCACTTCCTCTCGTACCTATCCTTGATAACTGGAAGTTGATCTGCTATCCAAATCTTCATTCTACCTAACTTGCATGACCTCATCTGGCAATCTCTTATGGTCATCTCTAGAAAGTTTCAAAAATCTATGAAACTCAAAATACCGGGAAATAAACAAGAATCTCCTCCTTTTCTTGCAGGGCTACCTGTACTGCTACTCGCACTCCTTCTTGGAATGTGCATTTTTGCCCCTAGTGCTACTGCCTCTTTCAATGGAAATCTCGAATTTCCTATAGAAAACTAAATCTGGAAACCCTCAAGGAAAATATGGAAATTCCTTCCTCTGTGTGTGCTTTTCTCTTCCACTCAACGTTGATCTGCTACTGCAAAACCTGCTACAAAACAATTGTGCCCAGATCTGCTCAACAAAATCTTTGATCTACTTCACTGGAAATGCTTCCCGGTAATATCACTTCCTGCTGGAACTATTGCTCAAACTTTTTCTGCACCTACAACTGGAAATCGAACCCTCTACCCAACAAATCGAAATCTCTGGTTGGCCCTCTGCGCAGACCCAAAAATTGTGCTGCAAAACTCCCTTTGAACCTACACAAATTTCCTCCTCACTTATGAGCTTTTGATCTGTCTTTAACACTTCTCTGATACCATGTGAAATTTTCAACTTTATTGTAGCAACTAGAAATTATTTTTCTAACTGTTTAAAAATTAAGTGCGGTTTATTTGCTATGGAAAACAACAAATAAAATCACAACTACAATTTTCAACATAAAAACATTGCTGAAAATAAAATACTGGAACTGAGAAATATAGAGCACACACACAATAAAAATGACATTGTTATTTTTGGACAAATGTCCCCGAAAAAACCTAATGTGGGAAAAATCGGTGCAACAGATGAATGTTTTATTATTATATGCAGTAGCAAAAAATTCTAAGTACAAATTTGGATGCCAAACTGACTGTCCCTAGTAAATTTTATTGCCAAAATTATTTGGAGGAAATTCCTCCCCTTTGCAACCAAACTCATCCCCTCTGGACCTGCTCGCACTTATAACTCGTATTGGCTAGAAATGTGCACTGCCTGACCAAGATAATTCACAATGCCTACTAGTTGGCTCTGGATGAGCTGTCCTGCCGCCCTCTGGCATTGGAAGTGACTCGCTTTTCCTTCCCAATGATCTCCTGACCTCTAGCAACTAAAACAATCACATTTTGGTACTTCGAACTCAGCTTTCTAGCTGCTTGGCCTCTTTTCAAAAATAATTTGGCCTCCAAACAATTGTTGCTCCACTGCTGAGAAACTCCACTAGAAATGCCTATGTTTCTCCCTCAATCTCACTCCTACCTTCCTTGTGGTTCAAACTTCCCTCCCTTGCTCAATTTTTGCAACTAGGTAGCTTGATCTGCCAAGAAACTCGCACTACTGGAGTGTCTTCTCCATCCCCATCGAGTTGCTCTTATAATCTCCCGTTGGTGAACCAATGACCATGATTAGATCCCCATCAATGACTAACATTGTTGTAGTGTTTTTGGAGCACAAGTGTACCAAAAGACACCACCTTAGTAGTGGATTGTTCCCTGCAAAGGATCACAGTCAAAATTGGTGTTGTTAGTGGATAGACTTAAATAAACACAACGTTGTAAATAGTGGAAACAATGCATACATAAAAATAAACTAAACAAATAGGTACATAAACAAAACAATGATCAAATGGAGCAAACACATCAATAATATATGGAAAATCCTCCCTTTATTGATTGTTGGTGGGGGAGGTTGAATACAATAGATGAATCTTAGACACTTAAAGAGAATTCTTTGAGCTATGGAGCTCAAAAAACCTCAACAAGGGAGTTTCTTTACTCAATCTCTTTGCAAGGTTCTCCTCTCTCAAAGAAGTTTGAAGACTCTCCAATGGTGGATTCCTCTTCTCTCATTAAGAGGATGGGTTTCTTAGAAGTAATATGACCAACATGCTAGTGCTCTTAACTTCTTTGGCTACAACAATGCAATGGTGGTTTGCTCAAACATCAATTTTTCCAGCATAACAATGTCTAATCCTTTGGTTCTCCCATGGCCTGTTTATATAGATATTTTTTGAATCCTTATTCCCTCTCTTGGTACATATATGACAAAGACACATGAATAGGACAAGAGGATTCCATTGAGGGTTGCATATCTCCAAGGCGACTTGAATTCGGCTCTACTGGGCTGAACTCATGTCAAAGAATCGGCCCCAAGTGTGTAAAGTGTTCCTAGATTGCTGAGTCATCCTTTTCTACAACCGCGCGGCTTTTGGCGGTTATGTCGTTCGCACGCGTTTATCAAGAAATATACACACGACCTTAATTGTTTTCCTTTATAAACTTTGGACCTTAGGAGAACTTTGATTTTTTTAAACTTCATAATGTATTTGGTTGGAAAAATGTCCACCTGTGCATTCTGCTGGGCATTTTTAATGTCTTCTAGATTGTACTAACAGGTGTATGATTTTTCGTTGTTAATAGTTTCCCCCTGATGTATGAGGTTAGGAGCAAATGCGTAGCTGAAATACATCACCTTTTCATTTCTTATGGAGAGTCTGATCAACTTTTCGAGAGAGAGGATAGCTTGTTATGGAGATAAGTAGAGAAAAACCCCTTGACTGGGTATCAATGATACCCATGCTCTGGTGAAAACCTACAAAAAATGGTGTCTATACGAGGCGAGCATGTCCCATGCTCATTATGATGGCTAATCAGAACTGATTACAATCAGACAAAGACTTGCTTTTGTCCAGTCAATGTGGTGGTTGTTGACGTACTAATCGCTGATGATGATAATTGCTAATGCCCTCAAGGACCTTTTTGGTCAAATAGGCGTAATATGGTTCCCCTATGGATAAGCTCGGTGAAGCACTTTTGATGGGTGTTGTGATATGCATAGGTCTTCGGCTGCAGGTACCTCCCTTGTATCATAATGTAAGCATTATTGAATGAGGTGCTTAGTGATGTGCGGGTCTTTGACTAAATGAATGAACTACAACAATAACTAAGTATGCCACCACCTTGACATGAATGCTTGAGTTGATATCGAATTTCAAGGGGACCGATGATATCATTGGGCAATAATGGTTCCCAATGTGCCACCTGAGGATATCCCTTTTGAGGGGGGGAAGTATCCAAGGTACTACCTCTTTCCTGGAATATATTTATTGAAGTCGACGGGAAAGGGGTGTCAACTGCCCAACTTGGTGAGTCAGGAAATCAATGTGAGATATGAACAAATTGTAATAACTTGGGTCAAATAGGCATGATAGAGAGAGCTATTAATATAGGAGAATACGGATAGCTATCCTGAAGTCGGAGCTTCATATGCAAATGGAGGCGGTCAAAACATGCTTCCTGATGGTCCTAGAATCGGTAGGATTTCCAGGATAGGTGTAACTGGTTTTTGATGGACGTGTGAAATGGGGGGTGATTTGCCCGTGAGCTGTGACCAAAGGTGATTAGAGACTGTCTGCGGGCAAAGGCCATGAATTGTAAAAAATGTGGATGGGAGATTTTTTTTTTTTTAAATCTTTGTACACTTGCCAAAAGAATAGGGGGTGGTTTAGATGTACAACCATAGAGACGGGCGCCCCATGATGACGATAACCTGTATAGACATGTGGTGTATCTGCTAAGGGCGGGGTGCCCATTGGTTGGTCTCCGTGTGGGATTGGTGAGGCGGGTGAAATGGCACAAATGAGCTATGCAATATGGATGAATGACAGAGCAAATGTAGGGTGCGCAAGTGCATATGTTTAGTACTTGTGAGAGGGCCCGAGAAATTGGCTGTATGCGTAATGAATGTAGCATAATGAGGCTAAACTTCAAGATATTCACGTGAGATAGTTCTCAGGCCAGTGTGAGTGGCCATGGCTCCTTTTAGTGATGAGGGGTCTACAAAGATGAAGGGAGCCATGAAGGGGGATTCTATCGACTAGCGTGAATGTTTACCATATGCAAGGGTGAGATGGTGATAAAGATGGTCGAGATGATGGACCTTATGGTGCATTTTGGAGAATGATGTCAAGATATGCAAAGCTTTAGGAGGAATCCTATCATATTGAGTGGAGAATGATACCTGCTATGTTATTTTCTTGTTGAGTTGTTGGTTGACATCGACCATGTGTGATGTTCCTGCAATGGATACAACCAAAACCCGAAGTGAAAGCATTGTTCAAGACAAACATATATAATGAATGTTATAAATTTAGAGAGCTGTAGAAGTACCTGACATTAGTTTTTGAGTATGCGACAAGCCAAAAAATGACTTTTTGTATCTACCGAAACGGAAGGTTCCATTATGAAAATGGCGCGACACTGTTCTTTGCTATCTTTCGGTTTTGTCAATGGATATCCTGGGCTTTTGTAATGGACCTCAAGATCTGGTTAAAAGGGTGATAGATAGGGCGAAGGGGCCCAAATATCACTCATTTGCATTGCTGATCTATGGAGGTCAGAGAGCACCTTGTATCCTTTCTTGTCATTGCAGTCAGCCTGAGTAGCAGGGATTCGCGCATAGAGATCCAGGTAAGAACCTCATCCTTAGCCTTTGTAGTTTTGGAGTTTTTAGGTTAGGTAGGTCGTACAGGGGTCCCCTGTATGACCTTTTTAGGGTTAACCTAATTGCCCACGCAGGTGACTCATCATGAGTTGCGTGGTCTTCGCACGAAACTTGGATTTTTGCGTGAAAACTTTGTGCAAAAGGTCTACTCAGATCCGTGCAGCACACATCTAAGTTTGAAAATGACGCGACGAACCCTTTCAGGGTTCACCGCACATTTTTCGGTGGTTTGTGTGATGCGCAAGTGCTTGTACAATATATAGGCGTGCACACTGTGCGCCTTTTTGCAAAACAAGCACACGTGCCATGCACCTATTTTGGAAACAGGCGCCGGTGGGGGAAAATGACTGATTTTTGCCACTTTTTTTTCTTTTTTAGGACCTGAGGGGTTACATGTTGTATCCTGGTTAGCAGGATGATTTGGTGGGAGAGACTCTAGGTGATGCTCCAAGCTGTTGTGGCACAGGATCCTGCGGCCAGTCAACAATTGGTGCAGTGGGGTCTTTTGAAGTTTCTTCAGAACCCCCTAATGAGGTTGCAGGACGGGTTCTTGCGATTTTTGGTATGATGCTAGAATGCAAACTGTCAAACAATGGTCATTCGACTCATTGACCTCCCGATATTGGTGCAGACCGATATCTATTTTGTTACGGGCTTGACGTCGCATGGGGAGGTGCTTCCCTATCCACTGCCAGCTGGACATGTGGATATTCATCATTGGGTTAAGCCAGAGGGTGAGGGTCACTACGGTCCTAACCCTTTTGAGGAGGGTTGCATTAGGATTGCAACAGTTATGGACTTAGTCGAGCGAGCAACGCTAGCTATGATTGTTAGACTGGTGGGGTCGGCGTCCCCCAACCGGTGTTTGGGGCCCCATATAGTAGTTTTACAGTAGCTACAGGCAGGCCATTTCTTTGACTGGGCCAGACTACTGAATCAGGGGATGTTGTCCCAGCTCACACAGGTATAGTGTGGGGCCCGAAGGAGTTTTTGCTATGGGAGTGTGCTCTGTAGCATACTCTATGAGCGGGTGGTCATGCTTCGCCCGATTCTTGCAGTACCGGCGAGGCTTGCTTGGGACCCACTCATGTGTCCTCAGGAAGGGGCGATGTCGAGGGTTGGTGGTGGAGTGGTGGGGCGTTACTAGAATGCCATGGTAGAGGGTTGGTTGACTCTAACCCTCAACTAATCCTGGACTTTCTGTATCAAGGAGTTGATTTAAGAGGAGATCCAGATATGGGGCTTCCTCCGGGCGCTGCCTAGGACCAACAGGTATATATCTTTATTTTCTGCATTTGTATACATATATGTACTTTCATGTATTTGCTTATGGTTTTTCATATACACTATTCTTTGTTTACTTGCAGATGTGGGGCCACAGGGGCGTCCATTGGCCTATCTGGTTGGCCACGATCCGAGACAATTTGGTGTTGTAGGGGCTGCTGATCCAGGTAGATATTGGTGGCCACCCACCAATTCCACTTGGACCCCCACCATTGCTTTTTTCACTTTTTCAGTTTCCTTAATTGTAGCACAATTTACTATTTTTAGCAGTTTTTCGGGTCCTAAACTTCTGGAGCCGTTTTGAGGCCTTAACGACGTTTTTTTGGAAATCTACTGCCAACGATTTTTTATCTAAAATTGTCTTTTTCGTCGTAGTCCTCGGAGAGATCTTTCCAACGGGCTATCATGCACGTCAAACAGAGATAATATGACCAAGTCACAACCCCGGGAAGTTGGCTATCCAACTCACCCCAACGGGGCCCATAAACTCTTGGTGTTACATCTCCTCAGGTTAGGGTTTTGGTTATTTAGGGTTTGCTCTTATTGTTCAATAATAAAAAGGCCCTTGAGCCTCATTGTAGTTCAGTTCAAAGGCATGTAGCGGCCACATCTCTTCTCAGAGATAAGCTACCATCGCCCTAGCTGGTGTATTTCCATTTCTGTTTGTAAGCATATTTCGGTATTTTACATTAATGAAATGAAGTATGATCTCCACTGCATCTCTGTGTTTATGGTTGTCTCTGTAATTTGTTGCGTTCTTGTTTAAATCTGGATCAGTGATATCAGAGCAGTCTATTTTTCTTTGCATGTCCCCAACGAGGTCAAAATATAAGGAGTTAGGGCTTGAACTGGTCGAACCTTTGCAAGACCAATCTCGCAAATCCCGATGGCCTCCCATGGAAGATGAAAAGAAAGGCGAAGGGGCAGCAGATCATATCAAAATCTTGCTCAAAGAAGCCCTCGAACAACAAAGGAACGCGATGATGGACAACTTTGCCCAAATCCTTCAGCGGCTACCCAGGGGTGACGCATCGGCTTCCAACAGCTACTCTGGAAACGCCACACTGTTTAAGGCACACATTAATTTTGAAATCCCCATATTTAAGGGTCAAATAGACGCAGATGTCGTCGATAAATGGTTAAATCTGTTAGAGGGTTATTTTTCTGTTCATGATTTCTCCAGTCAAGAAAAGATTATTTTCGCTCTTCTCAAAGCAGCCCCAACATCAAGGATTGGTGGGAAACCTACTGTGAGAAGAAGGATGAAAGTATAGGCTCACTATTTTCAGTCGCACCCACTTGGAATTCATTCCGGGATGGCCATCAAGGAGTAGTACTACCCTGTTGAAAGCTATGATGATCAATACATAACGTGGACCACGCTGCGACAGGGAAGGGACCAAGACGTGCTGGAGTTTACCAATATTTTCCATACCCTTCGCACAAAGTTGGG
>APFE030128177.1:46324-66232 GCA_000404065.3 Pinus taeda | reverse complement strand
GGCCATCAGTTTGAGGATGGAAGGCTGTGGACTTAGTGAGTTTGGTGCCCAGCATTGACCAGAGACTGGACCAAAATGTACCGAGGAACCTGCTGTCCCGATCTGAGATGATAGACTGTGGGATCCCAGTACCCACACTTGTTCAAAGAAGAGTTTAGCAGTGGCTTCTGTTGTGATATTCTTCTTGCAGGCCGCCATAATGGCCACCTTTGAGAACCTGTCGATGACCACAAAAACAAAGTCATTTCCATGCTTAGTGGAAGGAAGGCCTGACATGTAATCCATGGAGATGGATTCCCAAGGCTGATTAGGGGTAGGCAGCGGGGTATAGAGGCCTTGCTTCTTGATCGTCGGTTTGGCAATGGCGCAGGCAGTGCATGACCTAATGTACTTCCCGACATCCTGTCGAAGATTCGGCCAATAGAAATACTTCTGCAGTACTGCCACCATTTTTTCGACCCCAAAATGCCCAACAGCCCGACTGTAGTGTGCTTCCCAAATCATCTTGACACGCTCGCTTGAAGGAACACAAACGTGACCCAGGTGGCATAACAGGCCATCCTGGAGGTGAAAATCTGGAACATGCTGACCCTCCAAGAGGTTCTGGTATGTGTGGCTGAATTCCGGGTCGCCTTTGTAGAGCAGTGGCCAATCAGAAGTCTCGTGCCCACAAGAGTTGAGCACGGTGGTTAACGCCATGATCGGTGGTCGACTGAGGCAATCTGCAACATTATTAGTGCTGCCCTTCTTATACTTGATATTCAAATGGAACTGTTGCAGGTATGTGGACCACTTCTGATGGCGATCATTCTGCAATTTCCCTGGGGTCTGTATGAACTGCAGGGGTCGGTGGTCTGTGTGGATGATCGTTTCCTTTCCCAAAAAATGTAATGCTTCCAGTGTCGGCAAGCCTGCACAATGGAATACATCTCTTTATCATAAGTGGGATACTTCCGAACTGTGTCTGAAAGTGTTTCACTGTGATATGCCACTGGATGCCCGTGTTGAGTAAGGACTGCCCCAATAGCATAGTCAGAGGCATCTGTCTCGACCTCAAATGGTTGTTGTAAATCTGGTAATGCGAGCACTGGTGTTGTGCAGAGGCGATCTTTCAACTCTATGAATGCCTTCTGTTGAGATTCAGACCAAAAGAATTTGGCCTTCGCTCCTCCCTTGGTGACTTGACTCAAAGGCCAAGTGATATGAGAAAACCCCAACACGAACCTGCGGTAGAAGTTGGCAAGACCTAGAAAGCTGCGAAGCTCTGTCAGAGTGGTTGGAGATGGCCAATCCCGAATGACTTGAATCTTGGCTGGATCCACATGCACCCCCTGTTCATCAATAATGTATCCCAGATACTGAACCTGGGTCATGCCAAAAGTGCATTTCTCCAAATTGGCACATAGCTTGTGTTGCCGCAATGTTTGGAGAATCTGTCGGATGTGGTGGAGGTGCTCTTCCCAACTCTGGCTGAAGATCAGAATGTCATCCAAGTATACCACTACAAATGAGTTGGTGAATGGCCGCAAGATGTCATCCATTAGCCTCATGAAGGTTGCAGGAGCATTCGTCAACCCGAAAGGCATAACCAACCATTCGAAAAGGCCCTCCTTTGCTTTGAAGGCAGTCTTCCATACATCAGAGGGTTCGATCGGTACCTGGTGATATCCTGACTTCAGATCAATCTTGCTGAAATATTTTGCCCCCTTTAGTTGGTCCAAGAGGTCATCGATCCGCGGGATCGGGTACCTATTACGGACAGTGATCTTGTTCAGCGCCCGATAGTCAATACAGAGTCTCCAAGTCCCATCCTTCTTCTGTACCAACACAATTGGACTCCCGCAAGGCGATGAACTTGGACAGATGTGGCCTTTCTGCAACAGCTCTTGAATCTGCCTCTTGATTTCATCGTTCTCCAGAACGGAGTGCCGATAAATTGGTCCATTGGGTAGCGACGCACCTGGGGTCAAATCAATGGAGTGCTTGACTTGACAGTGCAGAGGAACCCCTACGGGGGAGGTGAAGATGTCCTCGTACTCCTCCACGACCTTGTCCATCTGTAGTTGTCGTGCAGAGAGGCCCTGTCTGGAGTTCGTGGCCACCGTCTTCTTCTTTCCTTGAGGGCGTATCATTAGGAAAACAAATTTCTCGGTTTTGGAAATGAACTTACTGCATTGTTTTGCAGTAACCAAAGAGATGGCGATAGGCGGTGCTACCTCTAGTATCTTGTACAACTTATTTCCCAATGCAACAATAACAATGCGGGGCCTTGATTCATACACAGCATGTTGCTTCCACAAGTATGGTTGTCCTAATAATACATCACAAACTTCAAGGGGAGCAATATCACACAATACCTCATCCGTGAAGGGCTTGATGTTGTATGGAAAGCTACACTGTTGGCTCACGCAAAGATCTCGTCCTTGGTGAAGCCACTCGATGGTGTACAATTGTGGATGTGTTGTGGTCGGTAAGTCCAACCGCTTCACAACCTCTGCCGAAATGAGGTTCTTTTGGCTCCCGTTGTCAATAATGAACTGTAACGAGGAGCCCTTTACCCACATTTGGGAGTGGAAGAGACGCTCCTCTGGATCTTCGGGTTCCTCCTTCTGTATTTTCGTGGTGACAACGATGGCGTTGGGCTCTGCATCGATAATCTGCTTCCCTTTGTCATTCCCCTTGTTGGGTTCTGACTCAGAGTTGGAACATGCATCTGTTTCTGAAACCTTTAACTCGGCCACAAGTGACTGCTTAGTCCGACACTCACTTGTGTTGTGAGTGGAGCTCTTATAGAACTCACACCACTTTCACGTGTCCTTTTTCAGCTTCACAATGCTATTATTTGCTTGCAACTTTGGCAGGTTGTCTTGGGTCATCCTGCTTTGGCTTTGTCCTTTGTTTTGCGATTTGGGGGCACCTTTCCCTTGCTATGAATTCCCAGATCCAAAGTCTTGCTTCTTCTGTTTAAACTTTTGCTCGACCTTGATGGCATATCGGTATGTCGTGCTGAGCGAAGAGATGTTTAGGAATTCTATTTCTTCCTGGATATACTTGTGCAGGCAGTCGCAGTATTTGAGTACCAAATGATGCTCCATATCTTTGATACCCAATTTTGTAAACTCTGGCACATCTTGGTCCTTTCCCTGTCGCGGCGTGGTCCACTTTATGTATTGATATTAGTAAACTCTGGCATGTCTTGGTCCCTTGCCTACCGCAGTGTGGTCCACTTTATGTATTGATCCTCATAACTTCTGACAAAGTAGTATTGCTCCTTGATGGCATCTCGGAATGAATCACAAGTAAGTGCAGCTGAAAATAGTGAGCCTTTACTTTCATCCTTTAGCTCACAATAAGTTTCCCACCAATCCTTGATGTGGAAGGCTGCTTTGAGAAAAGCAAAAATAATCTTTTCCCAACTGGAAAAATCATGAACAGAAAAATAACCCTCTAGCAGATTTAACCATTTATCTACGACATCTGCATCTATTTGACCCTCGAAGATGGGGATTTCCAAATCAACTTGTACCTTAAAGGGCGCGGCATTTCTAGAGTAGTTGCTGGAAGCCGATGCGTCGCCGCTAAAAAATCTGAGCAAAGTTGTCCATCATCGCATTCTTTTGTCACTCAAGAGCTTTTTCGAGCAAGATTTTGATAGAATCTCTTGCCCCCTCGTCTTTCTTTTCATCTGCCATGGGACGCTGTCGAGATTTGCAAGACTGGTCTTGTAAAAGTTCGACCAATTCAAGCACTAACTCTTTATATCCCAATCTCGTTAGCGACATGCAAAGAAAAACAGAGAAAAAGAAACAAATCACTCTGATACCACTAATCCAAATTTAAATAGAAATGCAACAAATTACAAAAAACCATAAACACATAGATGTAGCAGAAATAATACTTCAATTCATTAATGTGAAACACTGAAATATGCTTACAAACAAAAATAAAAATAAACCAGCTAGAGCGATGGTAGCTTATCTCTGAGAAAAAATGTGGGAGCTACATGCCTCTAAACTATGTTACAATGAGACTTAAAGACTTATTTATTGTTGAAAAAAAATGGAAAACCCTAAACATCCAAAAACCTAACCCTAGAACATGAAACACCAAATTGTGAGTCTCATTTGGGTAAATTGGTACATCAACTTCCCAAAGTCATAACTTTGGCATATGATCTCTGTTTAACACGCACAATATCTCATTAGAAAATCTATCCGAAAACTACAACTTTGGAAAGAACAACATCAGTCCATGGACCCATGTTGCTCCCAATGTTTCCAAAAAACATTGTTTAAAGCCTCAAAACAACTCCAAAAGTTCAAGACCCAAAAAACTGCTAAAAATAGTAAATTGTGCTACAATTAAAAAAACTAAAAAGCTGAGAAAAACAACAATGGAGTCCAAGTGGACTTGGAAGGTGGCCACCAATATCCACCTAAATCACAATCCTAAATTAAGCTTTTATTTCATCATATTATCATTGTGGGTTCTTACTAAGGAGAATATCTAATGATATGGAAAAATACATGTTGGAATGCACCCTCACTTTTGTTAGAACACATGTTCATGCTGATTTAATTAGTTGGTGACTATTGGTAAGTTAGACTATAGTTTATTTGAGCATTAACCTTCACAAATATATCTTGAGGTTGATTTAACCATTCAATAATAAATTTAATCCTTTTATTTAAATTATTTAGTACCCTCTTCACTCGTTTTTCACTTGGAGGGGGCTTATTTGAAGGAGACTTGAAAAAAAAAATATGAAGCACTTCGCTATAGGACACAATTTAATTTTTGCATGCATTATTTTATCATTATTTGGGAGGTTGTCACACTAAGGCATGCCCTCTCTTGGTTGGTTGAGCATCCTTATGGAGGTGGTTTAATATTTTGACTAACCACTTTGGCATTTCTTCCTACGGTGCACTTCACATGGAGATTATTTTATTGATTGTGAGTGGTTGAGATAGTTACATGGCATAGTATTCTAGGGTGCAACTCTCCTAGACAATTTATAAACATTATTGCCTAGATATTTCAATAACACTTGGCATCTTTTAAACGCTGGGCATGAATGTTCATGTCCCTAAACATGACAAATGAAAGGGTGAACAGAATGGCCACCTCAGCCAACACCTCCAATTCCAACTTTTCAAGAATCATATCATTACTGAAAATCAATCTCTTCTGTAAATGAAAAAAAAAAAGTCCAAAAGAAAAGCAGATGTATTCAGTGGTTTTTTAAATATATGAAGGCATATCAGCAGTTTTACTGTGGAAAATCAAATCAGCTATTTAAGACAATATTGTTAATCAAATGAGAATAACATCATGCATATAAGCCTTGTTTGAACTTATAAGTTTATAACATCATTTAAATCAGGCTAAGGCATGCCAGAAAAACCTATCATGGCATGCCAGAAAGAATATTATTCATCAAATACTTAACATTACAGTCACCTCCAGATCCTAATCCCACATGGACTGTGATTTACGCTTCACATTCATTTACAATATCTGGGCTATTGAGACCACCGACATCTCTGGATATACAACCTTTGATTTAAATCGAATAAAGGCTGTCATGTAATACAAGAATGAACTTGCCATTGATTTAACCCTGCTATTCAATTCCAAATCCAATCCACAAGCTTATAAGATCACCAATATGTAGGCAATTTACAATAGAACCATTACTGAAGGCACGGGCCTTCGCAACCTTCATATAACAACTAATTTATTTTTTCAACAAAGCCATGATATAGCGAGATGCCTAATGATGGCTGACCAGCAGCAGGAAAATGCCTATTCAGCTCCCACAAGACAGGCATGCATCCTTGTTCTCCAATGAGCACACCATCTGGGCCATTTTTGTATCCATGTCTTCAGGCTCTAACTTGGGCTTGTCCTGCACAAAATAAAAGAATATAAGAACTTCAGGGATTTGTAGTGAACAAAAAAAACCCAATACTTGCAATATCCAGTGAGTATTTGAAACTTATAAAAAAAAGCACCTTAATACTTGTAGCATCCACTGTGAACTGAATAGCATCAGCTGCAGCCCGAGTACGCAAATAATACATCCCAGTCTTCAATCCCTGGTGAGGAGGCATCCAACATGTCAATTTACTATTAATTATATTTGCAAACAGTACAATAAAAGAATAGAAGATAGTTGAAGACTTTCTTTCAGTTCAATAGACGTATATGAACCTAGAAAAATGCAGAAACACGTGCAAATAGAAAGGAAGATAGATACAAATGCTTAATTTCAAAAGTTAAGCCAATGGGGTGTAGGCCCATTGTTGAAAATGGTACTTGTTACACCATTCACCAAATTTCCAATAGGAAGAACCCCCATTTCCAACAGCACTGTTGTTATCAAGTCCCAAACAAATTTAGTACAGTTACCCATGTATCTTAGCATCTTAGTCAAAAGTAAGGCTAACCCTTTCGGAACAGTTGACCTGTCATATATAGCTGAATCCATGAAGGCAGAACAACGTGATAGCAGATCAAATTATTTGGCATCATAAATAGAAACAGGCACTTGGAGACCTTATAGTCCTTAAACTTTTACCTTTGACCAAGTGTAAAAATGAAGGGAAGTTAGCTTCCCAAAATTAGGTTGGTCCATGTGAATGTTGAGGCTTTGGCTCTGATCTATATAGCAACCACGATCAGCAGCCATATCAACAATTGCACGTTGCTTGATCTCCCATACTGTCCTGTTTGGATACAAGCAAACACACAGCAGTTCAGAAACAGTCAAAAAGCCTAACACCTAGGTCAAAAGTAACTTAATGATAATGATGCAGTGCTCAACTTGTATATAGCCTTCAGTTCGTTGGCAATCTCACTGATGTCTTGAACTGAACCATTGTGATAAATAATCTTATTCTTCAGATCAGGATTCCAGAGCCCAGCGTCGGTCAAGTCATGGAGAAGATGTTTGTTGACCACTACAAATTCACCACTGCAAAGAAAAAAAACAGAGATTACATTTTAATCACTGTAATATTTTAGAAAAATATTCATAATGAGGAGAAATTTACCTCAAAACTCTCCTGCTATAAATATTTGATGTGTATGGCTCAAAGCACTCATTGTTCCCAAGAATTTGACTAGTTGATGCTGTTGGCATAGGAGCAAGAAGGAGAGAATTTCTCACACCATTTTTTGCAACCATTTGCCTTAAAGCAGCCCAATCCCAACGACTTGAAGGTGTAACACCCCACATGTCTGGCTGAAGTATGCCCTGCACACCAATTTGAAAAACAATTAAAACTCAAAACCATTGACCCTCATAATGGATATTAGACATTTGCCAGTATATAAACCACATAATACACTTCCAAAGATAAGTTCCAATACCAATATAGTGCAAACCAAAATCGTTACATCCAAAATAAATACACCTACCTTGCTTACAGGACTCCCAGCATAGGTTTCATAAGGACCATCCTTGGCAGAAAGTTCAGAAGATGACTTAAGGGCATGATAATAAATTGTCTCAAAAATCTCAGAGTTCAACTTCTGAGCCTGCAGTGCAGATTTCAAAGAGTAAATAACCATTCAGTATATATATTAGAAAAAACAATCACCAAAATACATTTCACTCGAATTTTTTTGTGAAGCTTACCTCCTCTGAGTCAAATGGCATACCAAGCAAGATAAATGTATCAGCAAGGCCCTGAACACCAATGCCAATAGGCCTGTGACGCATATTTGATCTCTTTGCAGTTTCCACAGGATAGTAGTTCACATCAATGATTTTATTCAGGTTTTGAGTAATAATTGATGTAACCTATCACAAAAGCAATGTTGCAAATGTGTCAATCAAAGCCAAAATAGCAAGAAATCAGCACCACTCTCAAAAAGAGCAAACCAAATATTTTGAAATATAGGTTAGAAACTAACCTCTGCTAGCTTATCAAAATCAAAGTATCGGTTCTTAGAACCCAGGCTACCAGCAAGCTTTGAAGGATGAGACTCAATAGGAATACCCTGCAAAATATAGAGATAGTCGTCTTTCAGGCCTCTGCTATTAAGCTTAAAATAGTAACAAGAATAACTTTCAACAAGCATACCTTTTCTCTTACAAATCGTGGCAGAGCAATTGATGCCAAATTACAAACTGCACTTTCTGTTGGGCTAGTGTACTCGATAATTTCTGTGCAAAGATTTGAAGACTTGATTGTTCCCAAATTCTGCTGATTGCTCTTCCTGTTGCACGAGTCCTGAAACCCAAACTTGATCAACAAATGTTGCAACAAAGAACAAACTCAAAGCCTATAAAATATGAAAGAATGGAATTACCTTGTACAACATATAAGGATTGCCAGTTTCTATCTGAGATTCTAAAATTGCAAACCAGAGTTTCTGAGCTTGTACAACCTTCCTGGCCTTGCCCTAATTAGACAAATGATTTCAGCCAAATATAATTTTTAAATACAATACATAAGTTATGAATTTTTAAAATTAAAAGAAAAAAAGTAATGTCAAAGAACCCAAAAAAATACATGAGATGTTTGTTAGATTGCCAGCATACCTGCTGCTCATATTTAAGGTACAGTTTATCAAACTCTTCCCCCCAACAGTCTGCTAATCCAGGAGACTCATTAGGACAGAACAATGACCAAGTAGCATTGTCCTGGACTCTCTTCATAAAGAGATCTGGAATCCATAGACCATAGAACAAATCTCTTGCCCTGTTTTCTTCCTGTTAACAACCCACAAGATTCCTATTACCCATGAACCTTGCCACACATAAATTAAAAATCCTCCTCAAAATGCACAACCAACTTTACCTTGCCATGGTTTTTTCTCAAATCCAAGAAGTCAAAAATATCAGCATGCCATGGCTCCAAGTATACAGCGAAGGCACCTGTGAAGAATACTAATCAAATTGAGTATATTTTCTAGTGATAATAACGTCATCAAAGCACTACATCTCAAAATTTCAATTTACGTTGTTCTTATAAGAATAAAACAAGAACTAGCCAGTAAGTATAAACAAAAACAAAAATGCATGCCAGCAAATAACCGCATTCCCAATTACCCTTTCTTTTGCCTCCTCCTTGATCTACATAGCGAGCAGTATCATTAAACACACGCAACATTGGCACAATACCATTTGATGTGCCATTTGTTCCACGTATGTAACTATTTGTTGAACGAACATTATGGATCGAAACTCCAATGCCTCCTGCTGATTTGCTAATAACAGCACATTCTTTGAGGGTATCATAAATACCTTCAATGCTATCATCCTTCATACATATAAGAAAGCAGCTACTTAACTGCTCCAAATTTAAAACATGAAATAGATCAGTAATACCCAAAATTATTTCTATGGCAGCAACCCGGAACCTATTGATAGCCAATCAAAATGCATTATTTAAATCAAGAGACTTGTTTTAATTGGAATATCAATCTAAAAGTCCACATTTCCTCTGATAATATCTCATCTATGATTCATATAGTCTGATTTTTAACTCAATGGTAACAAAACAGATGTCTTGATTAGCTTTGAATCATACCCCTAACTTAAAATGTATCTCTCATCATAATATCAACATCCAAACCTAAGCCACATTGTGAGGCACATACCTGAGGCCTTGGAGTTCCACCATTAAACAAAGTTGGAGATGCATGCGTAAACCAACGCTGTGACATCAAATGATAAGTCTGGATAGCAGATTCAATGTCATCCTTGTGGATTCCCACAGAAACCCTCATCAACATATGTTGAGGCCTCTCCACAACAACCCCATTCAATTTTAACAAGTAGGACCTCTCCAATGTCTTGAAGCCAAAGTAGTCATATTCAAAATCCCTATCATAGATTATTTCACTATCCAACCGAGCAGCATTCTGAACCCGCCAAAAAACATAAACAAGCATAATCATTAACAGATAGTTCTGAAAATCACCGTTGAAAGTTATTTGACTAATGCAAAGTTAAAGGCAAGCAGATTGCTATATATATACTGCCAAAGGCAAGTATAATAATAATAATAATAATGAACAAATCAATCAATTTAAAAGCCTTGGAATAGTTACACATAAACTACACAAATACAATGCAGTTAATACTTCCTGTTGGACCAGCATACACAGTATCCTTGTAATGTGGCTTAAATTTAGAGGGAAATAAATAGCTAATAAATACTTGGACATTCAAACGAGGTTCGCCAAAACACAGAACCTTCGTCATGCAAGAAATTAATCATAGAAATCGAAAAACTTAAAAGGCATGATCAGCACCAATTACTCGTAAATTATACAAATGTGGAGGGATAACAAAAGCAGTACCTTCATGATGATATCATAAACATCATCTGCTATTAGTGGGGACGCCTGTCCAGACCTTACGTTCACGTGAGCATACATGTCCTTTATTCTGTAACGGTAACAAGCCCAATTACACAATTGAATCTATTACAGCAAGTAAGCCATAAAAACTGAGCTAAGAATCCACTAAACATGTAAATAAATGACCATACAAGAGATTGAAAGCCCAACCCAATCAGATCTGTGACTCTAATAGATTTTTATTTTGACTCTCAGAGAAAAAGGTCTCATACGCCAGGTAGGCTTCACAGGGCACTAAAAGCAAACTTAGACATAAGCATATGCTTGAACATGACGCGGGGATGAAAATGGGCCAGATTCTCCATGGACTAAAGATCAAAATGCACGAAGGTCAACTAGAGCATTACTGCAAACAGTTTACATGACTGAAAGGGTTATAATGTACCAAGTGCGCATGTATATAAGGCAACTCACGTTTCGGAAAATGATTTCTTGGTGTTTTTATGGAGGTTTGAAACAGCGATCCTTGCAGCCAACTGCAATCCACATCCAATAAACAGCAAAAAGAAATTAATAAATCTTGTGGCCGATTATGATTTCAATATATGTGCAAAACATTCGAATCAAAAGGAATATATAGGCAGGAATTCCTTGACTTACCAGAGCATAGTCCGGATGATTTGCGGTCATGGCAGCTGCGGTCTCAGCCGCCAGCTCATCAAGCTGACTCGTAGTGACCCCCTTGTAAACCCCGGTGCAAACCTTCTGTGCAACAAGCACAGGATCGCAGTGATCAGAGTTGAGACCATAGCTGAGTTTCTTCAATCTGGCTGTAATCTTATCAAAATGCACAGCCTCGGGTCTGCCATCTCGCTTGATGACATACATTTTGCCGGGCTGAAACCAATCAGAACTGAAAAAACTGCGGATAGGGTATTCAAGATTCGACTGCAAACAGTCAGAAATCGAGTTCTAAATTTTCTCGATCCAAACACCCCTCTGAGAATTTAGGTATTCAAGTTTTTGGGTGCAGGAATTTCAATGTTCGGCTAGAGATACAAGTCTCCCGCTCGCATGAATCTTTGAGTCTGAATGAGAACCTTTAATAAAATTTTAGACGCTAATGTCCCGCCCATGGCTGGCTTCAAATTTCCCGCTAACAATTTTATTCAAATGTAAAGGTGTTGGGGTAGGGTGAGGTGATGTTAACGTGGAGGGCCTGTAGAGGGAGATGTGTGTATGGATGCCAGCCATCTTTCCCGCCATTTTGTTCACTTTATTGAGTTGGCACCCATTATCGACGGTTCCCCATTTGTAAGTCAACACTCATTTGCTGCATTAAATGGGGTATCAAATTTTCTTGTTGGGCCTCTCTCCACCAAGTTTTATCATTAATTCATTAAATTATTTAAATAGACAAATAAAAACTGAAATGAATTAATTCACGAAGATGTGAGGTAGAAAATTTTTACCAAGATAAGGATAAGGTATTTGTCAAATGCATTGAATTCTTTAGGCCTTGATTAGTGGATGAGTTTGGGATTTAATGGTGAGGAATGGGGTAGTTAAGAGTAATTATGAGGTTAAGTTGTTGAATGTGGCTTGGGATTTTGGTTTTTGTTAAGTTATTTATTGATGTTTCTTTTGTTTAATTGAATTATTATCCGTATCTTTTGAGTTTCTTTTAGGATATGAAGGGATATATAATGTTTTGGTTTTGTCATTAGATCTAACAGATCTAGCTACTTTATAAGGTGATAGCACTAGTATTAATATTATAAAATTGAGGGTTTAAGGGCTTTTCAAGTGGAATTATGTGGTGGTTTTGGGAGGTGTGGTTGAAGGCAAGTAAAAAGAGGTGAGGGAGTTAGAAAGGTGAGAAAATAGATGTTCAAATAAAGAGTTACGCTAGTAAATTTAGTGTTGGAAAGAAATTAAGATGAACGAAGCGTTGTAATGGCAAAACAAGACCTAGTAGGTTAATTTCTTGCATGTTGTCTGGGGAATACCTTGAAGGATTAGCTTGTGGCTAGATGTGAGCCTCTACTATGTTGTTCTTTAATTGCTATGTGATGTCTCAAGAATTGTTGGTGTTTATCTTAAGTTCCTCTTCATATGTGGAGAAGGTTTTGAGGGTTCAATGGAGTCAAAATTCTACTGTGTTTTCTTGGAAGTCTCAGTCTCCTTTCTTTGATTCTATATGTGGAAGAGTAGATACAACGCTGATGTGGGTCAAACTATCTAGTCTTTTGATCAATTTTTGGTCACCTAAAGCTTTTAAGGATATTGGGAATGCATTGCATCAATACATAAATTTAGACATGTTGGTCATGGACTCCAGTACCATGTCCTTTGCTCAAATTCTGGTAATAATTGATTTGAGGGAGAGTTTGTCCAACTACATGACTTTGCAAAGAGGTAATAGGGTTGACCAAACTTTGGATTAGTTAGGGATATAATTCAAGTGTCATAAATGTCATAACTATGGGCATGTGACTAAATTGTTTGTTGCCTATCAAAAGTAAGACATGGGTCATAAAGGATTTAAAGACATGAGATGATTTAATGGACACAATAAAGGGTGGGGGGTGGTTATGCCTACTGGGATGGAGGATCAAATGCTAGATTCTCAAGCTGGTGGGGTTCATTCCTCTATGGAAACTCTAATGGCCTTTGTGAAGGGTATTTTGGTTGAAACATCCTTGAAACTTTGGTGTTTTTTCCCTCTTATATAGTGGTTTAGAGGGGTTCTCAAGACCCAAATGGATCAACTCCCACATGCAATTTCTACTCATATACCATTGGAAATTTTTCTCTTTTAGTTTTCGTCGATTTCCTAATAATGATATTTTATTTGGGACATGGGGCATGTGAAATTGAGGCGCTTTGGAAGTGGGGAAAAGGGTTTTTTTATCTCTATTCTATCAAAATTGGGAGGAGGGAAATGGGGGGAACGATAGGATTCCCTAAGGGGGTCATTCTATGTCAACATTATGTGTTAATGAAGGGGTTAAATGTGCATGGATGTTGCCAGTGGTTATGGGAAAAGTGAGGGCCTTGGGAGCTTTTCTAGTGATCTGTTGGCTCACTTTTCTCATTATAATCTAAGGCCTAGCAAAAAATCCATTGTGGAATGATAATGGGAGATGTGGAAGGCCTGATTTTTTTTTTCTATGTGGTTTAGAGGTCCCAAAGACCTATGATTACTACGTCCATGGAATATTTGTACTATGTGGATCCACATGAAGGGATCACTTCCTGTCAGCTCAACCATGGAGCGTAAACCCTAAGGGTGTCAAGATAATTGAACCTGTGGCCTTTCAATAGCAAAGATGCTTTAACGACAGGGACTCGACCAATTGAGCTAACCCTCGAGGCTTATGGAAGGCCTAGATATATATGAGGAGAGAAGTGAGAAATCATTTCTCTTGTTAATGTGGTAAAGAGTTGATAGGGAGGTGATGAATGGAAAACAATTATCTCTTAGACGACTCCTTAGGGTTGTGAATACTGCCCTTGTGGGTGAATGATATGGACTGGAACATCATTTTTTTTCATCCATCTCAATGCTTTTAGAATGGAAAAAGTGGAGGAATCAACTCACAAGACCACTTTTTATTAGTGGGACCCAGTTTGGCAAATTGGAGTCTGACACCTTCTGGGAGTAGTTTAAGGCATTAAACAACATTTTTGTGGGGTAAAACATTCTCGCTTTAGTGAAACACCTTTTTTTCCTTCTACACACACAGACCTTTCCAACAACGCAAAAAAATGCCTCAATTGGAGTATGTATGCAAAATTTATGCCACTTGAAAATTAACCCTCATGTTTTGCCACCATAATTTGAGAGCATGCCACATCATCCCCCGTTATTGATGGAAAAGGGGCTAGCCACATGATCATGATAAAGAAGTCTTTAGAAGAGTCCATATTGTAACTCTAGTTAAGAGATGAAGGAGTCAAACCTAACCACTAGTAGGTTATCGGATTATGTTATAACCGGGGAGGAAAAGAGGTTTCATTCTTTCTCAATGCATTTTGTTCCATAGACTAACAAAGCAATCGAGAGGGATAGGGAGAGATCACCCAGAGAATATGTGTGCATTGTACTAGCCCTTTAGCCACAAGCCTTACTTCTTTGTGCTTGCAACCATTTTCTATTCAGCGAAAGAGAGCAGAGCAATCCCACCTTCTAACTAGATTTTATCCTAAAAGGGTCTTCTAGGTTATATATTGTGTCAATTGTGGTTTGTGAGTTTTTATTTCGTTGTTCTCTATGTTCTAAAAAATTATAATTTGCATGCGTATGCAATAATAACAATTTTAGAAATCCAAAAATCTAAAGAGAAATAAACCCTCATATTGTAGATTTCAAATTGTAAAGTATAATTTTATCAGATCTATTGTGATGAATAGTCAAGTAGAATGTCCACGATAGTTTAAAGATCATATTGGTATCATAGCTGGTTTCTCTGGGTATATAGTGGATATTTATAGGGGATCTATATCAACAAAGCCAAAAGTAATAAAGCCCCAATCATGGGCAACGAATTTGTGAATAACCCTCTCAATCTCATAGAGGAGAGGCTTTTGTAGCTAGAAGCACAAGTTGCAGATATAAATTGTAATGTGAACCTCCTCATGGTTGCTCTGACCAATAAGCACATGTTATTCATAGAGGATGGGGGTTATAACACAAAGGTTTGATCAAAGGGGAGATCAGGAGATCAGGAAGAAACAAAGAAAGAGTTGAAGAAAGAACCTGAAAAAGATCAAACTAGTTCGAGTGCCATGAACCATTCACAGTGCCTATTTCATATGGAAGCGAAGATTGATATCAAGTTGTATCAAGGTGAGATTGACACTCTTAAGCTAAATCAATGGTTGCAGCAATTAAAAGTTTATTTTCAGTGTGCATCATATAGAGGAAGAACAAAATATTGCATTTGCGCTACTCAAATTAGAGGGCCATGCCTTAATTTGGTGGGAAATCCACATGGAGAACTCGAGGTTGGAGGGAGATCCTCCACTGACTAAGAGAGAGGACTTTAAAACCATCATAAAGTCGCAATTTTAATTGGGCATGTAGAGGACCGATGGATCTGGTGGCATTACTTCATGTAGAAGCAGGGATAAGAGTGTATAGGAGTAGACCACGAAATTTAGAAAGATGACCATAATGTTGGGTATCTCCCCAAAGAATCCATATGTACTCCTCAAATATCTAGGGATAATTATATGTTGAAGCAAGTGATGTTGTTAAAGCCTAAATCAATGGGTGAGGTTTGTGTATAGGCATAGTACCTAAAGAACATAGGCCTAAAGAAAGGGCAATCAAATGGATCGAAGCAAAAGGAGCACCAAAACACTTCTAAGGAGGGGAATAAAAAGTGGAAAGGGGGAAAAGATAAACTGACAATGGCCACAACACACCAATGCAAAGATCCCAACAACCACTGCAACCACTATAACATTGACAATCATGCAGAGGAGAAGTGTTAGATGTTGCATGGAGATCTTAACCCAAAGAACAAAAAGAAAAATAATAAGAAGAAGAATATCATGGCCATTGGTTCGAGCAACCAAGTTGAAAGTAGCTCAAGCTTGGATGAGAAGATTGTTTGTACTCCAATGCAGAAGGAGGTGACCTCAATAGCCTTTAGCAATAGTAAGCAAACAAAAATACAAGGCTTTTCCATATAAATATGCAAGTTAAAAAGATCAAGATTGATGCTTTACTTGACTCAGGATTGCAGGTGAATCTCATTACAACAAAGTGAGTCAACAACTTGGGATTGAAAGTTTGCGATCATCGAAGCTCATATCTATTGGGTTGGGTAAATAAGGATCGAGAAATAAGGGTAACAAAGTAATACAAAATCAGATTTCCTACCAGTGTTGATTTTATTCATGAAGTAGAACTAAATATGGTTCCCATTGATGTGTGTTGAGTGTTGTTTGGAAGCCCCTATATGTATATGTGGGATGCAATCTTCATGCAGAAAGTCAATCAATACTACCTCGTCAAGGATGGAAAATCATTCGCCATCAACACACACAAAGGCGAGTCAAAAATTCTGCTAATATGTGTCAAGCAAGCTAAGAAATTGATTAGTTTTAGCAAGAAGTATGTCTTACTATTTTTAAGATAAAATAATTTTGTAGAAGAGTCAACAAAAGCAAAGGTGTCCTTAGAGGGGTGTACTAATAAATAAAAATAATAATTGGAAAAGTTTCTATAGGCATATAAGGATGCATTCAATGAGCCTGGATTACCGCCTAAGAGGGAAGTGGAGCATGAGATCCAGTTATTGCTAGGCTCCCCATTGCCAAACATTGGGTTATATATGCAGTTCATTATATAAGCAAGTGAGGTGAAGAAATAGTTGCAGCAGCTACTAGTACAATGTATCATTCAATTGACTACATCATCGTGTGTGTCGTCCATCGTCGTTATGCCAAAGAAGGATGGGACTTGATGAATGTGTATATATTGTAAGGGAATGAACAAAATTACACTAAAGAACATGTACCCCTAACCCAAAATAAATGCTTTGTTGGATTAGTTGCAATAAGAAAAATACTTCACCAAGCTGGACTTTAAGTTTGGATATTACTAGGTTCAAGTCAAAGAAGAAGATAATTGGAAAATCATCTTAAAAAATAGGTAAACTTTGTATGAGTGGTTGGTCATGCCATTTGGCCTATGGAATGTGCCAACTACATTTATGAGGTTAATGAATGATATATTGTGCCATTTTATGGATTCAATTGTTATTGTCTATTTGGATGATATACTAGTATACAATTCTACCTTCGAGGAGCACATATCACATTTGATGTAGGTGATGGAGACATTGAAGAAGCACCAACTGCTAGCAAATCTCAAGAAATGTGAGTTTACACAACAACTTTAGTGTATTTGGGGTATGTGATAGGTGGAGGAGAGTTGAAGATAGATCCTACCAAGATGGAGGCCATAATGAAATAGTTGGTGCCTACTAATGTTTTTGAGGTTAGGATTTTTGTTGGGGGAGCACAGTACCTGAGGAAATTCATAGCCTCGTTTTCGGTAATGGCAACACCACTCCATGCCATAACAACAAGTGGGGAAAGGGTTAGTAGAGGGCCTTTGAGGAGCTAAAGAAGAAGAATAGTAAAGCACCAGTTCTATCATTACCAAAATTGCAACGACCCTTCAAAGTGGACACAAATGTGATTGGGTATGTTATGGGAGTGGTTTTCATGCAAGGAGGAAGGCATTTCATAACGACAAGGAACTCTATGACCTGGTGCATGCCATGAAGAAGTGGAAACATTATAAATGGGAAAGGATATAATAATCCACATAGATCACCATCCACTACAATACCTACAGGCCCAAGATAAGCTACAAGATACTACACATTACAAGTGATTGGGGTTTCTATTACAGTTTCATTTAGTGATCAAATATAAGAAGGTCAACACAAACAAGTTGACCTACATGATTTTAAGGCCACCCAAATCAAAGATCATATCTTTGGTAAATCCATGCACATGGATTCATTCACCCATGATTCATACATAGAGGCATGTTTAGAGGGTGGGGACTCCAAGGAGGTGTTCAGCAGTTGCAGAGCCAGAGTCATATGCACGATGGTGACAACACCGTTGACTACCTTCTCTGAGACATGTTACTCTATAGGTTAGATAAGCTATGCGTTCCTAAAGGTGAGTGATTGTAGCTAATTAGAGAGGCTAACACCTCCAAGGTTGCAGGGTACTTTGGTGCAGGGAAGACAATGGAAAACTTGCAAAGGTATGTGTATTGGCCCAAGATGCGAGAATAGGTAGCTATGTTCAAAATAAAATGCATAATTTGTTGTACAATCAAGGCTAATATTAGGAAACAAGGCCTATATCATCCTTTACATGTACATGCTTGTCCTTGTGAAAACATTTCCATGGACTATGTGGGAGGTTTACCAACAACCATGAAGGGCTATGACTACTCATTTGTGGTAGTTGACAAGTTCAACAAGATGTGCGTTCTAATGCCCTATAAAAATACCATCAGCGGGTAAGAAGCAACTAACTTGTTCTTTAGATAGGTATGGGTGTACTTTGGGATACTAAGGAGCATCATTTTAGACGGGTACAAGATTTCTCAATACATTTTGGACTACATTGTGGGAGAAGAAGGACATGAAGCTAAAGAGGTTTACCACATTCCATCCATGGACATATGGACAAACAGAAGTAGTCAATAAGACTTTGGTGTATCTTTTGAGAGATTACAATCCAAAACATTCAAAGACCTAAGATGGAAATCTAGTATATATACAACACTCATATAACAGAGTAGTCCACACTTCTACTGGTAAGTTCCCATTTGAAACTTGTTTTGGATATCTGCCACCTTGACCTTTTGATATTGCATATACGCAACAAGGACGGGTGAGCGAGGATCTTAAAGGGGATGACTTGAGGGAAAAAAATATATATTGGGAAGATTTAACAAATCCATTACAAGTACAAAAGACACTGAAAAAAGTCACAATAATAATATAAAGTAAAGCGTGATCAACACAAAATAAAGAAGTTGTCTAAGGTGGGAGATAGAGTATGGTTATAGTTGAATAAGGGGAGGCACGAGGTCTTGGAAAAAGAATTAAGGCTATGTGATATGGTCCCTTTGAGATACTATAAAAGGTGGGAGATAACGCCTATAGACTTATTCTACCCCTATACATGCGCTTTTACTCAGTTGTGAATGTGGAGAATCTGAAACTCTATGACCCTTCCATGTTAAATTAGGAAGAGGAAAAAGTTATACCTTTAGTGGAGGATTTGGTACCAAATGCCCAGGCAGAGTTTTTAGAAGATATAGTTTTGTAGAAAAGTCCCGATACTACAAGCTTGGGGCAACATGATCTTTGGCAGATTGGGTTGAAAGTGTAGAAATTCCCACTGTAGATCAACAAATTATGCAATATACTAAAGCAAAATACAAGATCTACTTCTACAACAAACTTGCGGAAGCTTAATCGAATATGAGCAAGATCAAATAGAACACATATAACTAAGAATGAGAAAGCAATCACACATGAACACAAAAGAATACTCTGGGGAAAGCCTCAGCTGAAAACCCCGATCTCTGTATTATCATACAAATGGAAAATATGTTTAGATTACATAAAGAATCAGCTCACAAGCTATCATGCTCTTAGTATAATTGAACAATACAGCTCACAGATTGAATAGACACAAGATATGCCTTCCCTCAGCCATCCAAGGCTCCTATTTCCTTGTGCAGTTTTCCTTGGGGTCCAATGCTTCCACCTGTGTGAATTGGCCTCATCACACACTCACCAAACCCAAAAGTAACTGCGCAATCTCCAAGGAATGAATTCCTTCTGCATGCAAGAGATATCCTCCATGGAATATTCCTGCAACTGATAGTACATTGTCCCATTGTCTAAACTCAACTGGGTCTCTGTCTGAACTGACATGCATGAGTTATTTATGAGAGAATATTCAGTTATCTGAAGTGCAGTAGTTACATGCATGCATGCATTAACTAACTGAACTCACAATTAGTTCAAC
>APFE030128177.1:24859-38309 GCA_000404065.3 Pinus taeda | reverse complement strand
GATGATGAGGGAAGAGTCATTTTAGAACCAGAAGGTATTTTGTCTACTAGAGAAAGAAAGCTTCGTTATCGTACTATCAAGGAATATCTGATCAAGTGGAAGGACTTGCCCGAAGAAGAAGCTTCTTGGGAGAATGAAGCATTTTGTCAACAACATCCGTCATTATGTATGCTTTGAGGACAAAGCATTCTTTCTAGAGGAAGGCAATGTTATCAAAAAAATAGTTAATTTTAGGTTTATTATTTAATTTAGGTTTAGTTAGGCGAAAGGGCACGATCCTAAGATCACGCCCTTTCCCAAAGGGTGTCCATGGCGGTATTTAAGCCAGGAGCCCCATTGTAATCAGACATCATCTATCTATTCATTTATTAATAAAGTATTTTTATATATATTTCTGTTATCCCGAAGTTTTTATGCTTCAGCAATCTCCAAGGAATGAATTCCTTTTGCATGCAAGAGATATCCTCCATGGAATATTCCTGCAACTGATAGTGCACTGCCCCATCATCTGATCTCAACTGGGTCTCTGTCTGAACTGACATGCATGAGTTATTTATGAGAGAATATTCAGTTATTTGAAGTGCAATAGTTACATGCATGCATGCATTAACTAACTGAAATCACAATTAATTCAACAAACTATTTGAACTAATCTAATTGGACTTAACTCAGTTAACTGAGCTAACTAATTACAACTCAAATTACAACTCATACTTATCTCTTTAACTAAGGGATAAATTCCTCAATCAATGGGATAATTGTTGCATGTCCTCACATAGACTTCATGTTTGATTTTCTCCAACTAATTAACTCAAGATGAATTAATTAATTATTAATCAAACAGCTGCTAAGAACAAATTTGAATTTTACTTCTCTATTTTATTCAGGGACTAACTAAAATAGGAAGGTATCCCGAAATGCTATTTATGGTAGTGCTATTTTTAGCATTTTTTGTTGCTATTTTCAACAGAAAGGACAACTTCCAGGCAAAGCTAAATGGTACACCCGAGAGAAGGTGGAGGAAAAATTTCCTCACCTCATTTGGTAGAAGAGTTTGGGGACCAAAAGCCTCCCAAAATGGGGAAGTGTGATCTGAATTATATCATTATTATTTGTCATCCATATCGATGCTTTTAGAGTGGAAAAAGTGGAGGAATCAACTCATAGAACCATTTTTACTAGTAGGACCTAGTTTGGATTTTGAGAATAGTTTGAGGCATTAAACGACATTTTTTGGGTGGTAAAAATTTTCCACTCTAGTGCACCACCATTCTTTTCATATTCTATACACAAGGTGATTTCCAACAACACTATAATTGCCTCAATTAGTGTTCGTATGCAAAATTTTTTGCCACTCAAAAGTTGACCTTCCTGTTTTGACCATCATAATTCGAGAGGATGTCACGTCAACCCTAGTTATTCATGGAAAAGGGGCTAGCGACATGATCACGATGAAGAAGATTCTAGAAGAGTCCATAATGTAACTCTAGTTAATAGTTTAAGGAGTCAAACCTAACCACTAGTAGGATACTAGGTTGTATTATAACCGAGTCACTAGGAGAAAAAGGGGTTTTGTTCTTTTCGAGTGCATTTTGTTCCATAGACGAGTAGAGTAGCTAAGAGGGATTGAGAGAGAGAACACAAAGAGGATTTGTGCATTGTAGTGGTCCACAGACCATAGGCCTTACTTCTTTGTACTTGCAACCATTTTCTATTTAGAGATAAAGAGTAGAGCGACCTCACCTTACATGTGGGTTTTCTTCTAAAAGGGTTTCCTATGTTATATCTTGTGTCAATTATGGTGTGTGAGTTTTTTTTCGTTGTTCTCTATTTTCTACAAAATTATAATTTGGATGCATGCACAATCATAGTATTTTTACACATCCATAAATCTAAAGAGAAATAAACCTTCATAGTTTATATTTCAATTTTTTAAGTATAAGTTTATTAGATATGTTGTGACGAATTATCGAGGGGAATAACTATGAAAATTTATGGATTAGTGAATCATGATTTTCCTTTCATTGAAATATAGAGGCTTGGTCAACCCTTCTAAAAAAAAGATTTAAAGAGGTTGTGGAGGTTCATGGACCTGGGGCTATTTTGTTATAAGAGTCCTTGGGAGAAGGGGGGGAGTTGTTAGTTATTGTTAAATGCATAAATGAATGGTCAAATTTAGATAAATATTGGAATTCTTATTATTCACGAGAATGTACATATAAATACATTGCCTTATGGCCCTTGTTTTCATATTCCAAGAGGTCTCCTAGACTTCTGCAACTGTTCATATTCGTCCACACAAACCCTTATGGATTAGGTGTCCAACATCCCCCCCCCCCCCAACCTTAATTCGAAGGGGTGTATATGAGTTTAAGAAGAGAGCTAAAGTGAAAAAAATCATGGTAGCCAATGGTTGGATGTGCTCTCTTAAATCGTGGTTTTTAAGGAAGACCCAAAACCCAATGAGGTGGGAGAACTCAAGGTCTCAACCAGTAGTGGTTTATTAAGGTTGACCACCAACTCTAAAACTAAAGTCTGATGCAGTTACTGATTTTTTTTTCAAATCTGGATAGAATCTTAAGTCTTCTGCTAGTGGAAGCACTCCCTAATAATGGTATTTAGATGACCACAAACTGATGTACCAAAAATCGTAGTCTTATGTCGGTGGTGGTTTAAGGTAGGCCACCAACAAAGCATGCTCATAGAGCACAAATCTATATCTGGCTACAACTCTGAATCTGGCTATGGTTGATTCTGGATCTAGGCTCTAGCAGTTGGCTTTGGTTCAGGTTGTGGCTCATGCTTGCTTGATTTGGCTTCGAATTTGAAAACTGAACATCAATTCCCCCCTATTAGATATAAGGTGAGAAGATGAAGAAATATCAACTACAAGATGTGTTGATACTCGAGAACAAATTCAGTGTTATGACCAATATATCTTCTTGGCTATTGAAGCCCATTTCCAAGAAGTGATCCATCCAAGGTGAATCTTCGTTCTTGTAGGAGGCTTATTTATGGAACATATGTTTGAATGATGGTTATTTTATCACAATTATCACATGAGTGAAGATCAAAATAATGATATTTCAGATGGCCAACTGTGTCACAATATTGGCACATGCAAATCTACGATTGTGGAAGAGGAGTAGGTGAAATTGAGTTTCTTTGAAGAAACCCAAAATTTTGAAACCAGATGGGATTATAATAGTATGGAATATGAAAGGGCACATCCTTGTCATATCCAAGACCAATTTTGTTCTTGTTGTTGAGAAATTCTTCCCAAGGCCTGATGATTGATTTGAGAAGTGCAGGTTGAACTTCTACATCTTTAAGCAAATATGATCCTAAAATGGGCAATTGATGTGAATCAACATCAACCTCACAAATTTGTTCAATTTTTTGGTTGATAATAAGAGCTTATATCAAACTCAAAAAAGCAATTGTTATGGGCAAAAACCAGTTCAAAATGATGATCTTTCGTTGTAGCTCATGTTGTTGTAGTTGAGATTCAAGCTGCAAAATCTCAATATTATCTTGTGCATTTTGAAAACAGGTTAGAATGTTTGAGAGAGTGCCCTTGCTTATTATTTTTGTATCTTCAACAATATAAAATATCATATTGTTCAGTAATTCTAACACTCCATGAACCATTTTCCAACAATTGAAGCACATGAATAATGTTGAATTCAACCAAAAAATGCACTCCTTAATTTAAAAAAAGAAGTATAGGTAAAATTTACAACACCTCTATTTGAAAATTACCATTATTCTATAATTTATTCCAAATCTAGTTGCAACAAATCAAAATCCCGCAAATAAATTCCTCATGAGGATTTGAGCCCAACCATCCCAAAACAAAAATGGTGAAAAATATTATTTCCCGAAGAGTCCACCATTTAATGTAAAAATTAGTGGGCGGGCTAGAGCAACTGTTCAAAACCAATTTACATGCATGGTAGGAACATCATCCCATTAATAAAATTAATGGTATTGCTTTCTTATTGAACGGATATGAAAAAATGTATAGGATTAACTCTCCATCTTTACTTGTAATGACCTTCCAAACAATTCATGTGTTCGTAGTACTATAAGAGAAATGGCAGAGATGTGTAGTGATGTCGAGCATGTTATTGATGTTCTTGATTGTAGCAAACCTTGTCGTTGGTCTCGCCACAACTTTGTCTCTTGGATCCTATTAAAGTATGCTTCTAAGTTTGTTTCCATGTCTTGATTTCATCATGGGGATCAAAAAAACATCTAACTAAGGATTGTTGCAACGCCCACTGTAGGATTACTAATGACGTCGTCTGTCTTTGTGAACTTTTTAAATGACATTATTCAAAGGATATTCAAGTTGGTGCACTCTAGGTTATTCCATTGTTCCAATGCGTGATGAGAGAAGGCATTCACGTCTCTCTCTGACTATTGTCACATTCTTGATGTATGACGTATAATTCAACTGTTGTTTATTTTTTTTTTCTTTTCAGTGTAGCATCCAACCCTAATTGTTCTTAGAATACAAGTTGTTGGAGTCAAGTATATCACAATGAATAACATCACCAAAAACTCTACCTTTGCATTCAGGGCATTCTCCCACATTGAAATGGAGATCGAGAAGAGAACCCTAAAGATAGATTCTCATTATTTCCAACAGAAAATAGAATAGGATAATAGTTCATACTCAAAGAAAATGGGGGTTCATACAGAGAGATGTTTATGTAGAGAACAATTTTTTTCAGTAGAAACTTCTCCTCACACAATGTAGAGAACGAAATATGAGTCAAGGTAACGCCAAAAGTCATCAACAGCATAAAGGAGTTTTTTTGGAAAGGCAAGGAATCAACAAACAAGATACAATGATACAAAGAGTCACACAGAATATTCCTAGCAAGGGGACAAAGAATTATTATGAGCCAACGGTCCAGTCACAATAGAAGGCGTTATGATTCTAAATTGAATATATCTAGGAGCAATAATGCATAGTAAAAATAACATCAAATAGAAAATGCTCATAGACTACATAATTAGGGTTTTTTGGAGCAGGTGATAAAGAAAATGAAAAAAACGATTGCAAACTTATAACACAACTGACATGCAGAGTGTTGGGTGCAGTATTTAGGGGTATTTTAGGCACCTTTTTCCCTACTTTTAGATATTTCTCTCCACCGAATCAATCAATCCCTTGACACAATGACACTATCCCTGGTCAAAAAGTAATCTTTTTCTATGACATATTATTGTGCCATTTTTGTTGAGTATTGAAAGAAACAATGTCTTTTTGAAATGACTAACCAAGGCAATTGTAGAAGATGTCTTCTAGATGTTTTTCTTTTAGGTGATGTTGTAATTATCAAGGATTTTGGTCGGGCAGTTGTTGTTGTTAGATCTCAAATATTGTTGTTACACTGTGATGTTGCTGCAAATTGTCAAACACCGAGGCAACTATTCTAAAGATATATGTGAAGACCATGAGTTGTAACTTTATACACAACATTGAAAATATCTGAGTGGTTATAGCTATGAAAAATGGTGTAACTATAATGGATCCTTAATTGGAAACTTGTTGTAACAATTTCTATTTTATTTTGTTTCTGTTAAAATGATCAGCATGAGAATCGTGAGATTCTCATGACTAGTTTATTCCTTGGTTTCGGGGCTCTGTAAGACTTTATAAGGATACCTAGTCCTCTGAGAAGGGGACGACAATTTTTGAAACAACACCGACATTTTGATCTTGTAACTTTCAGCCATTTTAATACAACAAGTACTTGGTGATGATTTTACGATTATTATGTTGAATTCTTAAGCAATTTTATTCCATTCTTGCACCCTGCTAGGGGGGAAGGTCCCTCCTCTTAAGCAAGGATTGCAGTATTAGTAGTGTATATATTTCCTTAGATGTGTATTTGAATTTTATATTGTTGTTGAATATATTGTGGAATAGACACATTTCTATGTTTGGATTTACGGTATATTGTTTTATATTATTGTTGTGAGTGAATCAATAAATATATGGCGCACCTATTTCTTTTTAGGAACTTATGAAGTGAGAATTTCTTCCTTGTTGAATGAATCTCAATTACTTAGTGCGTTTTTCGATTTCTGCAAGTATGAATTTCATTTTTGCAAGAGTGTTTTCATAATTTTGCATATGCGTTCAATGACATTTTTTTTTACCTGGCGAAACATGTATTGACACAGACAATGTTGTCTCCTTTTAAATAAAAGACCTACCATAGTTGACAATTAATGTATGTGATTCAGTTTCTTTTAGCGTGATAAAATACACCAAACATTTTGGTGTCGTTGTCGGGTAAGGCAGTTGACGATACAGTTAGTCAGTGTGTTTCTTGCTAGTAGAGTGTTTCTAAGTGCACAAGTGTTGGGTGGTAAGACGAGAGGTAAGAACATGCACATCTCTCTACATACCTGAGCGGGCTCACCAATGTTATCATTAGAACACTTATGGTGTGTAAAATTTTTGAAATTTCCTTTTAGAAGTGTCCTAAGTTTTACAGACGCTAGTGGTAAGACGAGAGGTAAGAACTTGTGCATCGCTCTAACATACCTGAGTGTGCTCACCACTGTCGTAATTGAGACACTTAGAGTGTGAAATAATTACACATATGGTCCATTTGTAGGGTGTATGAATAAATGAGACACGAACATAACAACTTTAATAAATCTACAGGAAAAATGGGTCATAAAAGGAACAAGAAAAATACAGATTTAGGGAGGAAAACATTTATTCAGGAATTAATCTCAAAAATAGAGAGAGAGCAGTCAACTTCGCAGAAGGACACAAGAAAAACAGGTATGCATAAAGTTGTTATTCCCATATCAAGATCAGAAGTATCTAGTTCCTATGACTTAGGACCCCACCGTCCTCAAACTAGCCTACATACTCCCAAAATTGTAGATTCAATTCATGAACAATAGGTAGAGACTAATGGCGGGGATTTTGGATTAGAAGGCCAAGGGGAAACCGGTGGGGAGTACCAAGAGCCAGAATTGGAAGAACATTCTTTTACTTGTCAATACTCAGATTCAGGTTGTGTAGTAAAATAGCTAGCCCCATAACAACTTGAACAATCATCATAGGAATCTTAATCCACAGAACATTCACTTGAACAATCTTTGGGAAGAGTCTCACGAAAACAAGAATCAGGAGAACCCACAATGGGAGACAATAATAAAAATAACAATGACATGATAGATGCCACTATTACCACTTTTGAATTTCCAATAAGTGATATAAGGGGCGAAGCTCCCTTGAAAAACATCTGTCTATCAACCCTTCCATATTTTCAAGGATTGACTGTAGAAGATCCTGATACCTTTTTGTTTGAATTTGATGTTCTGTGCAGGAGCTATGATTATACTTCAGATGCTCAGAAGATGAAGTTGTTCACTGCTTCTCTGAAAGGAGCAACATTAAGATGGTTCATGGTACTAGGTTTTGCTACTATTTGGACATGGGGAGACATGAAAACCACATTTCTATCAAAATATTAGGAGTATTGTGAGACGAGGGACTTGAGGGAAGAAATATTTAGAAAGAAACAAAAGGAAGAAGAAAACCTAGAAGATTATGTGGAATGATTCCACTATAATCTGCATAGATCTAAACATAGTGATTTGGATATGAAAATCTTGAAAATTATATTCATATGGGGAATGAGAGATAACTACATCGATATGTTGAACCTACTGGGAAAAAGATATATATCTTAGGAATCATTTGAAGAGATAATAAAACTCTGCTTAAGATGCTCGAGAGGATCGTCACGAGGGAGAAGTATGGCACATGATGCCTCTGTTAGAATACAAATGACCAGAGCCAAGATCGCAAGCCTGTTCAAAAATATCAAGACTGATCTCCTCAATACCTTATCTTCCCAACTGACAACAATGCAAGTGGAAAAGGCACAGGATGAAGCCAATAAAGATTTGGTTGTGTTCTGTCCAAAATGTAAAGAGAAACATCCCTTGAAGGAATGTAGAGTCAGCAACATTAGCTTGTGCAATATTTGTGATCTGGAGCATTCTACAGGCTATTGTCCAGAGCTTCCCAGACTGAAAGTAGTGTTCAAGGAATCAAGTGAGGAAGTTCAGTCCTCCTACTTTATTAGTTATATGAATCCTTGGCAGCCACGACCACGAGGTATGGTTCAAGATTTTTCTTTTAATCCATGGAATAATGTATATAATGCTCCACAATTTCCATGACAATATTCCTCTGCTTCTCCAACTCAATTTCCTTCACCATGGAACCAATGGTCTCCCTCTCCACCTTTCCAATACCCTCCATTTCAACCATATTCTTGGCCTCTGAATTGGATATGAAATTCCTTAGGTCCAACCCCTCCTGCATTACCAATGCAACAACAATTGCAACTGCCACCTCTCTTGAAACTTGCTGCTACTCCTCCCATATGACCCCAATTACCCATATAGTCTAAACCTAACCAAAATAATAAGGCAACCCAGAACATAGAGGCCCCCACTTCTTTCAAGACTTACTACATTACTCCTATTGGATGTAATGAAATTCATCTTCGGTCAGGGAAAGTTGTTAATCCAAAAACCTCCCCCGTTATTACTGAAGAGGAATGCAAATCACCCAGAGAAGATACTATGGACCTTGAAGAGGATGTTACACCTATAAAAACCAATTTGAATAAAGTTTATACACCTATAACAACCAATCCAGCTCATGTGGTAACTAAGGATCCCCCATATCCATAAAGACTAGCTGAAACTGGGATGATTCCGCAACCTAAATCTATTTTTCTCAAGGAGTTAAAAAACTTGCACATACAGATTCCTTTACTGCAAACCATTAAAGATGTCCATATCTATGCGAAGATAGTAAGAGACATGTGCGTTAAGAAATCTGGAAGGAAGCTCGAAGGCCCTGTTACCATCCATGTGATGGGGAAATTGTCAGAACTGATGATTGGTCAGCCTCTTTTGACTAAATATAATGATCAAGGGAATCCTCAAGTCACTATTTACATTGATGATAAGCCCATTCCCAATACATTAATTGGTTTAGGGGCGACAATCAATGTAATGACCAAGGAGGTATTCACTACTTTGGGATTACACGAACTAAGACAAACACCTACAGTGCTATAATCAACAGACATGTCATGTGTTAAACCTGAAGGAATGTTAGAAGACATAGTGATCACGGTGGATTCCTGGAGATATCCAACAAAATTTCTTATTTTGTAAGCCAAATCAAATCTGGGGGGCATCCCTTTCTTTTAGGAAGGCCTTGGTTGGCTAATGTAGATGAATTTATAGGATGTAGGTATGGGTATATGACAATTTCAAATGGACAAGCCACTAAGAACCTCAACCTTTTCCCCCCAACAAAACCAAGTGAGGAAAACCCCTTATGGGATGAATTTGAATGTGAATTAGATTATTCCCAGCCACTTCTTACTCTCTGCAAAGCCCAATATTTTAAGAATGAAACATAGGATGATATTATTAATGGCTTTATCAGTAATTCTCTTGTTTTTACTTCTATTGAAGATTTAGGGATAGAAGATACCATGGAAGATTTGAATTTAGAGCATATGAAAACCACCCTTAATCTCAAAAGTAGTCCTGTTGAAATAGATCCAAGAAAAAGCTTAAATATTAATCCTAACCTGACTCTCGAACATAACAAGATGTTGTTACAGTAAAACAAAAAGGCATTTGCATGGGATTAAATTGACACGAAGGGAATTCACCCTAATCTATACACCCAACACATCTACCTGAAATATGATTGTGTCCCAGTTGGGCAGCCACATCGGCATATGAACCCGATACTCAAGGAAGTACTGAAAGAAGAAATACAAAAACTTCTAAATTCCAACTTCACTTATCCCATCTCCGACAGCCAATGGGTATCTCCACTTGTTATTGTTCCTAAAAGGAACAAAAAGTGGAGGATCTGTGTGGATAACAAAGAGCTTAATAAAGCCACTCAAAAGTGCCATCTCCCTTTATCATTCATAGACCAAGTCCTTTATACCCTATCTGGGAAGAAATTTTTGTTCATTCCTGGAGGAGCTTAGTGGCTATAATCAGATTCAGATTGCTCTAGAGGATAAGCATAAAACCACCTTTACTTGCCCATGGGGAAATTCAGCGTACAAATTTCTCCCTTTTGGACTTTGCAATGCACCAACAACCTTCCAGAGGGTAGTATTGGGAATATTTGCAGATTTGCTAAATGGTTGTTTGGAAGTGTTCATGGATGATTTTACACCTTATGGTGATGATTTCGAACCAACATTGGCCAGTCTTGAAAAAGTATTAGAACGATGTGAGAAAACTAAGCTTTCATTAAGCACTCATAAATGTCACATGATGATCATTGAAGGAATTTTGCTCAAGAATTATATCTTTGCCGAGGAGATAAAGGTAGACCCTACTAAGATAGAAATAATTATGAAAATTACATTTCCCAAAACATAAAAAGAGGTACGTAGCTTTTTTGGACATGCAGCGCATTACATAAGATTTATAGAGATTTTTTCAAAGATTGCGTCCCCATTATTTTCGCTGCTTACTAAAGATGTGGAATTTGTCTGAATAGGGAAATATGAACAAGCCTTTACATAACCCAAGTGGTGTGTATCAACAACTCCTGTTTTACGAGGACCCAATTGGGGGCTGTCATTTCATATAGCAACTGATGCATCTGATACTACTGTTGGAGATGTGCTAGGTCAACTTGAGGACAAAAATCCACATGTCGTTTACTACATTACCAAGAACTTGACTCCAACAAAATTAAATTACACCGTTACAAAAAGCCAAATCTGGTAACAAAAAAGACAAATGAAATAACCCCCCGACTACTAATGCCTACCTTCCATATATTCAGGGTGTCACTAATAAGCTAGTTAAAGTTCTTAGAAAGAAAGATATCAAAACTCCATTCAAACACCTAACAACTATCAAACAAAGAATGAAATCAGTTAAGGACAACCAAGAGCAACTCCAACAAAAAGGTGTTTATATTATAAATTGTTCTTGTGGAGAATACTATATTGGGGAAACAGGCAAATCAATTAAGATCAGGCTCAAAGAGCATGGTGCAGATATCCGTAATGAGAGAACTTGTTCTTCAGCTTTAGCTGAGCATGCGGGCAAGACGAACCACCATATATGCCTTGAAGGCACAAAAACAATTGCAAATGAAAAACACCATTTTAAACATAAAGTTCATGAGGCACTTGAGATCATAAAACACCCACATGTTGAGATTTTCTGTTTGGAGTAAAATAGGCAAAAATCTCTGTAGGTGACAACAATAGAAATTTTGTTGCTAGATTAACTCCAGTTTGTTGGGAGGGAGTTAATGCATCCTAAATTTGAGTTGAGAGGATTTATGAGGCAGTTAGATCCTCTTTGCTATATAATAGGCAACCATTCGGATTGTTTGCTATGAGGGTGAGAGTTTTGTGAGGATTTCATTATGTAATCTCCTGTTTTGATTAATAAATTGCCGATGCCTATGTTGTGTGGACGTAGCCCAGATTGGTTGGGTGAACCACGTTAATTCCCGTGTCCTGATATGCTTGATTTATTTGTTGTGCTTTTGATTTGATTTATCTGTTGTGCTTTTGATTTGATTTATCTGTTGTGCTTTTGATTTAATTTGGTTGTGCATCTGATCTCCAACAAGTGGTATCAGAGCAGTTGGAGGTGGAGCGCGGAGTTGGTTTGATTGCTGGTCCAACCTGCGTAGTGCGGTGTAGTGATCGCTGCCTAGAGGTGCTGCGTGGATCAGGCAGCGTATGTCCGCTGAACAAATCGTGCTGGAGCGCTGAGGGAGCTGTGTATGACGTGTTGGAGGAGCTGTGTATTATGTGATTGGTGCCTGCTGTGTATTACATGCTGGTGCGTATTGCTGTTATATTGTTGAATGCCAGTGCGCCTCAGTTCTGCTTAGCTCGGATCCAAAGGGGACTGTGAATGCGTATTGTTGGTAAAAAAAAATTAAACACTGCTGTTGCAAGGAACTAATACTGTGTAAACCGGTAAACAGCGACGGACCAAAATCTCTGTCGCGCTAATAATCCCTGGCATGTATAGTGATGAAGGTTGCCGAAATAGAATGAATGCTTTGTTTTTAACGAATGAATTTCTGTTATCATGGTGCTGCCTGGGTTTGAAATCTTCAAATCCTGTTCAGAAGAGTAGCTCGAGGGTTTAGGATTTGCAAGCGCTTGTTTTTTTGCAATTTCCCGTGGAGTGTGTGAGATACATTGAAAAGCCTGCTGCCTGAAGGGTGGAGACCGCCTGCGTGATGATTTCGCTGGTGGAGGTAACTGCTTATGTTGGTGCGTATAGCTGTTATTGCTATGTCATTATTTGGTGCGTATTGCTATGGTTGGTGCGTTTTGCTGGTGCTATTATAACTGTGTCATGGGTGGTGATATTTAAATCGTGTTTGTTTTTTGGTATTGAAAACAAAACAAAACTTGTATACAATATGTAATATCGATACTATTACCATCGGTGCACCAATTTTTTATTTACTAAGGTGATAATCGTGCAATCTGGATTTATGCTGCGCAGTTGCAGTAAAAGGAAAAATTTTGTTTTTTATTTAAAGGATAGGCAGAAATATGTATGTGAAGTACAAAGGGCAGATAGTTGCTTGTTTTTAAAGGCATAGGCAGTTTGTTTTGTTCATTGCTGGTATTTAAACACAAACTTCATTTATTGAAAGTTGTTATTTTGGAGATTATTGTGTTTTTTGGTTGATACAAATGGCGAAAACTCAAAGTGCCCGTTTTGAAATTGAGAAGTTTAATGGCAAGAATAATTTCGAGATCTGGAAGGTGAAAATGCATGACCTGCTTGTCCAACAAGGCGTGGTAAAGGCATTGATGGGTAAATCCAAACATAAATCCAAACAACCTTACAACATCACAGACGATGATTGGGATGAGATGGACGAAAGAGCAGTTAGTGCTATTCGATTATGCCTGGCGGACGATATCCTGTTTAATATCGTGTCGGAGGTAACAGCTGCTGGTTTGTGGACGAAACTAGAGAAACTGTACATGACCAAATCCTTAACCAACAGGATTCTCCTGAAATGACAGTTGTACAGTTTGCGAATGAAGGAAGGTACATCGATTGCTGATCATTTAAATGCTTTTAATACTTTTCTTGTGCAATTACAAAGTATAGAAGTAAAAATTCAATCCAAGGATAAAGCTATTACTTTATTGTGCTCGTTGCCCGAGTCATGGGATCATTTTACTTCTATAAGTCTTAGTTCATCAGAAACTATTGAGTTTGATGATGTAGTTGCATCCTTATTATCGGAAGAAACAAGGAGGAAGTCGCATTCCGAAACCTCTACATCAGAAGCCATGATGGTTAGAGCTCGTTCGAAAGAAAGACGCCCCAGGAAGCCGAGCGA